>JAPTOF010000007.1:3880000-4480000 GCA_028554755.1 Cordia subcordata
TAATATGTTATACATTTACTTCTTATTTATTTATTTTTAATCACTACAATAATCATATGTACAAAGGATATCATTTATCTATACCATATGTAAAGCAACAACCATAGCTTTTTTTAGTTTTCCCACGTAAAGTAATGTCAACCTATGTCTGTCATGTGGCTGTAGGATCATGTTTATATGCATGCCACATGGATTCTATCTCCTATTTTATGAATCACCAACAACTGGAGCTTCTTTCTAGGCATTGTCTATAGGTATTAAATGAAGATGGCTAACTCTCTTTTTTACACCTTTTTTTTAATGCCCATTCTTTTAATTTAGGCATTTTTTTTTGTAATAGTGGATTTATCTAATTATTTTTGGATGCTTACTTTAATTTTAATGGATGTTGGATCTGTTTTACATTTTAGAATTTTTATATGCAAGTAATTACTTTTTCATATATACATTCAATACATCAAATTCTACATATAGTTATAATCTTGAACTACTATGACAAATTTAGATATGTATATTAATCTATTTAGAGTATATAGTTTAATAGCTTTTCATATATTTATTAATTATAAATTTATAATTCATTTATGAAATTTATGCATTACACGAGTGTAACACTAGCTAAATTTTTATATTGATTTGTAACATATTTTGTTTCTATTTTTATGTTAAAAATTAATTATATATTTAAATTAAAAATATGTTATTTATGTGACATCCATGCAATGCACGAGTGCTACAATTATTTATACTAATATATAAAGCAACAATCATAGAAATTTTAATTTTGATTACAATTTCTTGCATTTCATTGTCTGCCATGTGTAACGTATAATCTATTATTTGGTTGCCATGTGTGATATGAGACCATACCTAAAATTTTTTCATGTGTTTTTGGTCTACAATTCTCTATTATATACTAGATATAGGCCCATGTTGAGCATGGGTGGTAGGTTAAGGAATAGCTACGAATTGGCGTATGTTAGTAAATTTATAAAATGACACATAACTTCTTTTGCATTGCTCAACATATAATTATGTACTTTCATTTTTTAGAAGTTATATAAAATTGATTTGGCAGTGAACATAGTAGTTAATGTAAATAGAAAAATACAACTATATGTGTAGTTGGTTCCACTTTAATTTTTTTTTTTCATATGACAAATGTTTTTGGTAGAATATATTAGATATATTTTGATTTCTAGTACTTATAGGTTAAAAACATAAAGTAGTTTATTTGGGAAGCTGATTATATTAATAAACCAAAATTTTAAAAAAATTTTGAATGCCACGTGGCACCAACATAGTGCACCATGTGACAGGAAGAAGTACATTAGATTTGGGAGGAAATGTTTGCGAGGGAAATGGTTACATATTGGTTGTTCTTTTCTATTGATGGATAAAGGATTACACGATTAAAGAGGAAAATCTTAATATGTTACATTAAAAAGCTTACATGATTAATTTGTTACCATTATCTATCATCATTCATAATTTTTTTCTAAAATTATTAGATTTTATGAAAATATAAAAGTTGTAAGTAATGTTGGAGATTTAATATGACATAATATATTTATGTTTTATTTCTTGCATTAATTGTTAAATTTGACTATTAACAACAATAAATAAATATACTTATTTCTCCCGTGTATCACATTGGTACTATCATATTATATAAATATCAAAAGTATTTTTTAATATTATATCGTATTATATAAATATCAAAACTTGTGCATTGCTTGGATATATTCTAGTACATATATAGTATCTGTCATTTGTTGGAATATCAATTGGGGGAGAAAGGAGAGAATTATAGTGCAAAGAAGCATTATTTTCATTCTCATTCATCTAATAGTTAGTTGCATCTATTTATAGAAGATAGCTTGGAAGCCCAAATTATACCATATACCCACATTATAGTACATCCAAAAGTGCATAGTGCACCATCCAATAGATCTCACAATTTGACTATTGGGTTAACGTGAAATTTAACGAGTTCACTCTCCTAACGAAGACAACAAAATAGTCAGATCATCAATCGGACACCAATAATACTTCCAACTACAAGCTACCAAATCATTAACAAATTATGACATTTATAGATTGTGAACGTATCTTAAAGAGTGATAAATGATGTGCATTGATTTGTGTGTACTTATTAATGTCATTTGCATACATTTTAGAGGTGTTTAAGGTTTTCTAACTGCAATTGTGAGTCACTTGTGCAATGATTGATGATATTTGTGTTTGATTAAGTTAAGATGCATAAATGCCTCACCAGTGCTTATTACGTGCTTTTGGTGTATGCCGGATGAAGATTGAGCATGAATTTTCGGTGTTGTGTGAGCATGTTTGGGCATAATTGTGTACTAGCAAGTAAATTGATGTGTTAATTGTGTCCTTTCTCTCCATAATTAGGAAGTTTTCTTGACGTTTCGTAATGCGTTTGTTTCCTTTGAATATGTTTTGATGTCTTTTTGACTCTTCTTGCTCTTTTCTATGTATTTCTCTTTTATTTTAATTAGTATTTATCTTATCATTTTATTAGTATTTGACTTTTTTTTTATCATTTATTAGTCTGATCTTAGATTGTATAGTTGCATAGTTTTGTAAGATATTTTATTAGAATATTATATTATATAGTATGTAGTGCAATTGAATATCCTAATTTAATTAAGTAGATTAGCTTAGTTTAGTAAATTAACTATTTATTAGTAAATTAGTTAGTTAAAATTAGGGTGCACTAATTTACTTTAAGGGCACATTTATTAGCTAAGTAGGGTTTTAGGACACATTTAGTTTACTAATATTTGGTTAGCAATTAATTTCCTAGGTTAGCATTAATTAAGATTAGTTGCTTTTGGTTAGTTGTAATACACACTTATCAACCTAACACAGCACACGTGCACTTCACCATATACATTTATATATACACAACACATACCACTACATAATATGTATATATTATCCACACATGCACATGATATAACATGTTATTATATAATGTAATGCACACCACCGCCTAAACCTGAAACACATGGCCCCCCCAGCCCATGACTTAATACGCACACTTCTTTGAAAGCAACAGGACCAGCGAACACCGAAAAAAGAAGCAGAGCCGAACGAGAACAGCTCAAGAGCAAATAAGGAGTTCGAAATTCGGGGATTTTTTTTAATCCAATTTTTAAAATACCATATAAAACTAACCCAATTTGTGTTAGGGTTTAAAAAATAACCCAATATGGTTCCCAAAACGAGATTTACACAATTCAAGAATGCGCGATCCACGCTAGGAATGCGGAACGCACTCCGGGAGTGCGCCTGCATTCCTGGTGCGCGTTCCTCGTTTTCGGAATCCGTTTTCTGGCTTTTCCTTGCAACCCTAGCAGATATGATTCCAGATTTGATTTGATTGGGGTGGAGGGAATTTATTCTTAGTAGCGCATTCTGAGAGTACGTTTGCAGCAATTGAAATATATTCCCTGCCATCAATCATGCTCTAGTCACTTCACGTCATGGAAAATTTAAAAAATTTCACTCTTAGAATGCATTTTTTTACCTATATAAACCCCAACCACTTCCTCTACCAGCTCATTTAATCCGTTACCCATCCTACAGCGTTTCAACTTTAGATAAACTTTCTACCAAATTCATTCCACTTGTCACTATAACTTTCTATCAAAGCACCTAAAAGAATGAATTTAAGCGAGGTTACTATTCTTTTATACTACGATAGTCACAAAATAATAACCGACTATGGTCTTGATTATAGAAGTCCAAATATACCACCCAAAACCTAAGCTATAATAAATTACCAACAAACTTAACATTTTTAAATTGCTAATTACAAAATTTTCTACAATTGACTAACTTTACTTTAATCTAAAAAATTTAATAATAATAATAATAATAATAATAATAATAATAATAATAATAATAACAACAACAACAATAATAATAATTATAATTATAACAACAATATTATTATTATTATTATTATTATTATTATTATTATTATTATTATTATTATTATTCCAATAATAATAATAATAACAATAATAATAATAATAGAAATGACAAAATAAAAATAAGAATATATAGCACTTTCAATAGATTCAATTTCAGCCAAATTCTCCTTAATACATATAGGGAGAGATTTGCAGCGAAGCCCATATTGAGAGCAAAGAAGTACTTGAACTATTTTTGGAGACAGAAAGCTCCTAAAAGCATCTAAAACACGTCCCCCCAGTACTAAATGCGGCTTCTGAAGCAACTATCTAAACTGGAACAGTCAAGATATCACAAGCCATCCTAGAAAGGATAGGAAACCTAGGTGTGTTTATCTTCCACCAATTTAAGATGTCAAACTTGGGTCCTGTTGCTTTATCAAGAACACCTTCCTCTCCATCAGACTCATCATCATCATTCTCAATTTCTTTGGAGATATTTATTTAATTCAAACTTCACATGTTCATGTGAACTTCCAGTCTTGAGTTTTTTGAACTCTGAGATCAAAGCTTTTGTCCCCTTCTTTTCTAAACTGAAACTTCCACCACTATTTGTTGAATTTTCAAAAGAACTTGATGAAACACCATGACTTGCATGACTATACTTTCTTCTATACTCCTCAAAGAGTTCATAAATTCCATTTCGAACTTCAATCTTCATTGTTTCTCGCATCATAAAATCATCAAATAATTTCTTAAAAGCATAGTCCAAGTACTCCAACTTGTGATGAGGATCAAGAATAATTGTAATAGATTACCTTGTTCATCTTTTCAACATATCCCCAATACTTATCAAATTTTTGTTTCATTGCACTTGCCATCCTACTCAACTCAAGATCATCACTTTCTATCCACTCTTGGAGAATCAAAGCCAATGCACTTATTTCATGAAACACTGCATCCGATGTTACATATAAGGACCCTGAAATCCGCAAAGTGAGATGAAAAAACTACTCCAAAAATCTGACAAGCAACCTAACTCTCCTCCAATCATAACAAGTAGGCACTTCTTTATATGGAGGAGTGAAAAGAAAGTCTTGATACTTGCTATCGTCCCTAAAGTAACTATCAAAAGTTTTTTCAAACTTGGATGCACTCTTTAACATCAAATAAGTAAAGTTCCACCTAGTAGGCACATCAAGGCATGACAATTTTTTACTATCAATTTTTTCAAGATCAATGCACTCTTTGAATTTATTGAACCTAGCTGGAGAGTTTTTAATGTATCTAATTGCATCACTAACACGAACTATGACATCTTCTTCATCCTTTGTTGCAACCCATCTTGCACCACAAGATTAACTATGTGGGCAATGCACCTCATGTGTAGATATTTTCCATTTAACATAGAACTACTCCACATTCTCATCCTTCCCCTCAAGTAACCAATGGTAGTATTATTAAAGTAGCATTATTAAGAGTAATCGTAAAAATATTGTCAATCCCCCAATCAAACAAGCATTTCTCAATAGTTTTCCCAATATCTTCACCTGAATGACTCAATATAAGGCAAAAGTTAATCATTCTCTTATGCAATTTCTAATCATTATCAATGAAATGAACTGTGACACACATATAGTTCAATTTTTGTTGTGAAGTCCAAGTGTCACTGGTAAGGCAAATTGTTTGAGTGCAATTCCTCAAGAATGATTTTAACCTTGCCCTCTCATTCAAATACAAGGCATAAGTATTAGTTGCAATAGTCTTTCTACCAGGAATAACAAACATTGGACATGCAACTGACATAAGTAACTTAAAGCCAATATCGTCAACAAATTTGAAAGGAAGCTCATCTATAATCAACATATTTGTCAAAGCCTCTCGTGTCTTGTTTTGGTCAAATTACCGTCTTGTAATAGGTGCATCTTTATCACTAGATTGAATGGGTTGATGAGAGATACGATACTGATTAGTTAATTCTTCAAGGGGCTTCTTCTTACAAGTCTTGTAGTGATTTCTTAGTGATGTAGTCCCATGGTTCGTTGGATTGGTTTTTAATTCTCTACCATAATAATGACATCTTGCCTTTTGGACTTGTTCTTTCTCGCAAAGAAACTTATCAAAATGAAGTCAATATAGTGATCTAGTTGCAGATTGTTCTTTCCTCCCCCTCCCTTTCACTTTCTCCCTTCCTTTTTCCCTCGACTCATTTAGAGAACTATGAACTCTTTCAGAATCTCCAAATATGTCAACCCCCATGTCGTTATCGAAATCTGATGAATCATCTCCTTGGTTAGATGTTTCAGGACTTGAGATTCCATAAACGCGTGTTCTTTTAGTAGGCCTTGGTGGTTTAGAGGCTATCATTTCTAAATCATAACCAATTCAAATTTAATTATTAGTTATTGAGTTTAAGTCTTTCTCATTAATTTCTAAATATTTGGCTTTCTACTAAAGAGAACGAAAAGAAGAAAAGAAGAAAAATAAGCTTACGGGTTGGTGATGGCGAGGACGAAGGAGAATCATATTTGAGACTCATTGATGATGATGTTACTGAAGATGAATTCGACATCTCTGCTCAATTCAGCAAGCCTGCATAGATTCTTACTTATAAAATCAAATGCTTGACAAACTAAATAGAAATTCACTGATTACTTTACCCAATGATTATTTGTCAGGATTAAATTAGTATGCAAAAACTAATCAGTATGTGAGTATGCAAAGTCTAATTAGTATGCAAAAACTAATAAGTGATATAACATTGAGCATAAGCCCAAGTGTGTCAGTAAGATAAGGTATTTTTGCTGCATAATACATTATCTCCAAAGCCTCTCAATATCATATCCCACGAGCAAATAACACAATTTTTGTTTTGTAGAAGATGATCAAACTGTTGGCTTCTATAGCATGCAACATAACAACCTAGCTACCAAATATCCAAGGCCTTTAGCTAGATAATATAATAAAAGATGAAAAAAAAACTCTTATTTTAAATGCAACAAGGGAAAAAAGAAAGTGAAAGAAGTACAGTAAACCTAGAAACGCATCAAATGAGGCACAGGAAAATGGAAAGTGAACATCAAATACAATACAAGGGCAAGAGATAGAAATTCTTTCATACAAAAATGAAGTGCTTACCTACAAAGCTTGACAATTTTCTAGTGTGCAAAACTTGACAATTTTCCAATGTTCATATTTGAATCTTAATCAGCTTATCCAAAGAAAAACTTAACTTAGTCTCTGTTAAAACTTAACTTAGTCTCTGTTATCACTTTAGGTTCTCATGAAATATATATAATAAAACAAAATAAATATAGATACACCTAGACCTCAAAGCAAAAAATAAAATAAAATAACAAAGATCTTAAACCATATATATACATACACCTATACATAGATGCTGTATCTTTTGATTTTAGAAGCTAGCTAAAACAACAAAGATCTTGAACCTAATACATATATATACCTAGACCCTAAAGCATAAAATAAAATAAAATAAAATGAAGAGACCTTACTGTGTGACGTGAAGCTGCCGACGTGGAAGTGAGGCTACCGAGGATGGTGGTGTGCTAGCCGCTGAGGCGTTGAGCAAGGGCGAGGCCGCGAGAGAGCGATTGAGGCGACTAGTGAGGACGTGAGGTTAGGGGCTTAGGGCTAGGGTTTTTTTTTTTTTATTCGGAATTGGGGTTGAAATGTTAGATCTTTAGTATTTTGGTATATTAGGAGAGTAGCTGAGTAGGGGGCTAGGGGTCTTAAAAAAAAAAACTTAGATATCGGGTTTTTAGATCGGGTTCGGGTAAAAATAATGATACCAAAACCCGATCCGAAAATATTGGGTTAACCCGAATATTCAAACCTGGTGCACCCAAACCCGACTTTTGACTAATTCGAATGCTACCAAACCCGATCGGATTGGTTAATACCCAAAAACCCGATTCCAAATTTCCGCCCCTAGGGTGTACATTATCTAGTAATATATTACTAGCTAGACTTAATAACTAACTAATTCTCTAACTGTTTTTCCCACTAAGCATAAGTAATTGAGCTTGTTAAATACTTTAACATCTTTAAGTTGAAGTCAACACCATGTATGTGACCAAAAGTATTTTGCCTTTTAATTAAAGTCGGTATGATATACATTATATTTGATATCAATCCACTATATTACCAAAATCATTAAGAATATTTAGTAAAATTGATAGATTTCCAAGCTAAACGTGGCTAACTCTCCCACGGACTAACATGTCAAGCTTTCGTATCACTTTTACGACTTTAGTTATATTAATAAACACTAGCATTCAGTCTCGCGCCAAAAAAGGGGTTTCAAATTTGTTTTCAATTATAAAATTCAAATCTAGTTGTACTTCATTTTAAGTAATATTAGGAAAACCTGATACAATTATTATGATAAATTAACATAAGGATTATTAACACTATTTATTAGCTAAACTTTTGTTTATTATTTGTAAATGAAGAAAAAATGATAACTTGTCTTGAAATTCAATAACTATATATCCAAACAAATGAATTTTACTCACAACTCTGATTTGAACCTAATAATATCTCATAACTATTTGAAGATCTATTACTATGCATGTAAATAGTAAGAGTCTGTTGTAGTTCTTATATAGATTTTTTGGTTCACCACTTTAATGATAATATGTTATGTATCATGTGACTATTCATATTTCATAAAGTAGTATTGGGTTATGATCCAAATCCAAGTCCGAGAAGAAAAAACCTCTAAGCTTGTTAAGGAAAATTCTTGAAAAGCAAGGCATTGTATTCCTATAAATAGGTGCTTTTATGTTATAACTGTACACACATCAATATCAATAAAATCATTCTTCTATCTTCTTTTATTCGTCTCCTCTCATTCACCTTTTCTCTTTAGTTTTAGAACACATTATCAACATGAAGCTCTGCCTATCATAGAAAGAGATCAAGGTAAGTAGTTATTTTACTTTTTTTGGCTTCTACATGTTACATAGTCTCTTAATAGTCTATTGTATTATGCTTGCATATTATATCAACAATTTTCACAGCTCATATATGTTACATAGACTCTCAACGATCTATGGTACTGTACTTGTATATTATATCAATAATCTCAATTGCTTGTACATGCTATATAAACTTCCAGTGATCTATTGTACTGTATGTACATATTGAACAACACTTAATAGCCTATACATGGTACAAAGATTTATTTGATTTGTTGTACTATAATGGTGTGCTATCAACAATTTTTTGTTGCCAATAAGTGTGCTATACTAGCAAACTATAAACTTTATTTCCAATAAGTAATGTATGAGTGTTTTGTAATGGGATATATTATTAATAGTTAATAGATTTGAAAAAAAATCTTAATCGTCACGTTATATTTTATTATTCAGTTCACATTACAATCTTATTATTTAATTTTTCACATCAATGATCATATCACACGAGTATTTTAGTTCATAATTTTATTAGTAGATAATAATCATGAAGTTCTTGATCTTCAAAAAAATATTAAATATATATTTGAAGATGTCAAATCTCACGAACTTAAAAGTTTGTTATTTTGTTATCAAGTATGACAATTAGCCTGAAAAGCTCATATTGACATCCATATAGTCATGAACCAAAAGTTCGTCATCTTTATTATCAAGCTACAAATATGAAATAGACCCTTGAGGTTAAAATCTATATGGATGCTATGAATTATGGAGAAAAATACTCACAGAAGAAAATTATGCATTCTTGAAGGATTGCAAAAAGTTAAATGATATTCTTTCATCGTTATCTCCAAGAAGGCTTAAAGTCTAGATATATTTTGAAAAGAAAAGAAAAGAAGGAAAAAAATCCTATTGGTTGCAAGCTTAGCCCTAGATAGAGCTATTAAACAATAACGGAAGCGGTTTGACACTCAAGCTTACATCTATTACCTATGGCTTTCCATCTTAGGATTTCAAACAATCTTCACTAAATCCATACTTTTCACGAAATGGTTAAGCACGAACCACTTTACAACCCTTGATTCTTCCCGAATCAAGAACCCAAATTACAAGTTTCTTTTTTTTGAATTTCACACAAGCCCAATTTCTAATCTACCCATGAACCAGCTCTTAAGAGTTTAGATGCAAGATTTGCATGGTATAAAGCTCAAAGATGAAGAACAAAGCTGCTAGTGATAGATACGCTCAAGAACCTATGATTGCCTTTTTGAAGTTTTGGCTCAATACTCGAGTTTTTGTTGTTGCTGTTTTTTTTTTTTTTTTTTAATCTAAGATATATATGCTCTCTTGAAAAAGTAGCTGTTGCATATATTGAAGGAGACCACAAATTCAATTTTGAACGTTTTTGGAGTAGATAATGTTAGGTGAGAGCACAATAAAACAACTAGTTTTAAATAAGATTTTCCATAACAGTATCTATCCGATAAAGGGTTTGATTGTGCCGGTCGACCAGACCCTACTTTCGTCAGAGGTTTACAAAATCTCTATCTGGTAGCCAAAGATTGTCAACGGTTACCTGATAACGCTTGATGTGCTTGACTTACAATAAGAAATTAGGTGCAAATTTTAATCCAAGTTTTAAATCGTAAGTAAACAAGTGATTATAGTGTAGTGCGCAAAAATGCGAGGTCGAAGCCACATGGGCCAATTTTGGAAACTCGTAGAATGGTGCTCGTAGAGTGCCTAAGTGAAACTACTATTAGAACTAAGACAATTAAATTGCAAATTTGATTTTTTGAACTAAAAGTAGAATTAAATTAAAACTATAGCTAATGAAAAAGAAAAACTAGAATTGAGATTTGAAAACTCTTTAGGTCAATTTTAGAGATTGGATTCCTATGTGAAATTCAAGTTTCATGCTCAACTTAGGATTTCCTATTTTGATGTGAAAATTAAACTACAGGCCTAATTGATTGAACACTTAAAATTCACCAATTTATAAATTAGTCCTAGCTTCGAGGTGCAACTTTATTTCCAAGTCTTTTATCTAGCCAGAGTGTAGATTTGTTCTAAATCCTAGGGCAATTTATCAATTAATTGCGCGTAGAAAACTACGGTACAACCAGTAGTTTTGGAGTGGAGTACAAACAAATATTTATATGATTGAATAAAATTATTCTATTAAGCATCAGCTATAAGCATAATGAAATAATAGAAATAAAATACCTAAGAACATCAATCATATAAACAAATCACATCAAAATAATCCATCCAATTTCAAGATCATAAAACGAGAATTATTACATAGTCAACTTACCCTAAACAAGAAATTACTTAGACAAATTTAACAAAAATAAATCAAAAATACGACACAATAGTTTCAAAAAGCTTCCGCATATATTGGCCTAAACTTATTCTCAATTATCTGGAGTTTGATCCCGATCCCGCTGGTATTGTTCTCTCTCAATTTGGAGCAAAAACGATAAAGAAACGAAAAAGAAAGAAAAAATATAAAACTAGAGCGCTTGGCCGCCACTGTTGCTCGTCCCTTCTCCTCTGCTTGTGTATGTGTGTGGTTATATATAATGCTTGTGGTCTTTAAATGAGAAGGCGTTTGTGACTTCTGTCTCTCTTTTTTTTTTTTTTTGCCAATTCGTGTTCTTTCCTTTTTCCTTTTTTCCTTTTCTTGTTTTCTGTCTTTGACTTCGTCAAAACTTTTTCTCCAAGACAACCTTGTTTTCTTTTCTTCCCTTGAATTCTTCAAGTCTCTATTTCCAAAAACGATCTTCTTGCCTTTCCTTTGTGCCATCTTTTTAAATTTGACTTCCAATTTTTTTTTAATTTCCTTTTCAATTCCACCTGCACCAAAAACACAATGAAGTGATTAAGAGCGAGTTTGGCATATAGTTGAGAAATTCAATTTTGTAAAAAAGCCTTTTTAAAACGAACTTTTAGTCAAATGGACTTTTGGTGAAGACAAAAATGTGTTTGACTATTTATATATAAAATGAACTTTTACCTAATGAGATTGTGTTTGGTTTTACATCTGGAAATTATGGTTGATGCATAAATTACTGAAATGGATATTTTGAACTAATATTGTTCGCTTTCTGTAACATACTATTTTATTCATAAATCTATGTGTTTGAAAAAAACTCTTTTAAAAATTATAGTTATAATTCAAAATATTAAAACAAAAATAAAATATATTAACAAAAATAAAACTATAGATCATTGCAATCAAATAAGAAGCTAAGAATGCCAAATTACATAAAATAGGGATAAGAAAAGTGGGGTGGCTATTGATAGAATGAAAAATTAAAGAAGATATTTTTGTCCAAAAAATATATTAAAACACTGTTGACAAAAAAGCAAACTGAGAAGCTAAAAATTTTAACTTCTCCATTTAGCCTCAAAACTCAGTTGACTTTTAATCAAAACCAACTTTTAGAATATAAAACTAAACACTCTTATTTTCTTTAAATGGACTTTTAAATTCTAAAAGTCAGTTTAGCTCTCCAAAATGGAAACCAAACTAGTTATAAATATTTTCAATTAACACTTGATTAATTCTAAAAGGCCTAGAAATAGGTATGAAAAATATGATTACATCAACGCTCACCCGAATACAAACTGTAGTTCGCTATCAGATGAGAGCACATCTATTGAAGAATTTCACAGTGTGTGAATTTTTGTTGCTTTTATTCATTTGTCGTACAATAATTTATATAGTTGTTAATACTAATGGCTAAAGATTACAAAAGTCCTAGTCACAATGTATTTACAAGTGATAGATCAGAGGTTGGCTCTCCTTAGCTCAACAAGCTTAGGTTGAAGAAGGCGAAATTGTATGAGAGTCAGCGGTTTTGTCATTATATTAGCCAACTGATCAACAGTGGAGATGAATCTTATTTGTAGTTCCCTATTAGTCACCTTGTCTCTTGCAAAATGAACATCTATTTCAATATGTTTCGTCCTCGCATGGAATATTGGATTTGCTGACAGGCACGTGGAAATAATGTTGTCACGCCAAAGAACCGGGGGAAGAGTAGACATAGCTCGAAGCTCCATCAACAGCGACTTCATTCAACACAATTCTAATGTGGCAAAAGCTAAGGCTCTATATTTTGCTATAGTGCTCGATCATGCTATAGTTGTTTTTTTCTTTGCAGACTAAGAGATTAGGTTTTTGTCGATAAAATGTAGTAGCCATGGGTACTTTTCTGATCATCTGGACAACTGGCCCTGGTCAGAGTCAAAGTATGCATGGAATTCTGTTTGTTCACTTGTGTACAAGGGTAATCCCATGGAAATCGTGCCTTTCAAATACCTGAGAATATGTTTAACTGCCCAATGTATTTCAGTTGGTAAGTGCATGAATCGACACATCTTATTGCCGGCAAAGCTTATGTTTGGCCTTGTCACTATTAAGTATTGAAGAGCGCCAAAAACACTTCTGTATAATGTTGGATCATGGAAGGAATCACTAGTTGTAAGTGTCAGTTTGTGAAGGAGCCATAGGAGTGGTAGCTAGTTTGCCATTTGTCAATTTTGCTCGTTTAAGCGACTCCAGAATATAATTAGGCTGTATAAGAGTCATGCCTGACTGATCCCGAAATACTTGAATTCCCAGAAAATACATGAGTGGTCCCAAATCCTTTAGTGTGAACTGTTGATTAAGCATGAAAATAACAGAGGCAATAACAACATTATCAGGACATGTGATGATAATATCTTCGACATGAATCAACAAGTAGACCTATGAATTCTTAGAATGCCGTACAAACACAGAGCTATTAGCTTTTGATTGTTGAAACCCCAGCTTGTAAAAGAAAGAGCTCAAATGTGAGAACCATGTACAAGAAGCTTGTTTAAGCCCATAGATTGTCTTTTGGAGCTTGCACACGTGAAAAAAAATCAGAATGAAGGTAACCAGGAGGTTGAGACATATACACATCTTTAGGCAAAAACCCATGTGAAAAAACATTACTAACATCTACTTGCCACATAGGCTAGTTCTGTTTTAAAGCAAGTTATAGTATGATTCGAATAGTAGTTGGTTTGACAACTGACTTAAAAGTTTCAGTATAGTCCAAACCTTCTTCTCGATTATACCCTTTAGAAACCAATCGAGCTTTATATCATTCAATGGTTCCATCTGATTTTCTTTTGATACCTAAAAACCTATTTGTACCCTATTATATTTGCATTAGCCGGTTTAGAAACAAGAGTCCAAGTGTTATTTTGTAAGAAAGCATTATATTTTTTTGACATGACATCTTTCCAATGAATAAATTTAGAAGCTTAAGAATATGTTGTAGGTTCAAAGTTATCATTAGATTCTATTGACAGTGGAGTTTGTGCGAGAAACCTAACATAGTTAGAATAGTTCTTTGGCTTACAAGTGTTATCTCGTGCACGAGTTATCATTATGTGAGTGGACTTATCAATCGAGGGCACACGAGACTCATTAATAGATTAATCAGATTGGCTTAATTGACCAGGAAAGGATGCAGGTAACGTGGTGACAAGGGAGTGGGGGACTATGTTAGTACTAGTGACAAGGAGGCATGCTCAAGCATGAAAGAATCATGGCTGGCCCACGCATTATGCGAAGGACACAAGGCTTGTGCTGCTTGAACATTTGACACCTGGGGCACCATTGCATGTTGACTTGGGCCGCTTGGAAGACCATGAGAAAATAATGATGAGCTACATTATTTTGTGGGAGCATGCTGACATTTTGGGTGCTTTTTGTGGGAGGAATTGAGATGCATTTTTATAATGGAAACAAGACTTACCAAAAATAATGTTATGCGAGATATAAACTCGACCAGTATGCAAATCATAACATCTATATCCCTTATAATTTTTTTACATAGCCAATGAATATGCATGGAATAGATTTAACACTTAGTTTATCAGTACGAGTAGAACCGAACGAGGGAAAACACAAACACCAAAAAACTTTGAGAAAGCTATAATATGGAGATGACTTATAAACTTTCTCAAAGTGCGACTTATGTTCAAGTATAGGTGCAGGCAACCTATTTATCAAAAACCTCGCTGTCACAATGGCCTTAACCCAAAACTGTTTAGATAGAGATGACTGAGATAACAATTTTAATCCAATTTCAGTAGTCTGACGAAGTTTCCTTTCCAATAGTCCATTCTGTTCAAGAATACAAGGACAAGAAATCCTATACTGAACCCCTGAATTATTTAACATTTGTTTAAAATTTCCTTGAATTAACCCAAAAGCACCATCACACTGAAGGAATTTTATTTTGGGCCCAAAATAGTTTTTAGCCAGAGATTTAAGATTTTCAAAGTGAGAAACGCTCTCAGATTTACAACGCATGGGATAAAACCAAACCAATCTACTAAAGTCATCAAGAAAAATAATAAAAAAATGAAAACCTAAAAAAGATTCCATATGAGCAGGTCTGCAGCTGTCACAGTGAACCAACTCTAGTTGAGCTAAAGAAATTCTATCTGACACCATAAAGAATTTCGCAGTGTGTGAATTTTTGTTGCTTTCATTTATTTGTCGTACAATCATTTATACAACTATTAATACTAATGGCTAAAGATTATAAGAGTCCTAGTCATTGTGTATTTACGAGTGATAGATCAGAGGTTGCCTCATCCTTAGCTCAATCTATAATAACAAATAAATATATACATTATCACCTATCCGGTCGCCCGGATTGACCTTGTCTAGCAGGGGCTAAAATTTGTATTCTAAAATAATTAAGCTCAACACTAAATTTCTCATGAAATCGAAGTTTCCAAAGCACTTTTTGAATCATAAAGCATTAAGAAACCATTTAAGTACTTTGAAAATCACTAGAGCAGATGCCATATAATCTTTAAGCCAAAAAGATGAGAAGGGCATAAAAGATGCAACCTTACAAATAATTTACGTCTTCACCCGTTATGTCTTCCATCTCCATCCTTATATTACCACTTTTGTTCAAGTCTTCAAGCTGATCTTTGTTTGAGCACCGTGACTTGATAACTTCGGATGAATGACAAGTTGACTTCTTGGCATATAAATTCAAAAAGACGTCTCTAGAACTCAAAAACCATGTTAGTACAATGAACATACATAATTAATTCCATAATTCAATTTGTTCACTTCATATTCATTCATTCATTCCATATCATTATCAATAACTCATCATTAAAACATATATATTAACTCTTTAATGCTAAATATCCTTTTGCGAATATTGCAAAGAAATATATATGATCATTACAAGGCAAGAAATCTTCCAATAACTCACAGTAGATATATTACATGCAATTGCATGACTTCAAATTTATAAATGAGTATCATTCTACAATATCTAGAAACTTTCTAAAATTATGCGGACAAGATATTTTGGGAAGATATGTGAAATATTCAAATCTATTTTATGCCTTGAATATTCTCTTATAATAGCATAATTGAGGGCATGAATTTGAAAGAATATTTGAAGTATTATACACATTCTATCAGCAAAAGAAATTTGGTATAATATTATTAATTATACCAATTGGCTTAGGATCCTTTCATTCAACTGGTTGAAGACCTAGGGCCGACAAGAAGATAAAAAAAGTAGCAGAGGCTTGGTTTTGGCAAGTCCATTCGCATTGGATTTTGAGCCTAGTGAAGTTTTATAGGGAGCCATCGATTAGGGATTGGTTATTTTTGCTATGGATGTCTAACTTAGTGATATTTGTATATAACTTTTATTATATGTATGGATTATTGCAATTTGGTCACATGACAACATGTCTACCCAAGTAGGGTTTAAAATTGGCTAATCCTTAGATCTTGTTTCTACTTGAGCTTGATAAGTCCATCGAGATTGCTTAAGCTAATTATTCGATAATTGGAGACCCTAAAGAGCAATGCATGAAATTGGTTTGGGATATTAGTTGTTTTGACACTAATTAATCAACGGACTTATCTAGACAACTTAAGCGCACCAACCTAAGGATTTTTGTAATCTAGCTTTAGGTTTGGCTCTCCATTTTGGTACAGTTGCGACTTAGTAACACAAAGAATTCTTTTGATTCCAAGGGGTGTTCAAAGCTAAGGTCAAAGTACCGTAGCCAATATAGAAAGTCAAGTTGCTAACCTAAGGGTTTGGTACAACCCTATGATTAGGTCAAATCTATTTGAGTACCACGAAATGTTTTAGAAACAGAAAGTTGAATCATAAAGCAAAAGGTAATTAGTGAGTTTGACCATCCCATTGGAAGAGTTCTTACTAAGATTGCCCAGCGGGATGTTAACAAGAGTGGTTACCCCGTCGGAGGACTCAAGTAAAAAACATTTGGGTATCTTTTAATTCAAAAGGGTTTTTAAGATCTAAAACATATGGAACCAAGATAAATAAAAGATGAAAAACCCTTAGAGTTAAATTATTAAATGGAAGAGAGGATTAGAAATCCCACAGCCTTTTATGTTTGGTTCATGCTAGGGTAAGTGGCATTAACCTTTGTCGAAGGGTGCCATTTTACTCGGATTTAGCAAGATGGAGTTAACGTGCTCATTAATAAAGGCGTTGGTGAAGTTTGGCCATTCTGTGGGTGGAGTTCTTTATTCTACGTCATTTTGTAGTATGTGGGTGAAAGTCGCTACCCTGTCAAAAGGCTCAAATCTAGATATAATGAGTGCATAAACATTAAGGAATGGTAATTACACTTAACTCAGTCGTGGGTTTGGCCGTCCCGTCGATGGAGTTCTCTAGGGTATTTAAGAGACTAAACAAAACAGTGATTGAATACCACTAGATAGTGTCTATCTTGATAAGTTTGATTAAAATAAGCTTCACTTAACTCAACTATTCACTAGTTCGACCATCCCATCGATGGAATTTAAGTAATAGGTTTGAGACATTATTACATTATAGTAGTTTGAGGGTTTATCTACTAAATGGCAAAGGATGTAAAAAGCTTGATGTATGTTATTTTCCTCTTTTGCATACATATCGTACTTGTATCATGTTGTTCTACTTATTCATTTACGATATCATTATGTGTGTATCTAGTAATATGTCTAGCAGTTCTTCTAGTGGTTTGGAAAATATTCTTTATGAGAATAACTTAACTAGGCTAAACTATGTTAACTAGAGAAAGAACTTGATCAAAGTACTTGGTGAGGAGGATGGGTACAAGTTTGTCCTTACCCTGCCCTGTCCTCGGATGGAGATTAATTCTAGTAATACCCAACAAAATGCAGTTGGATGAGAGTTGATGCTATGGCCAAGGGCTATATACTGGGATCTTTATTCGATAGTCTGCTGATATAGCACGAGTATGAGATTATGTAGTGAGAGTCATGGCAAAAGATGATTGGTTGAATTTCTCCTTTCTGGCCAAGGATGATACACATATTGGTTGTTTAAAGATTGTGAGATCTAACTAGTTTTTTGATCTCTTGTTTATTTCAACATTTTTATGTTTCTAAAATTATGATATTATTATCTTGTGATTGTTGCAATCAGGATTCAATTGTTCAATTGCAAGATAAGACACTGGAAATCGGAAGAGTTAGATCCCTAATTGTCTAATAAATGTGATACATGTATTAGACAGTTTTTGTTGGGGAAATATGCAATCTAACTTCACTGAATCACACGTGTAAGTTTGTTGGTTAGATTCGAGTCTTTCTATTTTCTTAATATCGTTGGTAAATTAAATCCTACGAGCTTGTCTAAGGTTGTTTATTGACAAGAGAAACAATTAACGAACTTCTCTTGATTATGGACTAACTACGAAAAGATTGGTTGTTAGTTTGTGTTAACAACTATAACCGGTTTACTAAAAGAAAACCAGAGTAATCTTTGCATCAATGATCAAACTCGTGAACTAAAACAGAGATTATACCTTAGGCTAGATCATTGTTGGATCGATTTGTTACTTTAATCCCTCTGTTTTGCTCTAATTTAGTTTTAGCAACTAAGTCGTGGGCAAGGCTTAGTTCCTTTGAGTTGGCTTAGTTTCTAATTTTCTTTTATTGCTCAACACCTCTCCCCTTTTCTTTCCCAATTTGTTTGATCTTGTCTAAATAGACTTGTGGTATTGACCAATCTCTATGGGGACGACCTTGCTCATTTCAAAATCTGCATCCACGACCATTGTTGATAAAATTACTCATAGGATTGAACACTAGACTTTTAAACGGCTTAGTGTTAATGTGGGCTGTTTCATGTTTGAGTCAGTATTGGCACAACTTTATATCTATAAGGAAAGAATGTTTTTCCTTCCTAAATTTACTATATATGATTTAGAAAGGAAGTTCTTAGCATTTCTATTGAAGGGTTCTGGTGAGTCTACTATGGGAGCTGTGGTGAGTTAGGCTAGAGTTTGTAGAATTTAGGAGGAAAAGGGTCTTGGTATACGAAGGGTGGAGTATAGTAACAGTGCCTTCCTTTGGAAGAGCATTTGACGTTTTCTTGCTAACTCCTATTCAATTTGGTTTCAATGGGTTTCTTGTTACTATTTGAAGGGAAGAGATTTTTTAGGTATGAAGTAAACTCTACAACATCCTGAAAATGAGGAAAATTTTGCAAGTAAGACATGGGGCTAAAAGATGCAAGTAATAGTCTTGGTAGATTTTGGAGCTATTATTGTCCGAAATCTCGCTACAAGCGTACTCATAGAATCCAAGTCGGCAATATTATACAGAGGAGCATACTTTTGAGAATATTGTCAAGACTATTAGAATTAAAATGAGTTTCAGTAGAACGTTTCCTTGTTGCTCACTTAATATGTGTTGAATGTGGCTCGTATTCTTGGGCAACAAGAATAGCAGATTTTCTTATTAGCATATTACCTTATTCGCTTGTTACCTTTTGTAGCACATAATTAATTAGTTGCCTTTTCTGCTTAATAGGTTTAGGAAACCTTTGCACTATAAATATGTGGCAATAATCATTATGTTATGTGTGAGAGAGAAACCAAAGTGAGAGCCTTGTAGCATTCGTGATCAATAATAGAATTATTCTCTGCTGCCCATAGACGTAGGCTTTAAAGCTGAACCACGTAATTCTTGTGTCTGTTATTTCTTCTCGTATTCTTGGTGTTTGCATGTTTTTTCCCAACAAACTGGTATCAGAGCTTAGGTATTAATCTGCTGCTTGAGGGAAACAGGAAAAATCAAAACTCACTGTGAAACCAAAATTTCTCAAACAAAACGGTGCCTAACCAAACAAAGGTCCTCGTTCGGCGAGGAGTGCTCCAGTGCTGTCTACGTTGAGCGTTGGTGGCTGGAGTGGAAGCTTGCGTCGGCGGGTCGTGGTTCGTGTTTGGATTTGAAACGAAGAAGATAGAGTTCGCGTGCTCTTGAGGTTAGTTTTTTGGGTATTTAGGAATTTTTGCAAATTGGTTCAAGTTTGTAAAGCAGGTCTAGGGCTAGTAGGCTTTGGGTCTTTGGGTTTATTTGGATCGGGCCTGGTTATTGGCCTTGTCCAATTTTGGCTAGGTCTTGGGTCTTAAGTTAATTAATTTTTGTTGGGCTTGGGTTCTGTACCAGAAAAATAATAAATTTCTTTTTGGGTTTGGACTTAGTTTAGGCCAAAAGAATAAAAAAATTTTTTTTATTTGGGCTTAGATTTAGTCCTGAAACCAAAAAAAAAAAAAAAAATTGACCAGTTGACTTGTTTGACCACGTTGACTGGGATTGACCAGGGTTTGACTTTGACCGTTGACCATTGACCAAGGGTTGACCGGGTTTGACCACAGCTTTACCCCATGTTTTTCGACGTGCTGAGTCCATTTTTGGGCTCTGTTTTTCCAGATTCTACTCCAAAGTACGTGTTTAGGGACAGTGTTGACTTTGACCAACAGGTTTGACTTTGACCGGTGTTGACCAAAGTTGACCAGGGGTGTTCCTATGGTTTTTCGACGTGCTGAATCCGTTTTTGCGATCCGTTGAGCCAAATTCCATCCCGAAGTATGAGTTTTAAGCAAACGAAGATGTCTTCCACAGGTGGAAAGTTTGAAATCGAGAAGTTTGACGGAAGAATGAGTTTCAGTCTATGAAGGATCAGATTCAAGGAATTTATGAAAATGCACGGACTTTGGAAAGTCATTGAAGAAGTGATCCCGGAAAAGACAAAATCAGCAGTAAGAGAAGAACTCGAAGCGAAAGCCTTGAGTGCAATACATATGTCCGTGACAAATGAAGTATTGCTAGAGATTACTGAGAAAACGACAGCAGTTGAGGCTTGGAATACTTTGGTGGAATTGTATGTATCTAAATCTCTCACAAATCGCCTCTACTTGAAGAAGCGATTGTATCATCTTAGAATGAAAGAAGGTACCTCACTAAAACAACATCTTGATGAGTTTACCTCTTGTTTTATTGATTTCAAGGATGTGGGTGTTAAAATTGATGACGAAGACCAAGCTATGATCGTATTATGCTCCTTACCGCCTTCATATATGAACTTTGTGGACACTATGTTGTACGGGAGGGATAAAATTACCTTTGAAGATGTGATTACTTCATTAAAATCGAAGGATCTTCAAAACACATATTCCGGGACATAGGGAAGAAGTTAATGGGAAAGGTTTAGTGAGTAGAGGGAGATTGGAGAATAGAGGGGGATTTTCGAGTAGAAAGAAAAGCAAGTCAAGGTCAAAATCAAGAGCAAGGAAGCTATGTTGTTTCGAGTGTGGTGAAAAGGGTCATATTAAGAAAGAATGTCCAAAACTGAAAAAGGGAAAGAAAAAGGTGGAGAATTCAGCTAATGTGGTGGAGAGTGCTGACAGTGATGGAGATAACTCGAGTAGTACCGGGGAAGTTTTGACTGTGAGTGGATCACAGTGGCATAATCAATGGATTCTTGATACTGGTGCAATGTTCCATATGTGTCCTAGGCGCGACTGGTTCTCTTCTTATTCCAAAAGAGAAGGGAAAGTCTTTCTAGGTAATGATCTTTCGTTGAAGGTGGAGGGAATGGGCATTGTAAATATCAAGATGTTTGATGGTATTACAAGATCTTTCGAGTGTTGGCATGTACCGGAGCTGAAGAAAAACTTGATTTCTCTTGGGCGTTTGGATTCTCATGGATACAAATTTCGAAGTGAGAATGGTGTCTTAAAGGTGACCGAAGGTGCAATTGTGCTCTTGAAAGGGAACTCGACTGGCAGCCTATATGTCCTTCAAGGTAGTACAGTTATAGGTGTTACAACTGTTACATCTGAGGAGAGTGATAATGACACTACGCAGTTGTGGCACAAAAGGTTGGGCCATATGAGCGAGAGGGGACTGACCGAGCTGAGTAAGAGGGATTTACTTTGTGGACAAAGAACTGGAAAGCTAGAATTTTGCGAGCATTGTGTCTTTGGAAAGCAAACCAGGGTGAAGTTCAGCAAGGGGCAGGAGAACACCAAAGGTATACTTGATTATATTCATTCTGATCTTTGGGGTCCTAATAAAGTTCATTCTAAGAAAGGTGCCAGGTATTATATCACTTTCATTGATGTATACTCTCGGATGGTGTGGATATACTTCTTGAAAACTAAAGATGAGGCGTTTCCAACATTTGTCGAGTGGAAGATGTTGATTGAGAAGCAGACTGGTAAACAAATTAAGTGTCTTAGGACTGATAATGGGTTGGAATATTGTAATAAAGAGTTTGATGAGTTCTGCAGGAAACATGGCATTGTGAGACACCGCACATGTGTAAGGACACCACAACAGAATGGAGTTGCAGAACGCATGAATAGAACTCTGGTAGAGAGAAGCTCGTTGTATTCTCTCCCAATCTGGTTTGAGTCAAGACTTTTGGGCTGAAGCGTCAATACGACATGCTACTTGGTGAATAGGTCTCCATCCAAAGCTATTGAATTGAAAACTCCTTTTGAGTTATGGTCTGGTAAGCCTGCTGACTACTCTCGATTGAGGGTGTTCGGTTGCCCTGCATACGCTCACGTGAAGGATGGCAAGTTGGAGCCGAGGGTAAAGAAATGCATATTTCTAGGCTATGCGTCCGAGAGGGAAGGTTACAGGTTGTGGTGCATAGATCCAAAGTCTCTAGGTTTCCTTATCAGCAGGGATGTCATATTCAATGAGTCTGCTTTATTAGACCAAGAAAAGGAAAAAGCGGTAGTTGGTTTAGACCACGGTGTCAAAGAGCAGGTGGAGGTATTTGCTGATGTTTCAAATGTTCCATCTAGCAATAGTAGCAGTCAAATTCAGCCGACTCAACCAACTGAGATACATGATCAAAATGTGCCTGAACAACAGAAGTACAGCATTGCCACTGGACGAGAAAGGAGACAGATTAGAGAGCCTCAAAGGTGCGGATACGCTGATCTTGTTGCTTATGTTTTGAATGTTGTCGAAACAATTGAAGGACATGGGCCGAATTCATACAAAGAGGCCATATCTGGGAAAGATTCTGCTCAGTGGGTGGGTGCCATGAGTGAGGAGATTGAGTCTCTTCATAAGAATCAAACATGGGAGCTTGTTGAATTACCTAAAGGACAGCAAGTTGTCGGTTGCAAATGGGTTTACAAGAAAAAGGAAGGTACTCCAGGGGTTGAAGGTCCTCGATACAAGGCACGGTTGGTGGCAAAATGCTATACACAAAGAGAGGGTGTTGACTTCAACGAAGTGTTCTCTTCGGTTGTGAAGCATAGTTCCATCAGGGTTTTACTTGCCTTGGTTGCTCTTCATGACTTAGAGCTTGAGCAGCTAGATGTGAAAACGACATTTTTGCATGGTGATCTTGAAGAGCAAATTTACATGAGTCAACTGGAGGGGTATGTAGTTCCTAGTAAGGAGAGCCATATTTGTAAACTGAAGAATCCTTGAATAGGTTGAAGCAGTCACCTCAGCAATGGTATGAGAGATTTGACACATTCATGGTAGGTGCTGGATACACAAGGAGTGCCTATGACAGTTGTGTGTATCTCAAAAGGCTTTTAGATGGTTTATTTGTGTACTTGTTGTTGTATGTCGATGATATGCTTATTGCTGCTAAAAGCATGTCTGCAATCGACGAATTAAAGAAGCAGCTAGGTGATGAGTTTGAGATAAAGGATCTTGGAGCAGCAAAGAAGATTCTTGGCATGGAGATTCATAGATATAGAAATGCTGGGAAGCTGTTCTTATCTCAGCAGAGTTATATTGAGAAAGTGCTGGAGCGTTTCGGGATGCTAAAAGCAAAGCTTGTGAGTGTGTCGCTTGCTGCTCATTTCAAGTTGTCTGCAGATTTGTCACCTAAAATCTAGGAGGAGGTGGAGCATATGTCTCGTGTTCCATACTCGAGTGCTGTTGGTAGCTTGATGTATGCTATGGTGTGCACTCGTCCTGACATTTCACATGCAGTTAGTGTTGTGAGCAGGTATATGGCATCGCCTGGGAAAACACACTGGGAAGCGTTGAAATGGTTAATGAGATATTTGCATGGCACTACGAATGTAGGTTTACTGTTTAACACGATGATTGGAGATTGCGCGAGGTTGGTGGGTTATTGTGATTCAGACTTTGCGGGTGACCTTGATAAGAGAAGATCTCTGACGGGTTACGTATTTACTCTCTCTGGATGTGCTATTAGTTGGAAAGCGACATTACAGTCTACTGTGGCATTGTCGACTACTGAAGCGGAGTACATGGCAATTGCAGAAGCTGTGAAGGAGGCCATGTGGTTACAAGACTTGGTTCGTGATCTTGGACTGCAGCAATATACTAGTGCAGTCTTTTGTGATAGCCAGAGTGCAATCCATCTGACGAAGAACCAGAAGTATCATGAGAGGACTAAACACATTGATATCAGATATCATTTTATTAGAGATGTTGTATCACAAGGAATCATATCGGTGCAGAAGATATCTACCCATGAGAATCCAGTAGATATGATGACTAAGGTGGTTCCAGTCAGCAAGTTCAAGCATTGCTTAGACTTGGTTGCTATTTGCGGTGTGGAGTATTGAGCCCTTAGGGGCGGTTGGCTACAGGGATAATGGTGTATTGATTGGAGCGAATACGTGCCAATGTGGAGATTTGTTGAATGTGGCTCGTATTCTTGGGTAATAAGAATAGCAGATTTCTTTATTAGCATATTACCTTATTCGCTTGTTACCTTTTGTAGTACATAATTAATTAGTTACCTTTTCTGCTTAATAGGCTTAGGAAACCTTTGCACTATAAATATATGGCAATACTCATTATGTTATGTGTGAGAGAGAAACCAAAGTGAGAGCCTTGTAGCATTCGTGATCAATAATAGAATTATTCTCTGCTGCCCGTAGATGTAGGCTTTAAAGCCGAACCATGTAATTCTTGTGTCCGTTATTTCTTCTCGTATTCTTCGTATTTGCATGTTTTTCCCCAACAATATGTTTATTAGAGATCCTTGGGGCTTTAGGGACATTCCTGTATAGATTGACTCAAGGATGGAACTACTTATTTGTTTGGAGGGGCACTGCCCCCCCTTCCCCCTCTCTCCCAACCCACCAAATTTTTTTTTCCTTTTGTGTTTATGAAGTAAATTTTTTATTAGAAATAAATAACTTATATTGGCCCCCCTCAAATTTTGAGGAAAGAACACGTAAATGGTAATTTTGTTTAAATAGGAAGTTTAATTTAATTTAATTTAATACTCTACAAAAAATAAGGAAATTTTAATTTCATAGGGAGTAGTTATTTTTTTTTTAAATTGATATCTTTACAAATTACAATTAACTCTTTGTAGTTTATTTTTTCTATTTTTGTTTCACAACAGTCGAAAGTTCTATGGAGACTTCATATAAATCATCCTTTTGCTAAGACAGATTTTAAGATTTAAAAGACTGGGAGGGTATTTGCAGGTAGCAATGGAAATGTCTTGGCACTTTATAGGTTCATTTTCTTTAAGCGTTTCAGTACTTTGTTTAGATTTTTGAAGAGTTTTATGAGATTTCAGAATATTTATAGATTGATTTCTTTTTTATAGTATCTCATTGTATTTATTTTTTAATTCACGTAGGAGTCATATGTTAGTCAATGTATGTTATTATAATACCTATTTATATTTGGCTCCTCCCAACATTTCATACTAGGTTGGTCCCTGGATTGACTTCTTGGTTATCTTGTAAAAGATTTTGCTCAAACTTAATGAGGATACTTTTGCTTTTCTAATAAAAAAAGGCCAATGTAGTACTCTAGTAAGGCATTGGCATGAAACTATTATTAATAAAATTTTGTTAGATAAAAAAGTTGATAAGCTAGAAGAGGTTATAGGAGATCGAATTTTTTTAACCTTCATGGAGTATTATTGGAAACTCGATTCTAAAACAACACATACTGTTTTGAATGAATTTTTAAAATTCTTTTTCTTATTATTTAAAGA
Source organism: Cordia subcordata (assembly GCA_028554755.1). NCBI lineage: Eukaryota > Viridiplantae > Streptophyta > Magnoliopsida > Boraginales > Cordiaceae > Cordia > Cordia subcordata. The sequence goes on from JAPTOF010000007.1 coordinate 3,906,224, forward strand.
AATTATGATACAATGACATGTCATATTTATGGTTTTTCTTTTGGAATATATGATGATAATGATGTTACAATCAAATTTGAATTAGGAGATGATCGTACTACGACGCTTTTAATGAACAGTTGAAATGAATAACTTTGGAGAATTGTAAAAAATCAGAAAAATAAATGTCCCATTATGTGATTTTTAATTTGCCATGAAACAAGGTTTAGTATATAATTTGCTTATATTGCTTGTTACCTTTTATGCTTGGAAACCAAAAAGACATCATTTAGTTTATTAACTCCAAACATTATAATCCATTAGCTGGTCAACAGTGCATTAATTATATGAGAAGATGTTACCATTCTTGCAAGTCTGATAACTGAAACTTAATGGTCGAAATTTCATATATTAAAATCAATAAGTTGGTGGAACATTAGTAACTAATTAACCATATTTGTAAGTCAGCTTTAAATTCTCATAATAAATCAAGATGTTAAATTAAAGGAGAATTAATTTTTCACATAACTGTATATATTGGTAAAAACTAATATGTTGAAGCACTATCAAATTTCAGAAGTATGAGTTCCATGAAGTCTAAAATCTTTTTCACGTTACTTATTCTTTCATCTATTCTTATTCATGCACTGTCCTACTTCACGGTACGTATCGTCGATGAGCTTCCTCCGCATACGAGGACGTTACGTGTCCATTGTCAATCAAGAGATGATGACATAGGATATCACGATCTTGCTGTTGGACAATCTTTCCAGTGGTCATTCGAGGTCAATTTTTGGGGTACTACACAATTCTACTGTCACTTTTGGTTGGGGCCACTAAAACATAAATTATTCGATGTTTATAGCACACAAAATGGCTTTTTATTTTCTTCTGGAGCTAAGGTTCAGACTTGGTATGTTAGACAGGATGGTTTCTATTTTTCAGTGGGTGGCAGTCATAGAGAAAAGAGATATGAGTGGTACGAAATTTGGTGGCCGTCGTAGAGTTGTCAAATTTGTTTATGATACAATTAATAATATGAGATATTACAATTAATAATATGAGAACCAAACCCCGAGGGGTTGGTCTAGTGGTGCGAATTTGGGAATAAGCTTTGCGAGGTTCTGGGTTCGATTCTCGCTGCTAACATTCCTTGGGGCCACCCACTTGGCTTTGCCAGTCTTACCCGGTGTATGGGTCTTGTGGGGTGGTTCATGTACCTGAAAGTTTTCCAATTAGTGGTCGGGCTCCGCCGGTTTTCGGTGGTCGGGCTCCGCTCAGTTGGCTTTCTCCGTTATCAAAAAAAAAATATGAGAACCAGTTCGCCTTAGCTCTTTCTCTTTTTCATATTTTGTGACTTTGTACATCCATATGTGTGAATAATTCTATGTTTGTCATATTTCTTGGGAGGATAGTTGTATGAAGGACAAATTAAGGATCAAAAAGAAAAATATAATAATATATAGCAGAGGAAATTGCAAAATATGCACAAAGGGGATAATAGCAAATAGTAGGAAATTGCAAAATATGCACATCGATAACATTAGATTGTATGTAGCTTCATGATTTAATATGTGGTGAAATTATTCTATAAACATACACATAGAAGTTATGCTTGACATTATCATTTCTTTATTAAATGACCGCATCATTTAAAATTTTTAACTTATCGAGAAGTATTTGTTGTATTTATGCCCCTTTTATTATAATCTTATAAGATTTAGGACATATTATCACATGCATCTTATGAAGTTTCAAAAGAAACCATATTTTTTATCTTATAATAAATAAGCAATTTATCCTATCTTATTTTTTATAACTATAAAATGTATTATGCATGTGATAAGATATCTTAAATCTAACAAGATATATCCAAATTTTAATAGGATAAGCGTCCTAAAATAATATCATTCCAAACACGCTATTATTGTTTTAACATGTTCCTTTATGTGCCGGTGCGATTTTTTCTCTTCTTGTGTAAAATGTATTTTATCCCCCTCCATGCTTTGTCGAAGTTGCATAAAATCTCCTGTAGATTTCAAAACTCGTAATGCCCCTAATACTATAAACAGTTGTTGATGATTATCCCCTATGTTATAAAAAATGGTTGCATAATAAATTGGGTTATCGTGTAACATTTTTTATAATATAAGATATTAGTGAGTATGTCGAACGGTTAGCTAGCATTGTCCCAATCATCAACAAGAATGGCAAGATTTAGGTCTGTATGTGTCACTTAACTCGGCTACAAGTTATGAAAGCCCCACGCCAACGACTGATGTGTTACTTAGCTCGGCTACAAGTTTTGAGGCATTACCGTCCATGGATGGCTATGCTAGATGTTACCAAATTATGATCGTAGCCAAGGATTGTCGCAAGCAACATTTGGATTTCCAAATTCCATCAAGACCTTTGAATGGATAGTTATGCCCTTCGAACTTAAAAATGTCAGGGATACCTACCAAAGGACAATGAACTACCAATTCCATGACTTGATTGGCAAGAATATGGAGGTTTGTAATAGTAAGGTCTAAGTCAAGAAAAAAGCATTGGTAGGACTTAAGGCAAGTGTTCTAGAGAATAAGGAAGTTCTAGTTGAGATTGATGGGTGTCGAGTCCAAAAATTTAAAAGCCTATTATTACTCAATAAATGTTATATGGTCATGAGTAGGGTCGTATACACTGAGATTAGTTAATCCTTGATTCATTCAAGACAAGATTCAACAAACAGGGAAAGAAAAAGGTAGAAATTAAGTAAACTAAAATGAACCAAGCCTTGCCCAAGGTTTAACTGAGATTAAGTAAACTAAACAAACTAGAAAAAGTGAACAGTAAATTAGTCATACAAGAATTTAGCCTAAGGTATAATCTCCGTTTAGGTTCACACAAATGATCACTAATGCAAGGATAACTCTTGTTTTCTTTTAATAAACCAATTATAGTTGTTGACTAGCTCTAACAACCAATCTTTCCTTAGTTCCTTGACAATCAAGACAATCTCTTTGATTATTTCTCTTTCCAATAAACAACCTTAAACTATTGCGTAATAGATGCTATTGCCATATCTTGCTATAGTCCTGGATTTTAAACAAAAATAAAATTGTAAAACAAGCATGGCAGCGGAAAAAAAGTATACATGAAGCATATTACACACATGGGCACCAAAATAACAAAATATAACAAGAGGAAACTCAAAAATCATTACCCATGTAGCATGAACCCAATGCAAATGGCCTCTTTGTGCAAAACCTGCCTCGATCAAGCCTTCTACTTGTCTTCTCCACTATTTTCAAAGCTCTATAGCTAGGATATTAAGTGCTACATAGTGGGCAAACACTAATATAGGCTCTATTGGGGTTATGGAATTTAGTGCGAGTTGTTTGGTTTAATGTGTGTAAGTTCCTGCATACAAACTCCAAGAGTAATTAAAGGGGCTTTATAGGGTTTTTGCTTATCTTGTACTATTTATAGTACAAAGCAACCCTAATAAGGATAAAGTTTTATGAATATTATATTTCACTAATACCCCTCCTTAAAGCTTCTAAAAAGTGAACACTCTCTTAGGATAATACCATTCTAAATATTCCACCTTCTACATTAAGTATATTTCATGCAGGCCCTGCTTATCCAGTTAAAATATCCATGAATTATATAAGAAGACCAGGATAGTTAAATGCTTTCTTAATTTTAAACTTAAATCTTAATTAAGCAGCCTACATAATTAATATTCCTCATTAATGTATCTAATACAGTAATGACTAGTAGGAGGAAAGACATAATTACCCTTGACTATCAAAATGATCAAAATGCCCTTGCCACTACTTTGGCGACACTAAGGCCATTTTGACCTTGGTTATTTCCACCAGAAGACCAAAGTGGCACCAAAGACAATAACTGGCTAAGCAAGAGCTGGCCACCTGCTCTTGTGACCTCTATCTTTAACTAACCACATGAAATGGCCAAAATGCCCCTCTATGTATACCCATAGTGAAGAACAATCCTATACCTGAACCATAACCTTTAAGACTATATCTCAAACCTCGGAATCTCTAGTCCTATGGAATGCTCATCCACTAGTCATATATCTCTTGATCTAGGGAATGACCTACAAGTCGAATAACTGATATATCTTCGAAGGGTAATATCACTTGTAATATATTTTTTATGATCAAGTGGACAAATCTTAGGGGGCACATAGACTCTATTGTTGCATAGGCATGTGCAATTAATTGGAATGCAACACACAACGTAAGGGGTAGCTAGACCTACTCACATTGATTCCCTCTCGTGGTACATCAAAGTGCTGCACCTCAGCTTCGTTTTTTCATCCACACGTGCTCAATATTAAGAGCATTGGTCATTCAGAAGTAGTGAGTATCTTGTCTCATATATGATGGTACGGTTCCAAAAGACATATTTACGATGGCCTTGTTAACTGTGTGACACATGCATTGGGAGTGAAGTCCAGAAAACAATCCAATTACCTAGATAGATCACCCCATCATGGAAACTTGCCCACTATAGCCTTATCCCGGTAAAATGTCCAACACTACTATTCGGTTATTGACTAGTTTATGATATCTCCAGATCTAGACTTGGACCTATTGTGCTTTTAGTCTCACTGTGCCCCCAACTTATTGGTATGTATCATTGGACTTTCATACGTTGCATCAATGCATAAATCGAGAAAATATGTGTGCAAAAATCAATCATATTGACAATATCACGAGCGTATTATGTCTAGTATTCAATAATCATTATGCACTTATGGTCTTTAACATACAATCCCAACATAAACAAGCTCTTAGGATTTAATTTACCAAAAGCATTAAGAACTAGAAAGACTCAATTCTACGTGACAAACTTGCAAGCTCGGTTCATTAAAGTAAGCTATTATCTAGCAATTGAATTATTAGGCACTAATTGTAATGATCACAAAATAACAAATTCGAGAAAACAGGAAATACACAAATATTGAAATAAACAAGAGAAGAGAAAAACTAATTAGATCTTAGAATGGATGGAGAAGATGATTTACCCCTTCTCCTGCATAGGGTATCTAGAATAATACTAAAAAACTGAGAGAAAAGTCTGTCTTTTGAAGAATAAGGAATTCTTCCTTTTCTGAAAGCCTAGTTGTCCACCTTAAGGAAACTTTTTAATTCTTATCACAAAAGGAAAGGAAGAAAAACCGAAGAATCTTGGCTAGCAAGAAAATTTAAAACATTCTCTAATTCTTAGAAATTCCAAGATTAGCACAGATTGTCAAAATCCATCTACGGATAGGCAAAAATATCAACCAGTCATCAAACAGTTCGTGTCTCTAATTTTTTTCACACACTACTAGTAAGCCTTGTGCAAATCTTAGTTGAGCTCTTATTTTTTGCCAGCTTTTTAAGAACAAAACTAATTCATTTTGAGTCTTTTTCTCAATTCATCTACTCCTTGTACTTCAACATCAAAACCAACGAAAATCAATCAATCTAGCAGCATCTACCCTAAAAAATAAGCATGAAAGCTCATGATTTATACAACAAATGTACACACTATCAAATTCTCCCATAATTAAATATTTCTTGCTCTTAAGCACATCGCATCAAATTCCCCCATAATTAAATATTGCTTGTTCTTAAACACATCTCTTCTCTTAACCATTAACCCGGTCAAGGCTTAAGCTACCATAACTTGAAGATCCCAAGTTGAAGAGGTTTAACAAGCTAGCATTCATAGGATAGATTCAAAAACCTATAAAAGTGAATAATTACTTTGATAAGCACTCTTGGACACAAAACCAAAAAGTCTTGGCCAATTCCAACACACAACATTAATCTTTCAAATAGAATTATTCCAATACATAGTAGAAAAGTTACCACATCTTGCCAAGATATACATGTTCATCCCAAAAGGATTTAGTTTATGTCAAGTACCCATGAGCCAGGATATTAATTCAATCTGATTTAATCACTGGAGCACTTCTAGTTACTCTCCTAGAATGTCATCAACCTTTTGACGCAAAGGAATATATTGGTGATACATGTATGCTGTTACTCAATTGATCATAGTTTTTAGTGGCTATTGGCTACAACATTACTAACCTTTAGATGCAAGGGTATATATTGGTAATACATGTGCTCAATTACTTAGTTAGTAGCAGTTCTAGACTACCATTAGCTTTATTCATAGTCAACTTTCTTTGAGTGACCAGTGGAGTAGGTTTGATTTGCATTTTTGTACTCTTTTTCTTTTCTTTTTTCCTTTTCTTCTTTTTCTTTTTATTTTTCTAGCATAAAAGAGATAAAAATATTGAACGACAAACCTGGGCATCCTGAAATCCGTGACATTTTCTTTAAGTTCACAATTTAACGCATAAATCAAGTGTATAGCAATGTTCTAGCTATGCATTAGCTACCGATTTTATAACAAGCAAAATTTACTCGAAAGTCATCAATAATAAAAAACGCAGTCATTTTCATGTCAAAGATGATCATCAAAAGAAGTTATTCACTTTGAGGTGAGGCAAACCGCTTGTGTTAGCTCACAATTGCAACCTAATTTAGGCTTTTGAACATAACAACTTGAACTTTCCAAGCACAATAATCAAAAGAGTGAAACAATCATGATTCAGAGTAATAAAGCAGTAAAGAAATAAAAAAGCTTACACTTTAAACAATAAAGACAAAAATATGTCGCATATATTCCCTCCTCCAAACTTATAGCTCACATTGTCCTCAATGTGACTCAAAAGAATGAATAGAAGAAGATCAAATGAAAGGCCAAAGGAAAAGGACTTCTCTGAATACCAGAGGGTGGGAGTGTTATCTGTGGACTATAGATTCTGGCAGTGGGGTTTATACCCCATATGCCTAGCCAATTATTGTAAGTATTGTTCTACTTAAGTCAGTTGTGTGAAGTGTTAGGCCATGGCTTCTTCTAATCTCTCTTATAGTAAGGGTTTTGTGGCGGAGAAAAAGGGGTTAGCTGCTTGTGAAGAAATGGAGGTGGGTGAATCTCATGTTGAATGGCGAAATACGCATTAATCTTATGGTGTAATGGGTCTTGCTGGAGCGAAATAAACAACTTATGCAGCAATATCATTTCATTTAAACATGTTAAATCCAAAGAGCCATGTCAACAAAGCTCTAGCAAATCAACATTATCTAAATCAATCAAATTCTCATGCACAGCCACTTGAGTAATGTAAGATCCCAAAATCAATGCCCTCTTAAATGAAATCACATCGACAAATTGAGTGGCAAACCAGAAACCATGCATCACTTTATTCTTGTATATTATGCACCACAAAAAGTAAAGGTTGGTTTTAGATAAGGTGCCAGCCGATCTTTTCTACCAGAAAATAAAACAATGCTAGGAATCTATGGACATATCTAAGTGTTGGGTCGTGAATGTAAATGCCCTTAGATTTACTAGGGTCATAAGAAATGGTTGTGCCCCTGGTGAGAATTCTATTAATTTGTAGGCTTAAAGTCCTCAAGGAAATCACACGAGCTGTTTAAATACTCATTAGAGTAAGCATATTTGAGCCATAACTCGACAAATACTTCCCTTGGTGAAAAGTCTGAAAATTCTTTTCCATAACTAGAACCTTTTCACAGTCTTCATGCTAGAGCTTTCATTTGATAGCTCTCTTTACAGGAACAGGTACCAACACATCCTAGCATGTTCACAGAATCATCACCAACATCCCTCTCTATGCCGTTTAATCTTGACCTCTCGAGGTTAGTGCCTCCTCCCTCAACACTAGGCATCTCGGACGTGGTTTTCTTTTTAGTAGTAGCATTCCTTATCAGTCGTCTGGCCACGACTTTGATTATTCACCTATATGGACTTTCCTTGCATGACTTCTCCCTCGAAACAAACCTTCTTCAACTAGTCTACTCACCCAACCTTCTCTTTACCAAAAGCTTGATCACTAGTTGGCTGAATGTGTTTGCTCACTCAATGCTTCAAAACTTTTGTACAATTTCATCACAACTCTAACGCTTTTCCCAAATTCAAGGTTAACCCTCCACACATAAAAAATTTGCCAAAACGAACCTAAAAAAATGAACTCAAGACGTCAAAAAATGGTAGGAACACCCTCGGTTAATGCAATCAACCATTAGTCAAAATTGAAACCATGTCTTCTACCTCCTATCTTTTTTAACGACTTTTTCCCTCCTCTTCGGCTGTGATTAATTCACCAATAATATAAGCAGCAATCTCCCTTGATCTGCGTGCTCCTCAATATAGCAGGCTTCTTGGTATGTTCTTCTTGCGATGTCGTCATATCGAGTTCACCAACCAGGCTCTGATACCACCTATTTGAAAAATCGAGGACATATGCACACATATCAATGCACAGCGAAAAATACACACAAAGAACACACAATATCTTTAATATGGTTCGGCCTTTTGTCTATATCCACGATCCCCCTTTGGGATAAATTCCATTATTCAACAATAATGGGTTACATACGGTGATGATGTTTTGCACAGCTAGAAAACTCTAAACCTCCCTCATAGAGTTCTTACAATGGCTCTATCTTTACCAAGACTAGAATGAATGTAAGACACTTTCGATGCTTTTAGGCTCTCTCTCCTACACCTCTCATGGGGTGTGGCCCCTAAGCCACACCTAATATAAGTTACAAGATCCTCTATTTATAGGAGAGAAACCCTTGTTACTGAACATTTCTTTTACACTATTTAGGCACATATTGAATTTGGTAATTCTCTTAATTACCTTTTTCTACATGTTTTCTAATTTGTATAGGCTTGGACTTTGAGCCATAACCCAACAAAAACCTGTGGATGGCTATATTAAACACAACAATAGACAAATTAAATTCCATACCCATTAACCAAAAATTGATTAATTCTAGGGTTCTCATATTAAACTCATTAGGCTTTTCAAAGTGAAAAGTAGCATAACATTCTTTGCACAATTCATTATTTTTATATTTTGTAATAAATTAAATGTCCTTACCAGAAGTAGTTCCAACTAATAATTAAGCGGTCATTATTGTGGTCAAGAAACTTCAACATTATTTGCTTATATATACCCTAGTTGTTTTACTATCAAAATACGAATTTTTTTTTATTATCTCCTCTAAGAGTATGGTTAGATTCAAATTTAATAAGGGATGGGAATTGGGTTGGTGGTGGGGTTGAATTAACAAAAAACCACAGAGTTTTAATTTTCAAAAGCATACATGCATATAGAGTTTGGATAATCTAAAGATAGAATTCTTAATTTAAGAGAGAATGTTACTTTATTTAGCTGGGTAAAATGCACCATACCCCCATGTGGTCTACAATAAGTGTACCACACCCCCTGTGGTGTCTTAAGTCACACAACAAATCTCTGTGGTGAGTAAAAGTTATACGGACACCCCCTACCATTTATACTGGTAAAGATGTTAAAATTTACAGTTACAAAGACATCAATAACCTTAAATATAATTTTGTAGATACTGGAAGTCTCGCAACAATGTATTAATCTCATCTTTGATTACATAGAAACATGAAAGCACCACATCATGAACTACAATTTCATGTCTTAGCTCCTAACAACAACTTCGTTTGCACATGTTTGAAATACCTGGCAGTCCAAAAACATATTGATATCATATTTGATTATATTAAGACTAGGAATGCTAGATTGCCAGTTATATGTAAAGAGATGAGAAGTTGACAATAAATCACATGTAATTTTCAATAATGGGATACGTGGAGTTCTTTGTTTATGATGACAAATTAGTTAAATCACATAAAAGTTACAAGGGTAAAAATCACTTGTAGGATATTAATGTAATTTTTGAATATCATTGATCGTGTTTATTTGCTTCGATTTTCTATGTATAACATGAGAATTGGAAAAAAAGAGTTAAACCTCCAATTTTTAAAAACTTTGCTAGAAACTTAATTAAATAAGTGGAGTAAAACTATTAATATCTTTGTAACTGTAAATTTTAACACCGTTAGGGCAGTATAAATGGTAAGGGGGTATCTGTGTAACTTTTACTTACCACAGGGCTTGTTGTGTGACTTTTGACACTACAAACGGATGTGGTGCACTTATGGTAGACCATAAGGAGGTCTGGTACATTTCATTGTATTTGGATCATCGCATTGTGACTTAAGTAATACTATTACAAGACAAAACTATCGTAAATTAGAGATTCGCATAAATCATTTTACGGGGCAATACAATTAGTTTCATGAAAATTGAATTGTTGGGTTATGGCTCAAACTCCAAGTCTATTCTTATTGTGTGACTTCGACACTATAGGCGGATGTGGTGCACTTATGGTAGATTATAAGGAGGTCTGGTGCATTTTATTGTATTTGGATCATCGCATTGTGACTTAAGTAGTATTATTACAAGACAAAAATCATCGTAAATTAGAGACTCGCATCAATCATTTTACGGGGCAATAAAATTAGTTTTATGAAAATTGAATTTTTGGGTTATGGATCAAACTCCAAGTTTATATAAATTAGGAAATTTGTGGAAGACAATTAATTGTGTTACCAAATTATAAGCTGTCTAAAATTATATGGGAGAAATCTTAGGGAGCAAGAATTTCTTTCTTATAAATAGGTTGTTTTGTCGCTTTTATTTGGTATGCCTTAGGAATGTGCCTTAAGGTCACATTGTTAGTAAATAAAAGTGATTTGGGATTTGGAATTTTTGAGTTCTAATTATAATAGGATTAGTTTATTGGTTATTTTCCTAGTCAAGTTAGGATTAATCTATTAGCTATTTTAATATGTAAAGGATTGGTGTAACCAAATCCTACTTAGTTTTGGATTTCTGGAATAGTCTACATATAGGGATGAGAGCTTTCTGTTGTAGATGCACAAGTTAGAATAAATAATAAAATTCTATTTAATTTTCTTTCTCTATTTAGAATAGCCTCTTTCATTTTCGAGCAAAGTAGTATCAAAGCTTGGAACTGCACATAGATGTGGCAATTGAAGGTGTCATTTGAAAGTTGCGATCATGACGTGTTTAGCAATGATTGCTGTGCCGGAGTAATTAAACAAAATAATTGAGTATGGTAGGGTGCATAATAACTAGTGCACCTAAGCTGAGTTATTTGATATGTCTGCGTGATTTATTAGAAGATGACGACACTAAAAGAGAAGCCAAAACTACAACAAAGATGGAGTAGGTTCAAGAATACCTGTGCCAAGAATGGTGTGATAGGTTCAAGAACTTCTACAACAGAAATAGTGTAGTTGATACTGTGTAAAGTTGTTATTGGCGAACGAGGTCAGCATTGGCACCTTGCAAGAGACGAAGCAACAACACATGAAAGAAGATGAATATATCATCAGAGAAGCCAAAGCTTAACATTGCAAAAAAGATTCATCAGAGATAGGTTGACAACAAAGCAATGAGAAGACAACTAAAATGATATGTTTTGATCGTACGCTCTGGACTGTCAGGTGTTCTTGGAGCAGTGATTTAATGGTTGTGATTAATTGTGATGTGCAACTGGTGGAATTGATGAGCTTGAGTACTTTGGAGAATTGAATCTTAAGAATGGTCTAGTGTTGTTTTGTGTTTAAGAGAGGATTTTAGATGTGACAAATCCAATTTGAAGATAATATGCCAAATTCCATCTACCTGTTAAAGTATTGAATTTTGAGTATGTTGATCAAGGGTTCAATGCTTAGAATTTCTCGTCAAGGGAGGAATTTATTAGAGTATGACTCGAATTCTAGGTCCAATTGAATATTGGAGAGAATATGAAGTCAATAAGAATAAAAATACTTGCAATTATAGGATTCCTAATCCAAATAGGATTAGCATATGTATTCTGTAAATAGGACTTTCTACCATGAGTTTGCTTGTCGCACACCAAATGTTGGTTGTGCCATGTTTGGTCAGAGAGAAATTATTTCTTTTGAGTAATAGAGAATTACTCCATGGATGTAGGCCTTAGCTGAGCCACGTTAAAATCTTGTGCGTTTCTGTGTTATGTTATTTCCATTGTGTTATATACATTTATTGCCTTTGTGTCCTGCGTATCTATGTGCACTATCCTTTCAACAATGTGGTATTTAGAGCTAGGTAAATATGATGGCTTGTGGGATGCTTCCGTTTCAATTCTCTCGCCTAACGAAGGATAATTATTATAATTGGGCAATTCATTTGAAGGCCTTTCTTGGCTCTCAAGATGCTTGGGAGATTGTAGAACAAGGCTATACGGAACCAGATGAAGATGTAGCATTAAGTCAAGTTCAAAAGGGCACGTTGACCAGATCTCGGAAGAAAGATCAACAAGCTCTTTTCATCTTTCATTTATGTTTGGATGAAGTGATGTTCAAGAAGATCTCATGTGCAACTACTGTGAAGGAAGCATGAGAGATTCTCAAAAAATCCCAAAAGGGAGTTGACAAGGTAAAAAATGTTCGTCTTCCAACTTTAATAGGTGAGTTCAAATCTTTCCATATGAATGATACTGAATCTATATCCGATTATATTTCAAGAGTTTTGGTAGTTTCCAACCAACAAAAAGGATATGGAGAGGATTTGAAAGATGTCCGTGTAGTAGAAAACAATCCTTTGTTCTTTGCATCCAAAAGATGAATATATTATTGTAGCTATTGAAGAATCAAAGGATTTAGATACCATGTCCATTAATGAACCCATGCATTCGTTACAAGCCCACAAAGAAAGACATAAAAAGAAGAATAAGGATGTCCTAGAAAAGGTTCTTCAATGCAATCTTACTTTGAAGAAACAAGAAAACTCCAATAATAATAGAGGTCAACAAGTAAAAGAATGTGGACAAAGTGAGGATGTGGCAGAAGAGGAGGATTTAATCAATCCAATCAAGAAGAGAACAATACACAAGGACTTGGACGTGAAAGAGGCAACAATTCAAGAAAGTATGATAAATTGTCAATTCAATGTTATAATTGCTAGAAATTTGGGCATTATTCTTATGAATGTAGAAAAAATTCAAAAGTTGTGACTGAGAAAACACATTATGTGGAGAAACAAGGAGAAGAAGAAATAACTTTATTGATGGCCCATCAAGGTGATCTTAATGGAGAGGGGACTTCATGGTATCTTGATACAACAGCTAGCAGTCACATGAGTGGAAAAAGAAGTATATTTGTAGAGCTTGATGAAACTGTCAAGGGCAATTTAAAATTTGGAAATGGCTCTATAATCTCTGTGGAAGGCAAAGGTAAGGTCCTAATTCATTTGAAAGATGGAAGCCATCGTCTTATTTTTAAAGTATATTATGTGTCAAAATTAAAAAGTAAAATTTTGAGTCTTGGCCAACTTTTTGAGAAAAATTACACAATTTAATTGGAAGATAAACATTGTCTAATAAAGGATGAAAATAAGTTTTTGATAACAAAAGTGCCACTGACAAGAAATATATTATTTTTTTTAAATATTTAGAATAATACAGTAAAATGTTTTAAAACTTGGGTAAAACAAACTTCTTGGCTTTGGTATTTGAGATTTAGGTACATAAATTTTGAAAATCTGTCTTTGATGTCAAATAATAATATGGTGAATGGATTACCTCCCATCAATCATCCGGAACAAATTTGTGAAAATTGTTTTCTTGGAAAACAAACTAGAAAAAGTTTTCCATAGGAGGCTACATCAAAAGCGAAAAGGCTAATCGAACTTGTCTATATCGATATTTATGGGCCCATAAATCCAAGTTCTTATGGTAAAAATAAGTACTTTATTCTTTTCATTGATGATTATAGCCGCAAAACCTGGGTCTATTTTTTCAAAGAAAAATTTGAAAATTTTGAGAAGTTCAAGATATTTAAGGCCTTTGTTGAAAAGAAAAGTGGCCACAAGATAAAAGCTATAAAATCTGATATAGACGGAGAATTCACATCAAAAGAATTTGAAAGGTTCTATGAAGATCATGGTATTCGAAGCCCTTTGACAATTTCTCGATTGCCTCAATAGAATGGAGTTGTTGAGATAAAAAATAGAGTGATTCTTGAGATGGTATAGAGCATGTTAAAGACTAAAGGAATGCCGAAAGAATTTTGGGCTAAAGCCATTGATTGTGAGGTGTATCTCTTGAATCGTTGTGCTACAAAAAGTTTCTCTAGTAAGATGCCATTGGAAGCTTGGTACAAAAAGAAGCTTGGGATCAAGTATTTACGAGTTTTTGGATGCATAGCCTATGCTCATGTTCCTAATCAAATTCAATCCAAACTTGATAACAAAAGCCAAAAACTTATTTTTATTAGTTATGACAAACGCTCCATAGATTACAAGCTTTACAATCCTATTAGTGGAAGGATTATTAGAGGAGATGTTCAATTTGATGAAGAAGCAAAATAGGATTAGGGCACTGATGAGAAAAAAGAAGATAAATTCTTACCTTTACAAGAGCAAGAAGTAGAAGCAAATAAAGATTCTATCTCTCCAACTCCTACTCCAACTCTAACTCTAACTCCATCTCCACCTATCATTTAAGAAAACTCCTCTGCAACAAGTTCATGTCCTGAAGAAAGAGCTCCTCGCTTTAGAACTTAAGTGAAATTTATGAGGTAACTCTCTTTTGTCTTCTTATTGATTGTGAGCCAATAACGTTCGAGGAAGCTGATAAGAATGAAAAATGGATAGAAGCTATTGACGAATAGATCAAGGCGATCAAGAAGAATTATACTTGGGAGCTTGCAACTTTACCCAAACGACACAAAGCCATTGGAGTAAAATTGATCTATAAAATAAAGGGGAATGCAAAAGGTGAAGTGGAAAGATACAAGGCAAGATTGGCTGTAGAAGGCTATAGTCAAAGAGCTGGCACTGACTATGATGAGGTATTTGCTCCTGTTGCTCACTTGGAAACTATAAAATTTATTATATCTTTGGCAGCTCAATATAGATGGAAAATTGACCAATTAGATGGGAAATCTATATTCCTAAATGGTTTTTTGAATACATAGGTTTATATTGAAGAACCATTGGGCTATGTAGAGAAAGGATCTAAGAACAAAGTTTTAAAGCTGAACAAAGCTCTCTATGGCCTAAAATAAGCTTCACGAGTTTGGTATAGCAGAATTGATGAATACTTCTATCATACTAATTTCTCTAAGTGTTCACATTAGCATGCTCTTTAAACTAAGTGTGAAAATGGAGATATATTGACTGTTTGCTTGTATGTGGTTGACTTGATTTTCACCGGCAACAATCCAAGCTTATTTGAAGAGTTTAAAAGGACAATGGCGAAAGTGTTGGAGAGTGCGTCACAAAGAATTAATTGAAGATGGATTATGTGAAAGATTGTCGACATTCTCACAAAGCCCCTCAGAAGTGACGTATTCATCCAGTTGAGAGCTTTGCTTGGACTAATTAGAATCAAATCAAATTTAAGGGGGGATTTTAGTAAATAAACTTGATTTGGAATTTGGATTTATTGAATCCTAATTATAGTAGGATTAGTTATTGGTTATTTTCTTAGTCAAGTTAGGATTAATCTATTAGCTCTTTTAATATGTAAAAGATTGGTTTAACCAAATCCTATTTAGTTTTGAATTTTTGGAATATCCTATATATAGGAGTGAGAACTTTCAGTTGTAGATGCCCAAGTTAGAAGAAATAATAAAATTTAGTTTAGTTTTCTCTCTATATTCAAAATAACCTCTTTTACTTTTTAATACACACTCCATGGAGGGGTGTGGGAGAAAGAGCTTGAGAATATCGAAAGTGTCTGATATTCGTTCTAGTTCTATTAGTGATAGAGCTATTGTAAGAACTCTGTGAGGAAAGGTTTAGACTTTTCTAGCCATGCAAAAAGTCATGACCGTGTGTAACTCATTATTGTTGAATAGTGAAATTCATCGTGGGGGATTGTCGACGTAAATAAAGACACGAGACACGTTAAAATATCGCTATTCTTTGTTTGTGCTTCCACTGTGCTTCATTATGTGTGTGCATGTGTCCTCGATTCTCCCAATATGTGAAATTCAAACCTCAATTTTTATTGATATTTTTCTAATATTTTTTATCTTAGAAATCTTTCAGCCAAAAACAAGTCTTAATTGATTCTTTAATCCCTTTGGAAACAATTAATTTTCCCTCCATTCTCCCAAATTTAAACATCTAGCTAGTGTTAGAGTTTCAAATGATGGCTGAGGGGTTACACCAACTTTTTGATAATTCAGTAAAAAAAAAGTTACAGAATGATCCATGATACATGACATCAATGAAAAAATATCACGTACTCTCTTTTTTATGATATGTAGGTGAGATTCAATCACCTTTAACTTATGTCCATGATCTCAAATTAAATCCTGAAAAATCTATTGTTTCTTAATAATGATTATAATTGATTTATGCACGAAAAAAGTCTAACCCTCTTTTCGAGGTATAACTTTTTGAATGGATAAAAATTGTAGAAAATTTTCCCAAGCTCACATTCACCATATAGAATGGGTCATGTGGCCCCATACCAACTAAAATTTATTCAAGCATTACTCACTAAAATTTTGCACGTTCTTTGAATTACTTACCCAAGATAGACGGTGTTCAGCAGAAGAATATATATGAGTTGTAATAAGAAGTTTATGTTGTGTACTATGTGGCAAAGTTGTAGGGTTTATATACTCACAATTTATAATAAAAATTTGAGAATGGAGAGTCCACCAAACGAGGCATGACAAGGTGCGGGGTCCCCAGTTTGGAATGGGAATTAAGATGATTAAAATGAACTGTAGAAGGGAATCTTTTGCCCACAAATGAAGTATAGATATAGAGATGATTCCACCTTTCGAATGGATTGAAGATAAGCCAAAAGTCAATTACCATGGTAAAATAATGCTTATTCCATTGCTTTATGATGTCAAAGCATATGTCCACACGCAAAAATATTCTCTTGGAAAAATCTTGGTGACTTATCTTTTAGAAGGGATAAAAGAAAGATTGCGTTAATAGGAGCAAGAGACTTGGTGGGAATAATCAGAATAAAATATTATTTAATTGTGAAAATTGATTAAATGTTGTTGACTCATTTGTGGCCAGCAAATCCTTTGGTGTTTTGGTGACAAATTGTTGCAAGCTAGATCGTTTTATGTTTAATTTGATGGCTCATGAAAAGGTGCCTATCCAATGCTATTAGCCATTAAGCTTGAGCCAATTTCGTAAGTGGCTATGGTTAACTTCATGGTGCTTCAAGCTTAGGGCTTTCTAGCACTAGGGAGAAAAATACAAAATGCAAATTATTTGGTT
This sequence comes from Cordia subcordata, assembly GCA_028554755.1. Taxonomy (NCBI): domain Eukaryota; kingdom Viridiplantae; phylum Streptophyta; class Magnoliopsida; order Boraginales; family Cordiaceae; genus Cordia; species Cordia subcordata. Next base: position 3,923,436 of record JAPTOF010000007.1, read on the forward strand.
GTATGTAGCAATTAATGTCATGCCCCGAGCCCCTATGCTAGGTTCACAAATGAAATTAGTGTTGTAGTTAGGTATAGATAATAACTCCTTTAATCTCTAATCAACTGTCTCAAAGGCGTACTCATAAGAGCCATACCCTAGGTTTACAAGTGTGACTAGCATTGTGGCTAGGCATAACTAATAACTACCTTTGCCTCTTATCAATTAACTCAAAATGCTCCTCAATTTATTAGTTACACCCACAATGTTCACTTATAAGTCACCCAAATATCACTCCACAAACTAATGTGGGACATTATAATCACCTACACCCTCAATGTTCACTTATAAGTCACCCAAATATCACTCCACAAACTAATGTGGGACATTATAATCACCTAAGTTAAGGAATTAATGTCCTTGTCAAGAGCACATAATCACAATCATGCAAGACTAGGTGGCGTAGAACTCCAAGTATATCTCTTATACGCTCAAGAGGTGGCTTCCATTGGTGGTGTAGGACTATAATGGTACCTCCTATGAGCTCAAGAGGTGACTCTTATCATATGCATGCTGTGGCACTTTATCTTGTGCAGCACTTAACTCTCTTGTTCGACTTGTAATTGACTTTGACTATCATTATCTCACGTCAGCAAGCCCAAACCCCAGGTTGGTGAGTGAGGCTTACATTGTAGGCATAATAAATGACTAATTCAACTTGTAATCGATTGGTCTGAAATAGTCAACCCAAATCATTTTATAACTCACAATACCCATTATTATGTCATTCAAATATGTCCTTACAAACAAATGTGAAGCATTACAATTAAAACACGTTGGTTCTTGTAGAACAAGTCCAAGTATAATACTATTTTGAAGACAAGTTGAAAATCAGAGTAGAAGCAGAAGGTAAGAGCCCAAATTCTTGAATGGTTAAAAGCTGTTTCATATAAAGTTGGATATTCTAGATTTTACTTAGTAGTTATATACCACACGCCAAGGTATAGGTGCGATTTAAGAGGTTTAAAGTTATAACTACGAGAGGAACATTTTAACTTTTTCTTGTATAAAGTTAATTGTAATAGTTATTGATCATTAGTGGATTATTTCAGTAAAATACATTTTATTCTCTTGTATTTTGTAAAAGGTGGCACATATTACATCTAACAATAGGGTACAACGCACGTTACTCCTTGAAGTTTGTATAATTAGTTGATTAAATTTTGTACTTTAAAACTTATTACATTATCCCCTGTGCTTTTTAAAAAGGTGACATATAATATCCTACTTTTATGTTTTTTGTTTAAATTAATTTATTGGATACCATAAGCATCTTTTTTTCATTTATAGGTATTAAAACTAGAAATATGTTTTATATTTCTTCAAAAATACATAAATTTTTAGCTAATGATGACTAGATAATAATAGAAAAAGTGCTGATAATTGACTTTTAAAAAGTAAAAGGAAGTTATGTAGTAAGTTTTGAAAACATAGATACGTAGATTATCAGTAAATTGGACTAACTACAAAGGGTAATCAGCTAATTAAATAAATTACAGAATGTTAATGTACTACTTTTTTAAAAACACAGAAAAATTATATAGTAAGGTTTGAAAAACAAGAGATGATAAACTAATTACAAAAATTACAAGAGATAAAGTGCATTTTCTTTTAGGAAATATGCAATATGTGAAAACGAAAGGCTTCGTAAGCCGAAGCCTCAGACCAAATAATTTTAATCGTTCAAAAACACCTTTTCGTGCTTGCCTTTAAGCATGCATGCATACACGAAAACGAAATTATATATGAACAAGCCACACAATTTTATTTATTTGACAATAAGTCTCATCTGGACGCTAACATATATCACACTACCAAATTACAACCACGATATTATGCAGACAATTTTCGTCACCTTATTGTTGCTAAGTCATCAAATTAGCAACGGATTAGTAACGGAAAATGTCGACTTAGCCGAAAGCACCCAGAGTTAGAACCCTAGTTTTTGCCAGCGTTTGTCTCATCGTTGGCTGCTGCTTCTGAGCCTCCATTGTTGTGGTTACCAAAATCCTTCCTGGGAATATGATGGTGATTCTCGAATTCATATAAGCCATCGTTCTCGAGTAGCTGCAGCCGCTGATGATGATGATCATGCTGGTGTCTTTCAGCCATTAAAGCTTTCCTATTTGTTGCCAAGCAACAACTCATCATCGTCATCATCATAAGGACTAAAGCAAACACAGCACACCTCATTTTTCCAGTTTTGGACGAACCTGCTGTCAAAACATCAAAGAGGACCCATTATATGTACGAATTATGGAACTCGATTAGTAATTTTTTAAGAAACTCGTGAATAGCTCAATTGTTGAAATTACAATCTTAATTTTTTAAGAGAATGATAACTTGAGTTCAAATTCTATCAGCAACGAAAGTTGAGCCTACATGAACTCTGTTCAAGCATTACTATACTCTAAGTTTCAAAAATTTTATGTAGAATTACTTACCCTAGTAAGTACAGAGGAAAACAAGAGGTGCCCAATATGAGAATATTAGTTATCACAAAAGAGTTTTAAGTTGGTTTATAAGATGGCTAAGTCGTAGGTTTTGTATATATAGTCACAATTTATAATAAAAATTTGGCAATGGGGAGTCCACCAAATGAGGCAAGGCAAAGTGGGGTGCCTATTTTGGCATGGGAATTCAAATGATTAAGACGATGAATTGTAAGAAAGGAAATTTTTTGTCCGCATGAAGAAGTGTAAAGAGAGGATGCCTCCTTCCAAGTGGATTGAGATAGAACCAAAAGTGGGTTAATTTCATTATAAGTTTTTTTTTCTTTCTTTTGTTGTTGTTGTTGTCAATTTTTTTGAAATTATTATTTAATATTGTTCTGAAATATTTAATTAATTTATGCTCGATTTTGTCGTGAAAGATAGTCAACTTAATTCTTCTTATTTAGAAATATTTATACTAGATAGTACTTAATGGTTTAAATTAGCTATCATTTTTAACTCATTTTTTTAAATAGCTAGCATTTGATTTGATTAATTTTGTGAAATATTGATAATTAGTTTGAATATTTTTAACAACAGAGAATATCATTTGATTATCTTTATGAAATATTAGATACTAATATATATGAGTATGAAATTAGGGAGTAATTCAAGTGGTTGAGACTATTTCCTTCTAGGAGTGATGTTTTGGGTTCAAATCTGGTTGAGGACGGGGTTTGGGTTGGATGTGTGAGTTAAAAAAATATTTAAAAAATTTAATTATATATATATATATATATATATATATATATATATATATTAAAATCCAGTGAGAACAATGAAAACTTACAGTAAAGTTAACCAACCAAAAGTCAATGACCACAGGAAAATGCCACATGCACAGATATACTATTCGAAAACTCTATCTATATATGTAGATTATCATAAATGATTGCATTTCATGATTACGATGTTGTTGAATTATTTGTGACGCCCAAATCAATCGTTTGGTGCTCGGAAGGGTGTTGTTATGTGGTGAAAAATTATCGGGTAGATTAAGTTTTGTGCTGAAGCATTTGATAATGGTCATGACATAAAGGTGTCTAGCTACGCAATGCTCTTAGCCATTAAAGTCCAGCCAATTTTGCAAGTCGCCACGGTTAATATTCCTTTAGTGCTTCACACAGAGGGCTTTAATTCTATCACCAAGGAGAAGAAAAAAAAAATCCAAGTTTTTTAGTTATTTGGCCCACTTTTCTCTCACAATTTTTAGCGCGCTCACACACACACACACACACACATATATATATACATATATATATACATATATATATATATATATATATATATATATATTTCGGCTCAAGTATCAAATTCAGACCAATTTTCAAGACAAGTAAAAATTCAATGAAGGTAAAGATAAGAATCCAAACTTACAGGGTTGAGATTGTTGTTTGTTATAAATTTGGATGTTTTAGTTTCTTGTTAGTAGCTGTTGAAATACATTTAGATAGCATAACATCGGGCACTAATTAATTAGATTTAAAATAAGGATTTAGATTCCCTTATTAGATTATATTGTTTACTAATTAATATTTCTATTTTAGCCGACAAGGTATGAGTTTTAAATAAGTTCATCATTGTGTTTTTTATAGAAAGAAAGTTACATATTAAGATTTAGGGAAAATGCCATTTACACCCATGAGTTTTTCCTTAAATCTTAAAGTCCCCCATGAAGTTTAAATTTTACCCATTTCCCCCCATGGCATCATGCTTTGCCAAACAATACCTTGTCTTTAATGAGATTTTGTCATTTTTATCATTTTTATTTATTTATTGAATGATTTATTTTTCCCATTATTTTTATTTTTTTATTTTTTAAATATTAGCTTATTGTAGTAAAATTATTATTCTATTTTTGTTTATACGAATATCTATATTTGCATAAAAAAAGATTTCAATCTAAATTTAATATTTACTTAATTTAATGTGCGACACAAATTTTATACAATAAAATACTTTTCATTTTCAATTATCTTACAATTTTAAAAGTTAGTTCATTTCAATATATATATATACATACATACATACACACACACACACACACATATATATATATATATATATATATATATATATATATATATATAAAGTGAAAACATTTACCTCTATTTAACATGTATACAAATATGTTGAAAAAATAGACTTTAAATTGAATCTAATTTTTTTTTAATCTCATGGGTGAAATTTTTTTTTTTTGTTAGTAAACTATTATGTATATCTTGTCATATTTTGAAACTAAAATCTAGTGTTCTATTTAATTGTAGATTTTTGTTGGATAATTCTATTAAATTATTGTATATTTTTTACTTTAATAAATAAATAGATAAGAAATCAATTAAAGTAAGAAGTAGCTTTTTGTTAATGAAAATTTTACGAATAAATTATTTTTTATCTTTTATATTTGAAATTAAAAATTTTTCTCATTTGCAAATTAATCGTAAATTTTTTTATTGAATAATTTTATCAAATGATTTTATTTTTTATTTTAATAAATAAATACAAAACACTTTTTAAAATAAGGGTTTGTTTGGTAGAGTTTGATGACATGGGGAAATATGGGTAAAATATAACTTCGTGGGGAAGTTTGAGATTTAAGTAAAAATTCTTGGGGAAAATGGCATTTACCCCTTAAGATTCAGTACACAGTGTTTCTTTCCCTTGTCAGAGCCACCATTGGCGCAAGTTATACGCTACTCCTCATTAAAGCGGTCCCGCACGCATTACGCTCCCTCATGAAAAGTGTATAACACGAACTTTAAAAAAAATGCTCATAGCATCAGACACATGTAGAGGTGACTCTCTCTGTCTTCTCTCTCCTCGCCTCTCTCTCTTCTTCTCTGCTTTTCTTCTTTGCTTCACCGGTGACACCACTGGTCATCTCATACCGAATAAAGATAATCATAAAATGTGCCTTGTTTCGCTGATCGTAACAATATGCACCATGTCTAAGAAAACCTCCTAAGTGTTGATTCATCATTAAAGCCCATCGTCTTCTTCCTCATGCCGACGAAGATTTCGGCATCATCTCATCGCACTGCAACTATCAATCTCTTCCTCTCCTTGTCGCGATTCTAACCGTATCTATTACGTGGTGTTTAAACACTCCAAGATCAATCTGTTATTAAAGCTTACCTTGTCCTTCAAGTATGCATAAATGCATATGTGTTTCTATTTTGTGTCTGTGTTTATGAGAGTAGTGAACAAATAGTTATGAGGTAATGAACAAATATTTGATGTATATATAAAAGTTAATGAACAAATAATTATAGGGTAAGGTACAAATACTTAGTGAACAAATAGTTGTGGGGTGGTGAAAAAATGTATATGGGTGAGTATAATAATTTTTTTTAGTTTATTATTGCATAAACAATAGAACATACTATTCATGCAACAATAGGTGTACAGTGCTCTACAAGAGCACTGTGTTGAAGGACCATGATATAAGGTCCCCACTCTGATGTATCTATTGACTTTACCACGCATATATTTTTATTTAATTGCTATATATTGATATTCCTATCTCTATTTTGATTTTACGAGTATTTATTTATTTTCAACCTTTAATCACAGGTCTTCAAATGTTGCGCTTGGTTGACAGAAAAGTAAATGGTGAAGAAGAATTGAACTTGAGCATTTGATTATTGATTTCTTCTGGTACAAGAGAGAGCTATATTATAACTGAGTAACTACAAGTTAGTTACAAGATTCTAACTAAGAACAGATTCATAAGAAACTAAGCTAAGTTGGCGCTACTAAAGATTTATACAACTGGTAGAAACTAAGCTAAGTTGGCGCTACTAAAGACTTATACAACTGGTAGCCTATTGTTATGTTTGATTACAAGATTAGTTTGAACAGTTGGCTTCTCCTGCTTATCAGAGCCTTCCTTCTCCCCTCCCTCCCAAAACCCCACCCAAGCTAAGTTTAGGGGAAGCTTGGAAGTGAGAAATTGGTTAGTCAACATAGATGAAGTTTTGGTTAACAAATTTGCAAGTTGTTTAGTAAAAGAGATGTAAGAGAATACTAAATTGTTATTAGCAATTGCTCCTTGATAAAATGACAATCAAGGTCAATGTGCTTAGTTATGTTATGTTGGGTGGGATTGGTAGCCAAGGTTATTGTTGACTGGTAGTCATACCAAATGACTAGAAGTGCCACTATGGATCTTACAAAATATAACTCAACCACTTTTGTTCAACAACTATGGTGGCCAAACTTTCGTATTCAATTTCTATGGGACGCCTGGAGATTGTATTTTGCCTCTTAGATGACTAGGATATGAGATTTTTGCCTAGAGAAATTATAAATCCTGAGGCTAATCTTCTTGTAAGATCGAAGGCCCAATTTGCATCATCATATAAGAAGTTAAGGATGAGAGACCTTAAGCAAACTAAAGTCCTGCAACAAAGTGCTTTGAATATACCTAGCACCCTTTTTAGCAAAAAAGAAAAAAAAAAGTGATACTGAGTAGGATAATGCATGAAATGGCCTATTGTAAAGCTCTGACTATACTTCTGTAAAATGATGAAGTAAAGTATGGTTGATCTTGATTCTTGCTGCTTAGCACTAGAGTTAATTGGTACAACACGTTTTGTTGTTGACTTGCATTGCATCATTTTAACTTTGTTTAGTAGATCAATGGAATATTTGGACTTGTAAAGCAAATGCTTGATCATTGTTTGAGACCTCAACGCCTAAGAAGTAAGACAATTTGTCAAGATCTCTGATTGCAAATTCTTTAGCTATAAGTGCAACAATGTGATTGATTGTAGTAGAAGAAGTGTCAGTTAATATCAAAGTATCCACATAGATGAGCATTATAAGCATCTCAATAGAAGTCTTCCTGACAAATAAATTTGTATATATTTTGCTGCAATGGGAACCTTGCCTTAATAGAAAGCTTGCAAGCAATTGATACCAAGCTCTTAGAGCTTGTTTCGGATCATAAATAGACTTCCTTAATAAACAAACATGATCAGGATAGATCTCACAAATCCCAGAAATTGTTGCATATATACTTCCTCATGCAAATGGCCATGAAGAAAAGCATTAGAAACATCTAACTGCTTGATATATCATTGGTTATGCAAAGGCAAAGCTAATATAATCCTAATTGTTTGCATTTTAACAACTGGATTGAATGTTTCATAGTAGTTTACTCCTTATTCCTAGTGAAATCCTTTAGTTACAAGTTTACCTTTGTACTTGGCAACTAAACTATCAGCATTTCTTCTGATGCTATACACCCATTTGCAACTTGTAGGAGGCTTGCATTCAGGCAGAGGAAGGAGGAGCAAAAATGAGAGAATTGAGATGATATCTAGAAGCTTGTTTGTAGATGGTTTAGATGCTTGTTTGTAGTTTTAAGCTCCTAAAACATTGTTTTTTTGCTAGTCAAGATAGTCAGTGCTTGTTTGTAGTTTTGATGCTTATAGAAAGAGGAGAAAGAATGAGAGAATTAAGATGATATCTAGAAGTTCTAAGAGATCTAGTTTGAGAGTTAGTAACCATATGATGCCTAGGAGGAGCCTATGCAAGTAGAGTATTTTGAGAGGATGGGTGCCAAATCCACTAAAAATAATTTTCTACCCTTACCTCATTATCTGTGATAGTGATGAGAAGGGTCGAACCCATAAGGATTGGTTTATAAAATATAATTTTTATGCCAAGACAGAAGAATAAATGAAATAAAAGAAAAAGGAGTTGAAAAATAAAATTAAATAAATAATAAATAAAAAACTAGAGAACTAACCATAGATTAAAAATAAAGCAAGACAATTAAAAGAGAAGTAGAAGGGTTTAATTACCTAGCCGAAGGTGAAAATCTCCGTTTAGGCTTACAAATTTGATCCATAGCAAAAACCCTTAGAGATTTTTATAAATGATTAAACCCTCGGCTAGGTAATTCACAATTCTTTTAGGAAAAGACCTAAGCTTGAGCGAAGTACCCATGTTATCAGTAAACATTCCCTTCCAATTAGACGTAAGAGATGAGGAATCTAGGATGTACCTTGGTTTGGAGTTGAACTTCCTCCAAGCTTGCACATTTTGGCTTGCAAAGTAGTTTCCGCCTCAATGAGCAAATTGATTCATTTTTTGCTAGGGTTCATTTCATGGTGCACATGCTGATTGTTTTGTTAAGAAGAAGGGTCCTCGAGATAGGAAGGAAGGGCACAACCAAGAATTCCTTGTTGATTAAGATGGAGAGAGTCATTTAGTTGTGTAGCTTTAAAGCCAATTTTTTCCCCATGAGAAGAAGAAGAGTTTTGCATGCAATTTTGTGTTGGATTAATAATATGTGAGATGGCAAACACATCAACATTTGTTGCTGATTTAGTAGCCAAATCAACTTTAGAGGGTAAGCATGAAAATTGTCCAGTAAGAGAAGAAGAGAGAGAAGGGAAATCAAATTCAAACTGCATCAATTTTGTAGAGGAGGTACCATGGGGGCTGCCAAGTATGCTATGGGACAAATGAGCTGTCAAAGAGCCATTGGTTTGACTTCTAAATTGAATGCCACATTTAGGAAAAGCTACTACCAAATTAAAAGCAACATCAAATTCAACCAAATAACCGCTGGACAAAGACCGGGCACTATTTTCTAGCTGTAAACATCTTCCTGCACTTGAATTTGGAGTAAATCTGCTCAAAATTTCAATTTGGGAAGTTTGATTCGAAGGAAAAGCATGGTTTCTTAAATTAAAAGAAGTTGAATCAGGTCCACTTTGACTAGCTTTTAGAGAAGAAATGAGACTTTGTTGATGAGGAGTTGAACTCATGGGATTAGAGGAAGAATCCATGGAAGCACGACCAACCAAGCCATTTCTTGCTCAACTAGATCTTGTAAGGCTTCGCATAAGTTGCTGTTTAGAGATATTGTATTTTTCTTCAAGAAAATTGCCTAACCTAACTGAGGGTGGGCACTCCTTTCTTGCTTTCTCAATTTTTGCATCCAATTCATCCAAGGAAGAAAAAGTTTGAGCTTGCAAATTCGAAAGGGATATAGTATTAGCCAAGGATGTGTGGTTATAAGTTTTAGGTAGCCATAGAAAAGATTATGCTTCTTACTTTAGATAGAGTGGTCATCATCCGATTCTTCAAAGAAAACTGATCCTTCAAGTCTAAGAGGTCGACTTATTGACAATAGCTATATGCCACACATTTTAAAGGTAGTTGGTAATTGTTTTTTTTTTTTTACAATTTAAGTAAGATTTTTTATTCATTACAAGAGGTGTGCAACCAGATGAAAACCTCTCAATTCCTAGAAATAAAAATCTATCAGCTCAAGGGATGTTGAGGGGTTTCAAAAGCAAAACAAATAAAAGGGACTAAGTCCAAAATAAAAACAATCAAGGAAAAGAAACAACAAGGAAATCCAAAAGAACATAAATCAGCCAAGAGAGAAAATGTGTGCAAAATCAAACATTCATTGGGGGTCATTGGTGGATGACCAATACTCTTTAGGACACTACTAGGTTCATCATCATTTTTCTAGGCAGCAACAACAATAGCATTATCATCAAAATGACCTCCAAGAGCTACAAAGTGGTTTGGTTTGTTGAGCAAAGTGATATCTTGTTTCTTGCTAGAGGAAGATGACCGAGATGTAGAGTTAGGCTTAGCACTTTCATTTGTCTTTTCAAATGAGCTATTGCAATGCTCAAAAGCTTGTTCATTGCTATGTGATGCTGGTTTCTTTTCCACTTCAATCCATTCACTTGGAGTTACAGTCAAAACTTTTTGATTACATTCACTATTTTGAATTTGTGCTTTAGCATTTATGGGGTAGTTTGCATTTCCATGGCCAACCATCTTTTAACTAGAATAATAAATAGGCTTCCATGCATACTCTACTCCAACTTTTGAAGAGGAACCATCTCTAAGTTTGACTTGAATTTGTTCCGAGAGTTTCTCTTCAAGATTGACTTCAACACAAACCCAAGCAAAAGCTAAATTGTTTCTTGACTCAGTTAATGCATCATTTTGGAGTGGCTTATCAATATGTGTTGCAATGTAACTAGGCTCGTCATTTGACCAAAGACTAAGGGGAACATTTTAGAGCTTGACCCAAAGACGAACATTTTAACTAAAGAAATTGACAATAAGCATATTTGGTTCCTATTTATGAAGGAGGAAAGGGCGATGGTTTACTTGCCAAAGTTGTTCAAGAATGTTGTTGCAATCATTCTCATTCTCAAATTTGAAAACAAAAAGGCCTTTTCCATTAGACTTTATCTCAACGTGGCCATACTTTTTCAAGAAAATTCCACCATATTTTGGATAAGGAAGAAGGGAAGGTTAGGTCCCAAAAATTGTCCAAAAATGCAATTTTTCCAATATCCTTCTCCAACATCAAATGTTTGAGGGGGGATTATCAACAATTCTTTCTCCATTCATAATTCTTTTAGGGAAAGACCTAAGCTTGAGCGAAGTACCTATGTTATCAGCAAATGTTCCCTTTTAATTAGATATAAGAGATGAGGAATCTGGGATGTACCTTGGTTTAAAGTTGAACTTCCTCCAAGCTTGCACATTTTGGTTTGCAAAGTGGTTTCTGCCTCGATAAGCAAATTGATTCATTTTTCACTGGGGTTCATTTGATGATGCACATATTAATTGTTTTGTTGAGAAGAAGGGTCTTTGAGATAGGAAGGAAGGGCACGACCAAGAATTCCTTGTTGATTAAGAAAGAGATAGTCATTTATTTGTGTAGCTTCAAAGCAACTTTTTCCCGAGGAGAAAAAGAAGAGTTTTGCATGCAATTTTGTATTGGAGTATTATTGTGTGAGATGGCAAACACATCAACATTTGTTGTTGATTTGGCAGCTAAATTAGCTTTAGAGGGCAAGCATGAAAATTTTCCATCAAGAGAAGAAGAGAGAGAAGGAAAATCAGATTCAAATTGCATCAATTTTGAAGTGGAGGTACCATGGGGGCTGCCATGTATATTGTGGGACAAATAAGTTATCAAAGTACCATTGGTTTGACTTTCAAATTGAATGCCACATTTTGGAAAAGCTACTACAAAATCAGAAGCAACATCAAATTCAACCAAATAACCACTGGACAAAGACTAGGCATTGTTTTCTTGCTGCAAACATTTTCTTGCACTTGAATTTGGAGTAAATCTGCTCGAAATTTCAATCTGAGAAGTTTCATTCGAAGGAAAATCATGGTTTCTCAAATTAAAAAGAGCCGAAACAGATCCATTTTGACTAGCTTTTAGAGGAAATGAGACTTTGTTGAGGAGGAGTTGAGCTCATGGGATTAAAGGAAGAATCCATGGAAGCACGACCAACCAAGCCATTTCTTGCTTAACTAGTTCTTGTAAGGTTTCGCATAAGTTGCTGCTTAGAGATATTGTATTTTTCTTCAAGAAAATTGCCTAACCTAATTGAGAGTGGGCATTTCTTTCTTGCTTCCTCAATTTTTGCATCCAATTCATCCAAGGAAGAAAAAGTTTGAGCTTGCAAATTCGAAGGGGATATAGTATCAGCCAAGGATATGTGGTCATAAGTTTTGGGCCACCATAGAGTGGGTTGAGTAGAACTAATTACAAATCCAAGATGCCAAAGGTGTTGTGGTATAAAATCTTCAATATGTATGGATAAGTGTCATTCAGGATAAGCCCCTTGCCTTTATGTGGTGATTACCGAATTTGGCTTGTAGGTGTACTTCTTTTGTTTCCTAAGCCCCTAGTTGAATCCTATGGGGGCTTGTCGTAGTCTAACTTTTCTTTCTGCTTCTCTCTTTTGTTTCTGTAGCTCTGTCGAGCCTTGTAGCCTTTTAAAGGTTCAGGTTTGGATTTAAGAGTTCCTTATTGGAATTCACTTGAGTTTTGACTAGTAAGAGTCCTTCTTTAGGATTGGCTCACATGCTTGGTGTTCGAAATCAAGAGTTTGCCATCGAGATCCTCTTACATACTTGAATTTTGTGTTTTGAGAGTCCTTTATTAGGATTCACTGGTAAGTGTAGGCTCGTGGCCTTTAATGTTTCAGAACTTAGCTTGTCTTTGAGACTTGTGATCTTAGTAGATTCGATCTGTAGCTTGTCTAGAAAGCTTGTGGCTTTTGGTATATTGCTTTTGGCTCTTTAGAGGCTCCTAGCCTTTGATATATATAATTATTGGTTAGAGGCGAGGGTGACATGACCAAATTATTGTCAAGTTCTCGATCAGAGGCTAAGGTGGCATGACCAAGTCATTTTTGAATTCCTGGTTAGAGGCTAAGGTGGCATGACCGAGTTATTGTCAAACACCTGGTCAAAGGCTAAGGTGGTATGACCGTCTTGTTGTTGAATCCACATTGTTGTCAAATTCCTTGCCAGAGGCTAAAGTGGCATGACCGGTTTCTTGAAATCTCGGTCAGAGGCTAAGGTGGGTGACTAAGTTATTGTCGAACTCCCGGTTAGTGGCTAGGGTGGCATGACTGATTTGTTGTCGTTTGAAGCTCTAACCGCACCTTTATGCTTCTCAGCATTGTGTCATAATTCTCTGTAAACTCTGTTGGTTCTTGATTTGTCATGTTTATTTATATCGATACATATTCCCTTGATAGTTTCATGGTCTCCTCAAACTTACTTTGATGTTTCTTCTTTCCAAGCATCTTCCAAGTTGCTTCTAATTATATTTCTTAAAAGGATTCCTTTATTTGAAATATGTCCTAGTTCTTTTGGTCTTTTCAACCATTCTAGGCTGCTTCCTGAAAGTGCGATGAGCAAGAGTTTCTTTGAATACTAAATGGGGCCTTCTTGTACTGTAGTTGAGGGGCATGTTTGTCTTGTCGGGGCACCTATTGAGACGTCAATGGTTTTCATTGTCTTTCAGCACAATTCTTGTTGAAACAGAATAATTCAAAGTTGACTTAGTATTTTTAGGCATGTGTTTTTTTTACTGATATTTGAATTGGTCATAGACTCTGTTTAGTTGTCGCTATTCTATAGTAGTAGTGGATTAATTTTCTGCATAACTGTTGCTTAGAGATAGGAAATGTAGTTGGTTTGACAGCCTATAAATAGGCACACATAACAACTATATTATGAATGCAAAAAGGACTTTGCCTTATTCTCTTCATTTTGTGTTCAATTCTTTATCTTTTTTATGTTATACTGCAACATTTGTGGTATATGAGCCAGGTTTAAACAAGTGAAAAACACGCAAGGGAGTGAATTAAAAAAAAAGAGAGTGAGTAACCCAAATAGTAACAAATAGAGTTCCTTCTTCCTCACAGCCACTTATACCCATTTTTACTGGTGAGAAATATGAATTCTGGAGTATCAAAATAAAAACTTTGTTTAAGTCTCAAGACCTTTGGGAGTTGGTTGAATACGGGTTCGTCGACATAGAAGAACCAGATGACGAGGAAGAGGAAAGATTGAAAGCAAATAAAAAAAAGGATGCCAAAGCGTTGTTTCTCATTCAACAAGCAGTACATGACTCAATCTTCTCAAGAATTGCAGCAACAAATACTTCAGTAGAAGCTTTGCAGATTCTGAAGAAGGAGTTTCAAGGATCCACAAAAGTAGTTACGGTAAAATTGCAAACTTACCGTCATGAATTTGACACTTTACTTATGAAAAATAATGAGTCTGTGTAAGATTACATGTCTAGAGTGTCTGCTCTTGTTAATCAAATGAAGTCTTATGGTGAACAATTTTCTGATGAACTTGTTGTGGCAAAAGTTCTAAGGAGTCTTACTTCAAAATTTGAGCATGTAGTTGCTGCAATTGAAGAAGCTCATGATTTATCTGACTATTCTTTTGATGAAGTAATGAGTTCCTTGCAAGCTCATGAAGAAAGGTTGCTTAGGTCACATGAAAGAAATGAGGAAAAAGCATTTTAGGTGAAGAGGGAGTCATCTTAGAAGGACAAGGAGGATAATATTGGCAGGGGTCATGGGCTGCATATGAGGTAGAGGACAAGGATGATTTGGTGAGCAAAGACAAAACAAGAATTTAATTCAGTGTCATTATTGCAAAAATATGGCCACAAAGAAGCAAATTGTGATAATATTGTATTTGATGATGTTTGGTTTCTGGACAGTGGGTGTTCAAATCATATGTTAGGTACAAAGTCACTTTTTAAAGAGCTTGATGAGTCAAAAAAATCTGAGGTAAGGCTAGGAGACAATAAGAAAATTCAAGTGGAAGGAAAAGGTGTAATTGGTATAAAAACTAGCCTTGGTAATGTCAAGTTATTGCATGATGTGTTGTTTGTACCTGACTTGACTCACAATTTGTTAAGTATTGGCCAACTAATGAGTAATGGATACTCAATCTTGTTTGATGATGGGTCATGTGTTGTTAAAGATAAAAAATCTGATCAAACCATTGTTACTGTTCAAATGGCTAACAATAAAATGGTTCCACTAGAAATTTCAATGGTTGAGAAAAGTGCATTGGTTGCAAAAGGTGAGAGTAGTGAGGCAAAAACATGGCATTTGCGATATAGGCATTTAAACATTAATGGGTTAAAGTTGCTGAAACAAAAAGAATTGGTTTTGGGTCTACCAAAAATTGTAGTCTTGGCTTTTGTGAAGGGTGCATGTATGGAAAGCAAAGCAAAAAATCTTTTTCGGTAGGAAAGTCTTGGAGAGCAACTTGTTATCTTGACTTGGTGTATGCTGATCTTTGTGGTCCTATGAGTATTTGTTCTTTTGGTGGCAATCGATATTTTCTGCTTTTCATAGATGATTTTAGTTGTATGAGTTGGGTCTATTTTTTGCAATCCAAATCAAAAGCATTTGATAATTTCAAAAGGTTTAAAGCTCTTGTGGAGAAACAAAGTGGGTGTTGCATAAAACTCTTCGTACAGATAGAGGAGGTGAATTTCTCTCAACAAATTTCAAAGTTTTTTGTGAAAAGAATGGCATTCACAGAGAGCTCACTGCACCATACACGCCCGAGTAGAACGACATTGCTGAAAGAAAGAATCGCACTGTGGTTGAGATGGCTAGAAGCATGATGAAAGAAAAAAATCTTCCAACTCAGTTTTGGGCATTTGCTATTGCTATCGCTTTGTACATTCTCAACATTTCTCCTACAAAGGCTGTTTTGGATCAAACACCATATGAGGCTTGGAAAGGTAGAAAGCCACGGGTAAGCCACTTGAAAATTTTTGGTTGTGTAGCCTATGCTTTGGTGAAGTCACAATCTCATAAATTTGATAATAAATCTGAAAAATGCATTTTCATTGGTTATAGTGCTCAATCCAAAGCATATAGGTTATATAACCCTTTGAGTGGCAAGGTGATTATTAGCAGAGATGTGGTGTTTAATGAAGATACAAGTTGGGCATGGAATGAAGGTGAAAGAAAAATGATTCAGGCCCTCGAAGATCATGAAATACCACCATTGGATTTAACACAAGCAACAAGTGGTTCAACTTCACTAAACAATACAACTTCATCTAGAACCACTACTTCAACATCCTCAAGCTCTTCTAGTGAAACTCCTCCAAGGAAATACAGGTCTTTGAAGGAAATTTATGAATCTTGTACATTTGCTTTATTTGTTGCAGATCCTGTATATTTTGGAGAAGCTATAAAGGAACAAGAATGGTGTAAAGCAATGGAAGAATAGCTGTTTGCAATACAGAAAAATCAAACTTGGGTTTTGGTAGATTTGCCAGAAAGGAAAAATGTTATCGGGCTTAAATGGGTCTATCGCACTAAATACCTTGCGGATGGAGGCATACAAAAGCACAAAGCTTGATTAGTAGCAAAAGGTTATTCTCAACAATATGGCATTGATTTTGAAGAGACGTTCTCCCTCGTGGCTCGATTTGAAACGGTGAGAACTTTTCTAGCCTTGGCTGCTCAACTAAGTTGGCCTGTGTTTCAATTTGATGTTAAGTCTGCTTTTTTGAATGGTGAATTGGGAGAAGAAGTTTATGTCACACAACTTGAAGGGTTTATAATTAAAGGCCAAGAGAATAAAGTTTATAAATTAAAGAAGGCACTTCATGGATTATAACAAGCTCCAAGAGCTTGGTATGAAAAAATTGACTCCTATTTTCTTGAAAGTGCATTTGAGAAAAGTAACAATGAACCAACTCTCTATTTTAAGAGAGAAGGTGAAAATGATTTCTTGGTGGTAAGTCTTTATGTTGAAGATATGATATATATGGGGTCATGTGAAGAAATTGTTGCTAAAGTTCAAATCTCGCATGATGAAGAAATTTGAAATGTCTGATTTAGGCTTGCTATATTATTTTCTTGGTCTTGAGATTAAGCAAGGTGTAGATGGGATTTTTATATCACAAAGAAAATATGGAATGGATCTCTTGAAAAAATTCAATATGGAGAATTGTAAAGTGGCAACTACACCGATGAATGTGAATGAAAAATTGAGCTTAGATGATGGTACAGAATTGGCAAATGCAACATATTTTAGAAGCCTAGTTAGAGGTTTGAACTATTTGTCTCATACAAGGCTGGATATTGTATTCTCTGTTGGAGTGGTGTCCAGCTTTATGCACAGGCCAACCAAACATCATCTTGGAGCTACCAAGCGAATATTGAGATATGCTGCAGGAACAATAGATTTTGGGATTTGGTACTCAAAAGCCTCAAATTTCAAATTAATTGGCTTTACTGACAGTGATTGGGCAGGTTGTTTGGATGATAGAAAAAGCACTTTTGGTTTCCTATTCAATCTTGGTTCTGGAGCAATCTCATTGAGTTCAAAGAAGCAAGAAGTTGTAGCATTATCAACTTCGGAGGCCGAGTATATAGCGGCAACTTTATCAGCTTGTCAAGCAATTTGGCTAAGGAGGCTACTTATTGATTTCCATCAAAAGCAAGAAGGTGCAATGGAGATATTTTGTGATAACAGGTCGACTATTGCTATGGCAAAAAATCCATCCTTCCACAGTCGAACAAAGCACATCGACATTCGATATCACTTTATCCGGAATATGGTACAAAATGGAGAAATTACTTTGAAGGCTTGTGGCATAAATGAACGGATTGCAGATATTCTACCCAAATCACTTCCTCAAGCAAAGCATGAAGATTTCAGATTGCAGTTGAGAGTTTGTAACTTTGAATCAAGAGGGAGTGTTGAAACAGAATAATTCAAAGTTGACTTAGTATTTTTAGGCATGTGTTTTTTTTTACTGATATTTGAATTGGTCATAGACTCTGTTTAGTTGTTGCTATTCTATAGCAATAGTGGATTAATTTTCTACAGAACTGTTGCTTAGAGATAGAAAATGCAGTTGATTTGACAGTCTATAAATAGACACACATAATAGCTATAATATGAATGCAGAAAGGACTTTGCCTTGTTCTCTTCATTTTGTGTTCAATTCTTTATCTTTTTTATGTTATACTGCAACACTTCTTTGGCATGTTGCCACAGTGATCAAGTGACGACAACTTCCATGAACGCCCTCGGCAGCTATATCCTTAATGCTTCATAAGGATTAACTTTTATATATAGGTATGAGAACTTTCAGTTGTAGACGTCCAAGTTAAAAGAGATAATAAAGTTTAATATATTCTCTCTATATTCAAAATATCCTTTTCCACCTTCTAACACACATATCACCGCCACATCGCTTCAAGCTCTGAATTAATGGAAATCACTGTCATAGTCCAGATTGTAACGAACAAACCTGGATTATGATGGATGTATTGCTTGCCCATTGCTTTTGTATGCGCCTGAAGATTATGGTCATTTGAGACTTTGCCATTTTTTAGCATGCTAGTGCTTTATGCTTGTAAGAAAAAACTTGTCGATGTATAATACCCAGCTTAGCTACATGAGATAATCAGCTTCATAATATAGTTCTTTTGACTTGGTTCGAAAACCCATCACTTTAATATGGCCTTCTCCTGAGCTCATTATTGTGACCAGAATACTTGCGTGGAGAGTCGTTTTAATAATCCATGGCAAGAACACATATCTTTCGCAAAAGAAATGCAAAATCGACACCACATGGCTGCCTATGTCGAGATTGCTACAGATAAGCACATGTGGCCTTCTCTTCTGTGCCCATGTCGGCCACATGGCTACCCACGTCGTTTATTCTTGTCGGCATGAACAAAGCACATGTGGGCATTTTTGAATTATCAGATTGTATTTTTAAGTATACTTTAATGTGAAGCGATGTGCATATTGAGGCCCAAGATGGCAATAGTGAGTCCCGATGCTACTGAGGCTGTACTCACACATCTTTTGCATATCCAATGTGCTGCTGGTGTATCATCGACACTATGCCCATCTTAGAAGCTCTTGATTCGCCTGGCTTCATCAAGTAGCGAGGCTAATTTTTGTGAATATTCCTATAACAATAAAAGAAATGTTATGCTGCACAGGCACATGTGAATATTGCTATAACAATAAAAGAAATGTTTCATTTTCCAAACCACATGGTAGTCTTGGCTTCTTTTGTCTATGCAATAGATAGTGTACTATTTTACTTGTACATGACATTGGATCAGGTGAGGTAATGACTCTACCATTTTCTTTTTATGCATGGCTCTATAAAAATTAAATTGTGGAGAGGAGAAGAATATGGAATTCAAAGATTTTTCTTTTTCTCTGGGATTGTAGTCATGGTTATAACCATTTATTCACTAGTTGTGGTTATACTGATATCAACCAGATCTAATTTTCTGCTTAAAGAAAGACAAATCAGAGCATGTAAAGTAAGGAAATCTTATCTATGTGTGATTTCTTGTCCCCGTCCGATAAGATTTGCACTCAGGTCGTTCAGGTCGGACATGCTTGTCTCCGTCCGATAAGAAGCACGTCTGGATCATAATTGGTGGCCTTTGCCGATCATGCTTGTTGGTAGTGCGTTCACGAGATACACAAAATGGATTGAGGAGCCACGGGCTTGCTCGATCATGGTAGTGGTATGACATCACCCAATAGTCGCTCCTCGATAACGCACGACTTGCCGATCCCAACAAAGGTATAGGTGGTCCCAATCAAAATGAGATGCCGTCTCGGCCGTGGAATTCACCTCTCCATCCATATTCAGCTATCCGAGACAGCCGATAATGAAGCAATCCAAGAATGGAAGGTGATGAAAATGTGAAGTGGGTAAAGTCACCTTTGGCTGACAAAGTCAAAACTAGCATGCAAATTTTGAACATTAAGGCAAGCTTCAAGATCTTCTATCAATGCAAATCTTGAAGCATGAAGGACGGTGCATAAAAATCCTAAAATTGCATGCAAAATGTTGAGAAAACAAAGTGAGGCTATTTGCTAGCTAAGAAAAATGGTGCATGGCATTTAATGGATGAAGAAAATGGCTACCTTGTTTTAATTGTTTGTGTCCCTTTTTGGCCTATAAATAGCAAGCCCAAGAGAAGCATTTCATCCAAGCAAGAAGCAACAATAAGCATTTAGAGAGAAAATATATAGAGTTTCTCCTGAATGTTTAGTTCTTCCATTTGTTATATATATTAGTGTAAGAGTGAGTTTATCCTAATTATAAAAGAAAATAAAATAGTTCTCTCCTTATTTTAGAGAGAAGGTTGTAAAATACTTTTACATGTAGTGAAATCCGCCTTACTTGCCCGTGGTCTTTGACTCAATTTGTTTGAGAGTTTTTCATATAAAATTTTTTTGTATCCCAATTATCCATTTTTCTCATTTCTTATTTTAGCTACATGATCTTGTTTCGGCACCCCTATCATTCCACTTTGCCACACCCCAACAGAAAATGAAGGTTCATCTTTATCCCGATGATACAAACCCCGTGGTCATCAGCGAGCAGAAAGTTGCGTGCGGCGTCCATCAAGAAAGTTCCGATAATAATGAACTCCGATCTGTTGAATTTTCTTACCAAGCGCAAAGATCATTACCTGTTCCAACATGATGATCAGCACTTCATCCCTTCAAAGATGTAATGAACTTCTTGTCTAGCTCTCTAGCATGAAATTTCGAAGAAACTTGATAAGGATCAAAGCCTGCACTACATGCCCTTCCAAATAGAGCACATGAAGAGAACTTCTTATTCAAAAGAACATGGACATCGAAAGCGCAGGGCTCGGCCACGATTCATCCACAATTTTCACTAAGACAAAATAATCAGTGCCGTTGGATTGCTTAGGGAGGCTGGTTTCAATTACAACGCAGATGAGATTAACTCGCTGATTCATTGAAGCCAATGCGTTGACTATTTGCATGAATTTATAATCACCTTCTCTGCTTGCCATGCTTAGAGGTTAGCATGTATGCTAGCTATCTTTATTAAATAATTATTTATGCAAGATAAAGGTAGATTCTCAACATCTGTACTTATGTTTAGCATTAGGTTTTTCCAACCAGCCCAGAGTACGAACGCTTGTGCTTGTTTTCAATTCTAGCCGTTCTTTTTCCTTTTTTCCTCGTGGTTCTCTACCATTATAAAAGAGGATCTCAGCGGGAATTACTATTCTTCAGTTCTTCAAATGGCGCCAATCTGATCTTACAAAGAATAAGATGAAGTGATGACGGTCATCTTCTCTTGTGATGTTGGACCTGCAAGGCAAGGCTTCACGCCGGTGGGGTCCGGCATTAGCCCCTCTAATGATCTTTTAAGTATGTATTAACTAATTGTATGTATTGAAGAAGAAAAAGGAAGAGAGAGAGCTAGTATATTTTTGGATAGAATGGCCTACCTTTTTGTTTAGAAGTGGCAACGGGCACCCCGCGGGTCAACCGAACCCGTTTACAGCGAGTTTGGCGGGTCGGGTTGACCCGTTTAACAAATGGGTCCGGTGTATTAAAATCCTAAACCGACCTTAATGGGTTGGTGGGTTAGGCGGGTCGCTTTGGTGGGTTGGCGGGTATTTTTTGCAGGTTTGCGGGTCGTTTTGGCAAGTTGTGTGGGTTAGGCGGGTTCATGAGTCGTTTTTGTAAGTTAGGCGGGTCATTTTAACAAGTTCTCTGGTAATCCGCGGGTTGACCCAACCGACCCGCCAATTTGGAGGGTTGGGTCGGGTTGACCCGTTTGTCTAGCGGGTCACTAAATTGTCAACCCTAGTCCTATTTTTTGGGCGAGTTAGGCAGGTCAACCCGCGGGTCTCAACCCATTTTGCCACCTCTATTTTTGTTGGTGTACTTAGGGGCTATTTATAGAGTGTCTCTTTGAACTTGTGGTCTTCTTGATAATTATTGGACCGTAAATCCATAATTGGTTTGGGTTGGCGAAGGGCATAGCCCAATCCATATAAAATGGATTAACATTATGTTATTATTATTGTTCTTAGGATAATTATAATTATTATTACTATTATAGGAATAAGATAATATATTCCATAATTAGATATTTATTTTTATAATCATATTTTAATATTAAATATAACTAATTTTTTTTATAAAATAATTGTGTTAATATTATAAATTTTAATTTTAATAGATTTAAAATAAAATTTGTCAAAAAAATACTAATAAAACTTATACTTTTGTCAATGTTGATTATATAGAATATGAAATTTATTTTATATTATTTCTTATTTATATTGGTGACAAAAAGGTAAAAATATAGAGAGATATTAGAGAAAGAATAGAAAAATAAAAAAAAAATACAAAAAGGGTAGAATTGCAAAAAAAAAAAAAAGGAAAACCTAAAAGCTACCTGAAAAGATAAAATTTTTAACTTTTGAGAAATGTTAGTTGAAACGCTAAAAACTACTTGAAAAATTATTTAAAACGTTAGTTCACCAAGCAGCAATATTTTTAAAAAAATAGTGTCTTGACAAGTTAAAACACTAAAATCTACTTCAAAAGGTATTTCCGCACACGCACTTAATATATTTAACTCCATTGGGAGCAATTAGGACAACAGAAGGACTCCTGAATCTTACCTCAAGAATAGCCAAGGGTGTCGCACCCCTTTCTTGTATTTATTACGAGTACTATCTCACTTAATGAGATTAATGTCCTATAGCAGTTTCTACAATAAAAAAATTCATAATCGAAAAGCTAAGCTTCAAATTGAATCTGTATTTTGAGGTCCAGTGATGATTGATCAAATTAAAGACAACCCGTTTTAATTGGTGAACAAGCATCAATTTAACAAATGAATCCTCTTAAATTTGATTTGGTGGTGCGTCGTTACAAGCTAGTTACGTGACATGTATTGCTCGTTAAATTATTAATATATTAAAGGAAAAAGAGAAAAATTTGCCAATTTCTGATTACTCGCTTTCGTGAAATTGTTAAAAGGAATAATTGCAATAGAGATTTTGAATCATGTTGATATAAACTAAACATCTAACTTCCTATTTCTGGAATACATATGGAGTTATTTTCTTTGATTTCATTCTTTATTTTGGTGGTTATATAATAACTACATGTGGCAGCTTCTTGGAAATGCATGACATTGAAGCTTCTTGGTGGTTATGTGTGTGCGTGTCATTGATTCTCCCAACATGTGAAATTCGAACCTCAATTTTTATTGATATTTTTCTAGTATTCTTTTATGTTAGAAATCATTCAGCCAAAAACAAGTCGTCATTGATTCTTTAATCCCTTTGGAAACAATTAATTTTCCCTCCATCCTCCCAAATCTAAACATTTAGCTAGTGTTAGAGTATCAAAAAGTGGCTGAGGGGTTACACCAACTTTTTGATCATTCAGTAAATATAGGTGGCACATATTACGTCTAAGAATACAGTACAAAGCGCATTACTCCTTGTGGTTTGGGCATTTAGCTGATTAATGTTTGTATTTTAAAACTTACTACATTATCCCTTGTACTTTTCAAAAAGGTGACACATAATGTTCTACTTTTATATTTTTTGTTTTAGTTAATTTATTGGATATCATAAGCATCTTTTTTTTTTTTTCATTTATAGGTATTAAAACTAGAAATATGTTATATATTTCTTCAAAAATACATAAATTTTTAGCTAATGATGACTAGATAATAATAGAAAACGAGCTGATGATTGACTTTTAAAAAGTACAAGGAAGTTATGTAGTAAGTTTTGAAAACATAGGTAGATTATCAGTAAATTGGACTAACTACAGAGGGTAATCAACTAATTAGATAAATTACGAAAGATTAATGTACTACTTTTTTAAAAACACAGAAAAATTATATAGTAAGATTTACAACACAAGAGATGGTCAACTAATTACAAAAATTACACGAGATAAAGTGCATTTTCTTTTTGGAAATATGCAATATGTGAAACGAAAGCCTACGTAAGCTGAAGCCTCAGACCAAATAATTTAATCGTTCAATAGCATCTGTTCGCTCTTGCCTTTAAGCATGCATGCATGCATACACGAAAACGAAATTATATATAAACGACAAGCCACACAATTTTATTTATTTGACAATAATTCTCATCCGGACGCTAACATATCACACTGCTAGGTTCACAAGTAAAATTAGTGTTGGAACTAGGTATAACCAATAATTATTTTAGTCTCTAATCAACTGTCTCAAAAACAAACTCATAAGAGCCATACCCTAGGTATACGAGTGTGACTAGCATTGTAGCTAGGCATAACTAATAACTACCTTTGCCTCTTAACAATTGGCTCAATTTATTAGTTACACCTACAATGCTCACTTATAAGTTAATCAAATATCACTCCACAAACTAATGTGAGACATTATAATCACCTACATTAAGGAATTAATGTCCTTGTTAGGAGCACATACTCACAATCACACAAGATTGGGTGGCATAGAACTCCAAATATATCTCTTGTGAGCTTAAGAGGTGGTTTCCATTGGTGGTGTAGGACTATAATGGTACTTCCTATGAGATTTAGAGGTGGCTCCTATCGTATACCTGGTGTAGCAATTCATTTTGTGTTGCACTTAACTTTTGTGTTCGACATGTGATTGGCTTTGAGGATCATTATCTCATGTTAACAAGCCCAAACCCTAGGCTAGTGAGTGAGGCCTACATTGTAGGCATAATAAACAACTAATTTGACCTGTAATCAATTAGTCTGAAATAGTCAACCCAAATCATTCCATAACTCACAACACCCACTAATATATCATTCAAATATGTCCTTACAAACAGATGTGAGGCATAACAAATTAAACACATTGGTTATTGTAGATCAAGTCCAAGTTTAAGCCTATTTTGAAGACAAGTTGAAAATCAATTAGAGTAGAAGCAGAAGATTAAGAGCCCAAATTCTTGTAGGGTTAAGAGCTGTTTCATGTAAAGTTGGATATTCTAGATTGTAGTTAGTAGTAATACACCACACGCCAAGATATAGGTGTGACTTAAGAGGTTTAAATTCATAACTACGAGAGGAACATTTTAACGTTTTCTTGTATAAAGTTAATTTAAAGTCATAAGTACGTGAGGAACGTTTTAACTTTTTCTTTTATAAAGTTAATTTGTAATAGTTATTGATCATTAGTGGATTTTTTAGGTAAAATACATTTACCCTCTTGTGTTTTGTAAAAGGTGACACATATTATGTCTAACAATATGGTACAATACATGTTACCCCTTGTGGTTTGTGTAATTAGTTGATATTTTAAAACTTATTACATTATCCCCTATGCTTTTAAAAAGTGACACATAATATCCTATTTTTATGTTTTTGGTTTAAATTAATTTATTGGATATCATAAGCATCTTTTTTCATTTATATATAGGTATTAAAACTTGAAATATGTTATATATTTTTGCAAAAATACATAAACTTTTAGCTAACGATAACTAGATAATAATAGAAAAAGAGGTGATGATCGACTTTTAAAAAGTACAAGAGAGTAATGTGATAAGTTTTGAAAACAGACAATAACCTCTACTCGAACAAATTGACGTCCTTGTACCAATTCCATTATTTGGTTACTGACAGATTTTAAGAACAATTAGAACCACGTCTCATTCACATGATCCCTATAGTTGTTCTAAGGAATTATATCATAATCAAAATAAGAAAAGATGGTGCAATATAATGTAATGACCAAATATTATTAATATAACTCGTATGTGAACAATTCAAAAAATACAATAAATGACTGATTTTAGAATACTATTCCTAACAAAGAGGAAAACAAGAGGTGCCCAATATGAGAATATGAGTTGTGATAAGAGAGTTTTAAGTTGGTTTATAAGATGGCTAAGTCGTAGGTTTTTGTACATACAGTCACAATTTATAATAACAAATTGGCAATGGGGGGTCCACTAAATGAGGCAAGACAAAGTGGGATGCCCATTTTGGCATGGGAATTCAAACGATTAAGATGATGAATTGCAAGAAAGGAAATTTTTTTGTCCGCGTGAAGAAGTGTAAAGAGATGATGCCACCTTCCGAGTGGATTGAGGTAGAACCAAAAGTGGGTTAATTTCATTATAAGTTTTTGTTTCTTTTGTTGTTGTTGTCAATTTTTTTTTAAAATTATTATTTCATATTATTCTGAAATATTTAATTAATTTATGCTCGATTTTGTCGTAAAAGATAGTCAACTTAATTCTTATTATTTAGAAATATTTATATTAGTTAGTACTTAATGATTTAAATAAGTAATCATTTTTAACTCTTTTTTTTTTAAATAACTTGCAATTGATTTGATTAATTTTGTGAAATATTGATAAGTAGTATGAATATTTTTAACAGCAGAGAACATAATTTGACTATCTTTATGCAATGTTAGATATTAATATATAGTGTGAGATTATAAGATAATTCAAGTGGTTAAAATTATCCTTCCCTTCCCCCCTAGGAGTGAGGTAGGGCTGGGGCTGTAAGTTAAAAAATATATTAATACATATATACATATGTAGACGGAGATTAAATTAAAATCGAGTGAGAACAATGAAAACTTACAGTAAAATTAACCAACCAAAAGTCAATGACCACAGAAGAATTCCCACATGCAGAGATATATATGTAGATTATCATAAATTATTGCATTTCATGATCACGATGTTGTTGAATCATATGTGACGCCCAAATCAATCGTTTGGTGCTCGGGAGGATGTTGTTATGTGGTGAAAAATTATGGGGTGGATTAATGTTTTGTGCTGAAGCTTTTGATAATGGTCATCATATGAAGGTGCCTAGCTGGGCAATGCTCTTAGCCATTAAAGTCCAGCCAAATTTGCAATTGGCCATGGTTAATATTCCTTTAGTGCTCCATACAGAGGGCTTTAATTCTATCACCAAGGAGAAAAATAAAATCCAAGTTGTTTGGTTATTTGGCCCACTTTTCTCTCAGATTATGTGTATATATATATATATATATATATATATATGTATGTATATGTATATGTATATGTATATATGTATTTGTATATGTATATATGTATTTGTATATGTATAGATGTATATGTATATATGTATATGTATATAGTTACAAATTCAGACCAATTTTGAAGACAAGTAAAAGTTCAATAAAGGTAAAAGACAAGAATCCAAATCCTTATAGGGTTGAGATTGTTGTTCGTTATAAATTTGGATGTTTTAGTTTCTTGTTAGTAGCTGTTGAAATACATCTAGATAGCATAATGTGTAGCACTAATTAATTATATTTAAAATAACGATTTAGATTCCCTTATTAGATTATATTGTTTACTAATTAAAATTTCTATTTTAGTCGACAAGCTGAGTTTTAAATAAGTTCATTATTTTGTTTTTTTAATAGAAAGAAAGTTATATATTAAGATTTTGGTAGAATGCCATTTACTCCTATAAGTTTTTCTTAAATTTCCAAGTCTACCATGAAGTTTAAATTTTACTCGTTTTCCAGCATGACATCACACTCTGCCAAACAATGCCTTGTATTCAATGATATTTTGTCATTTTTATCTTTTTTTTTATTTATTGAATGATTTAATTATTCCTATTATTTTTGTTTTTGTTTCATTTTTTAAATATTAGCTTATTGTGGTAAAGTTATTATTCTATTTTGGTTTATACAAATATCTATATTTGCATAAAAATATTTCAACTAAATTTAATATTTACTTAATTTAATGTCTAACACAAATTTTATACAATGAAGTTTTCATTTTTTTTATAATTTTAAAAGTTAGTTCACATCAATATTATATATATATATATATATATATATATATATATATTAAACTAAGTGAAAACATTTAACTCTATTTAAAATGTATATAAATATGTTGAGAAAATAGACTTTAAATTGAATCTAATTTTTTCTTTAACCTCATGGGTAATTTTTTTTTTTTTGGTCAATATACTATTATGTATATCTTGTCATATTTTGAAACTAAAATCTTGTGTTCTGTTTAATTGTAGATTTTTGTTGAATGATTCTATTAAATTATTCTATATTTTTTACTTTAATAAATAAATAGATAAGAAATCAATTAAAGTAAAAGTAGCATTTTATGAATAAATTATTTTTTACCTTTTATATTTGAAATTGAAAATTTTTGTCATTTGCAAATTAATCATAATTTTTTTTGTTGAATAATTTTATCTAATGATTTTGTTTTTTATTTTAATAAATACATTCAAAACACTTTTAAAATAAGTGTTTGTTTGGTAGAGTTTGATGACATGGGGAATATGGGTAAAATTTTAACTTCATGTGAAATTTTGAGATTTGAGCTAAAACTCATGGGGAAAATGGCATTTACCCTTAAGATTTAGCACATAGTGTTCCTTTCCCTTGTTAGAGCCACCATTGGCGCAAATTATGCACTACTCCCTCATTAAGGTGGTCTCGCACGCATTATGCTCCCTTATTAAAAGTGTATAACATGCGCTAAAAAAAAGCTCATAGCATCAAACGCACGCAGAGTGAATCTCTTCTCTCTCCTCTTCGTTCTCTCTCTTCATTCTTCTCTCTCATCACCTCTTTCTCTTCTTCTCCTCTTTTCTTCTCTATTTCACCAGTAACACCACAGGTTATCTCACGCCAAATGAAGGCCATCATAAAATTTGACTTTCTTCCCTGATCGTAGCAATGTGCACCAAGTTCAAAAAAACCTCCTAAGTATCAATTCACCATTAAAACCCCTAGTCTTTTTCCTCATGCCAGCAAAGATTCCGATATCATCTCACCACGCCGCAACTATCAATCTCTTCCTCTCCTCGTTACAATTCTAACGGTATCTCCCACGCGGTATTTGGACGTTTCAATATCAATCCGTCATTAAAGCTCACCTTGACCTTCAAGTATGCATACATGTATATGTGTTTGTGTTTTGTGTCTGTGTGTGTCAGAGCAGTGAATAAATAGTTCTGGGGTGATGAACAAATATTTTGATGTATATATGAAAGTCAATGGACAAATAGTTGTGAGATAATAAATAAATAATTAGTGAACAAATAATTATGAGATAGTGAATAAATAGTTATGAGGTAATGAACAAATAGTTAGTGAACAAATAGTTATAATATAGTGAATATGTATATATATATATATATATATATATTCACATACATATGGGTGAACATAATAATTCTTTTTTAGTTTAGTGTTGCGAGAATAGTAGTGCAAACTGTTCACACAACAATAGGTGCATAATGCTTCGCAAAAGCACTGTATTGAAAGACCATGATATAAGGTCCCCACCATTGGTGATGCATCTTTTGAATTTACCACACACATTTTTATTTATTCCCCATATATTGATATTCTTGTCTTTACTTTAATTTCACTTGCATTTATTCATTTTTAGCTTTTAATCATGGGTCTTCAAATGTTGCGCTTGGTTGACAGAAATGTAAATAAAGAAAAAGAATTGAACTTGAGCATTTGATTATTGATTTCTTCTGGTACAAGAATGAGCTATATTTATAGCTAAGTAACTACAAGTTAGTTACAAGATTCTAACTAAGAATAAGAAATTAAGCTAAGTTGGCAATTCTAAAGACTTGGACAACTGGTAGCCTATCGTTATGTTTGATTACAAGATTAATTTAAGTTGTTGGCTTCTCCTACTTATCAAAGCCTCCCCCCCCCCTTCCCCTTCTCCCTCCAAAACCCCAACCAAGCTGAGTCTAGGGGAAGCTTAGAAATGAGAAATTGGTCGGTCAAGATAGATGAAGTTTTGGTTAACAAATTTACAAGTTGCTCAGTAGAAGGAAGAGAATGCTAATTTGTTATTAGCAATTGCTCCCTGATAAAATGACAATCAAGGTCAAAGTGCTTAGTTATGTTGTATTGGATAAGACTGGCAGCCAAAGCTATTGTTGACTGGTTGTTATACCAAATGACTAGAAGTGGCACTAAAATAGATGGATCTTGCAAAATATAACTCAACCACTTTTGTTCAACAATTATGGTGGCTAAACTTTTGTACTCAACTTCTGTGTAATATCTGGAGACTATATTTTCCTCTTAGATGACTAGGATGTGAGATTTTTACCTAAAGAAATTATAAATCCTAAGACTGATCTTCTTGTAAGATCTGAAGCCCAATTTGCTTCATCATAGGGCTTGTTTTGATTGGTTTTTTTAATAGCACTTTTTTTTAACAGCTTCTAAAAAATAACTTTTTTTAAAAGCTAAAAATTCTGGCTTCTAAAAACGTTGTATTGAGCTTATTTTAGAGTTTCAACTTTTTTTTGAAAGCTAAATCAAATAGTTATTGCAAAAATAATGTAACTTTTGAGGAAAAAAAGTATTTTTTCCTAGAAAACCAATCCAAACAAGCCTAGAGGAAGTTGAGGTCAAGAGACCTTAAGCAAACTATAGTCTTGTAGCAAAGTTCTCTAAATATACCTAGCACCCTTTTTAGCAAAAAAGGGAAAAAAAAAAGTGATACTGAGTAGGATAATGCATGAAATGGCATATTGTAAAGCTTTGACTATACTTTTGTAAAATGATGGACCAAATTATGGTTGATCTTGATTCTTACTACTTAGCACTGGAGTTAATTGGTACAATAGGTTTTGGTGTTGACTTGCATTGCATCATTTTAACTTTATTTAGTAGATTAATGGCATATTTAGACTGGTGAAGCAAATGCTTCAATGCCTAAGAAGTTAGACAATTTGCCAAGATCTTTGATTGCAAATTCTTTAGCTATAAGTTCAATAATGTGATTGATTGTAGTAGAAGAAGTGTAAGTTAATATCAAATTATCCACATAGATGAGCATTATGAGCATCTCAATTGAAGTCTTCTTGACAAATAAATATGTATATATTTTACTACAATGGGAACCTTGCCTTAATAGAAAGCATACAAGAAATTGGTACCAAGCTCTTGGAGCTTGTTTTAGATCACAAATGGAATTCCTTAATAAACAAACATGATCAGGATAGATCTCACAAATCCCTAAAATTGTTGCATATATACTTTCTCTTGCAAATGGCCATGAAGAAAAGCATTAAAAACATCTAACTACTTGATATATCATTGATTATGCAAAGCCAAAGCTAATATAATCCTAATTGTTTGCATTTTAACAACTAGATTGAATGCTGCATAGTAGTCCACTATTTGTTCGTAGTGAAATCCTTTGGCTATAAGTTTAGCTTTGTACCTAGCAACTAAACCATCAGCATTTCTTCTGATGCTATACACCCATTTGCAACATGTAGGAGGCTTGCATTCAGGCAGAGGAAGAATGAGTAAAAATGAGAGAATTGAAATGATATCTAGAAGCTTGTTTGCAGTTTTAAGCTCCTAAAACATTACTTTTTACTAGTCAAGATAGTTAGATTCTTGTTTGTAGTTTTGATGCTTAATGGAAAGAGAAGTAAGAATGAGAGAATTGAGATGATATCTAGAAGGTCTAAGGGATCTAGTTTAAGACTTGGTAACCATATGATGCCAAGTAGAAGCCTCTGCAGGTGGAGGATTTTGAGAGAATAGGTGCCGAATTCACCAAAAATAAATTCCTACTTTTTCTTCACTATTTGTGATCGTGATGAGAAGGGTCAAACCCACAAGGATTGGTTTATAAAATATAATTTTTATGCTAAGGCAGAAGAACAAGTGAAATACAAGAAAAGGCGGTTAATTAAAATTAAATAAACAATAAATAAAAAACTAAAGATCTAGCCATAGATTAAAAATAAAGCAAGACAATTAAAGGAGAAGCAAAAGAGTTTAATTGCCTAGCCGAGGGTGTAAATCTTCGTTTAGGCCTACAAATCTGATCTTAGATGCGAAGATGACTTTCACTTATTTTGATAAACTAATAATGGTTGTTGGTACGGCCTAATAACCTAATTCTTCCTTTCAGTGTTAATAATGGTTTAAACCCCCCACAATTTTTCCCACTATCGTCTGATTTATTAGACAGTCTAACCTTTGGAGATGCCCATACGGTCTATCTAAAGATAGCACTATAGCTCTAGAAGGACCTGATTTTAAAAGTCGATTCTCTCACTACAATTGCTGAGTTAAATTATATGTTTATACATGAGACCTGGTTACCATTATTATTAGCTTGATTAAATTAATCTATTTGGCTACCTATCATTAACCAATTGAATAATTGCATGCAAAATTAAACAATTACCAGACAATATTAATTTTTAAATTAGTAAACATGTAAATATCAAAATAAAGTGAAAGGCGAAAATCATTTAGATCTCACAGATTTTGTAGAACCATAAACTTCGAATTAACCCTAGCCAGAATAAGAGAACTGCCTAGAAAAAAGAAAAATATTTGTTGGAAAAATAATGAATAAAAGCTTAAATAATTCCTATGTAGTTTCTTGGAGGATTATAGAAAATATCTAATCTGGGAGTTCCTTCAGATAAGGAAACTCTTTTATTGCTAATGTAAAATAAAAGGTAAATAACCAACATACAATCCTTACCAAAATAATCTACTCAAAAATAGTTTTCTTTCCTACTAGGATTGATACATATTTTTGGTCAACAATTCCTCTCTAAGAAATATGCAAAATATCTTTTAATTCTCGGTCAAACTAGTTAATCCCTGCGTAAACTCTGTCGTGGGCACGTCTAAGGCAACAACATCCTTTTAACAGCTCCAAACATGTCCAAAAGCCTCCTGGATCCATATATAATGCTTCGAGCTCCTTCTTTCAAGTATAAACATACAAAAATACATAAAACAATACTAATTAAGAGGCATCCAATTTTAAAATTAAGTGCAAATAACTATGAATTCAATGCTTATTTTGGGCTTATCAGAGAGCTAAAGAACTCTGACACTGGTTGTATGAAAGATTCAAGTTGAAAGAATAAACTAGAAGGAGAAAATGAGAAATAGGATTGAATTGTATGATTGTCAAGAGGACTAGTATGTTTACTTGAAAAGCTAGAATTAGATCTATAAGAGAAGACAGGTGGAAAAGGGAACAAGGCAGGAGCGATAGGTGTAACAAATGACGAATGAGACTAATTTGCAAAAGAAAATTGGTCCTCAAAGAACCTGGCATGCCTTCATGTATAGATCACCTTTTTCTCAATATCATGGCACCTATAGCCTTTTAAATTAGGAGCATGACCCTCTGAAGACACTGGGTTTAGACCTGAATTGAAATTGATGTTTGGTATATGGTCTAAGCAAGGAAAAATAAAGACAACCAATGGCTTTTAGGTTGGAATAATATGGTTTCCTAGCATAAAAACACTCATAAGGAGACTTATTGTTAAATACATGCCTAGGGAGTTTGTTTAAGAAATAATTGGCTGTAGAAAGAGCTTTTAGCTAGAAATTGGTAAGTAAAGAACTTCCAGCTAGAAATTGGTAATAATGAGGCTTGGTGAAGTAAAGTGAGAACTAGTTCTACAAAATGCATGTGTTTTGTCTCTATCCTACCATTTTGTTGTGGTGTGCAAGGAGAAGATGGTGGGTGCATTATGCTCAGAGCTTGTAATGTTGAAGCCATACTGCTATTAACAAATTCTAACCCATCGTCAGACATCAAAACCTCAATAGAAGTATGAAACTGAGAGGTGATAAATTTAGAGAAGGTTAAAGGCTCAAATTAGATAACTTATCATCATTTTAAAAGTACATGAGAGTAATGTGGTAAGTTTTAAAACACATAGACTAATTAATAACCTAATTATACAAGCTATAGGGGTAACATATATTTTACCTTCCAGAAAACTAATCCAAATACTTACAAAAAATCTTTTTATTTAAAAGAATTATTTTTTCATGTAATAAAACTAATGCAAGTGGGCCTTAAAGATGTAATCCTTATTGCCAATAGCTACAAGCCACACATTTTAATGTGTGAGACTTAAGTTGAAAAGATGAGAGAAGGATTCAGGCTTTTTGCTTGCATAGTTAGCTCATAATTTTTTTTTACAGGTAAAGTAAGATTTTTTATTTATCGCAAAAGGTGTACAATCAATTCCAAACCCCTCAAATGCTACAAATAAAAGCCTATCAACTCAAGGGATATTGAGGGGTTTGAAAAGCAAATCAAACAAAGGGGTCTAAGTCCAAAACAAAAACAATCAAGAAAAAGAAACAATAAGAATGGCCAAGAGAGAAAATGTGTGGGAAATCAAGCATTCCTTGGGGTGATTAATGGAGGACCAATACCCCTTAGGACCCTACTAGTTTTATCATTATTTGTCTATAAAGCAACAACAATAGCATCATCATCAAAATGACCTCTAAGAGCTGCAAAGGGGTTTGGTTTGTTGAGCCAAGTGATAGCTTGTTTCTTGCTAGGGGAAGATGGTCGAGATGGAGAGCAAGGTTGAGAACCTTTATTTGTCTTTTCAAGTGAAATATTGTAATGCTCAGAAGCTTGATACTTGCTATTTGATACTGGTTTCTTTCCCATTTCAATCCATTCACTTGGAGTTGCAGTTAAAACTTTTTTGTTATATTCACCATTTTGAACTTGAGCTTTAGCATTCATGGGGCAGTTTGCATTTCCATGACCAACCATCTTGCAACTAGAACAATAAATAGGCTTCCATGCATACTCTACTTCAACTTCAAAATAAGAACCATCCCTAAATTTGATTTGAATTTGTTTCGGGAATTCCTCTTCAAGATTGACTTAAACACAAACTCGAGCAAAAGCTAAACTACATCTTGACTCGGTTAATGCATCCATTTGGAATGCCTCACCAATATGTGTTGCAATGTGATTAAGCCCGTCATTTGTCCAAAGACTAAGGGGAACATTTCGGAGCTTGATCTAAAGAGGAACATTTTCACAAGTGAAATTTATAAAGTGCATGTTTGGTTCCCATTTATGAAGGAGGAGAGGTTGATGCTTTATGTGCCAAAGTTGTTCAAGAATGCTATTGCAATCACTTTCATTCTCAAATTTGAAAACAAAAAGGCATTTACCATTGGACTTAATCTCAATATGGCCATACTTTTTCCAAGCAAATTCCTCCATATTTAGGATAAGGAAGAAAGGTGAAGGGGCTCCTAAAAATGCCAAACAATGCAATTTTTCTAATATTTTTCTCTAGCATCAAATGTTTGAGGGGAGATCATCAACAATTCTTTTAGGGGAAGACTTAAGCTTGAGCGGAGTACCCATATTATCAGCAAACATTCCCTTCCAATTAGATGTAGGAGATTAAGAATTCGAAATGTACCTTGGTTTGGAGTTGAACTTCCTCCAAGCTTGCACATTTTGGTTTGCAAAGTGGTCTCTGGCCTAATAAACAAATTGATTCATTTTTCGTTGGGGCTCATTTGCATAGTGCACATACTGATTGGTCTATTGAGAAGAAGGGTTGTCGAGATAGGAAAGAGGGGCATGACCAAGAATTCCTTGTTGATTAAGAGGGAAAGAGTCATTTTGTTGTGTAGCTTCAAAGCCAAATTTTTCCCCAGGAGAAGAAGAAGTTTTGAATGCAATTTGTATTGGAGTAGTATTATGTGAGGTGGCAAACACATCAACATTTGTTGATGAGCCAAATCAGCTTTAAAGGGCAAGCATGAAAATTGTTTAGTAAGAGAAGAAGAGAGGGAAGGGAAATCAAATTCAAATTGCATCAATTTTGTAGTGGAGGTACCGTAGGGGCTGCCAAGTACACTGTGGGACAAATGTGCTATCAAAGAACCATCGGTTTGACTTCCAAATTGACTGCCACATTCAGAAGGTGTCGCCAAATTAGAAGCAACATCAAATCTAGCCACATGACCATTGGACAAAGACCGGGCATTGTTTTCCAGCTATAAACATCTTCTTGCACTTGAATTTGGAGTAAATCTGGTCAAAATTTCAATCTGGGAAGTTTGATTTGAAGGAAAAACATGGTTTCTCGAATCAAAAGAAGCCAAATGAGGTCTACTTTGACCAGCATATGGAGAAGACATGAGACTTTGTTAAGAAGGAGTTGAGCTCATGGGATTAGAGGAAGAATCCATGGAAGCACAACCAGCCAAGCCATTTCTTGCTTGACTAGTTCTTGTAAGGCTTTGCATAAGTTGCTGCTTAGAGCTAATGTATTTTTCTTTAAGAAAATTGCCTAATTCAACCGAAATGGGGCGCTCCTTTCTTGATTCCTCAATTTTTGCATTAAATTCATCCAAGGAAGAAAATGTTGAGCTTGCAAATTCGAAGGGGATGTAGTATCAACCAAGGACATGTGGTCATGAGTTTTCGGGTAGCCATAGAGAAGATTATGCTCCTTACTTGAGATAGAGCGGTCATCATTTAATTCTTCAAAGAAAACTGATCCTTCAAGTGTAAGAGAACGACTTGGACAAACTTCTTTTACTGCTTTTGTTGCTAATCGAGCAGTAACACTAGTTTTGGAAGAGGTGGATTTCTTTTTCAAATCCATGGTGGTTTCAAAATGGTGCAAATTTTAAAAGAGAGAAGAGAGCACATAAGCTAGAGAGAGAAGCATTTTGCATCCGGTATTAGTTTGTAATTGTTATTCATGAATTGTAGTGAATTTTTCTACAAGTGAGATTATGAATATAAATTAGATGCAATGAAATGGATTCGGATTTTCTTATATCAAATGTTCCCTCATATTGCCAAAGGAAAAATTTTTAACCACTTACGTATAGATCATATCATCTCAACGATCCATAAAATTCATATAATTTTTCTAAAATACTCTTTCTCCCTCCTAATACCACTTTTTTTTTTTTTGGTGATTTTCATTATATGAATGATTGAGATGATATTGCCCATGCCTCAATAATGGTTAAGAATTCTCTTGGAGTAAGTAATAATATGAGAGCATCCAACTTTAAAAAAAAGGGAAAACACCTTAACATTTAGTTGTTTTCACGAGTTTCACTTGTAAGTTTAATGTGTGAGGTCTTAAAAAAAATTAATGTATTTAACTCCATTTAGGGGCAGCTAGGACAACAGAAGGACTCCGGAATCTTACATCAAGAATGGCCAAGATTGTCGCACCCCTTTCTTGTATCTATTATAAGTAATATCTCACTTAATGAGATTAATGTCCTATAGCAATTTCTACAAAACAAAATTTCATAATCGAAAAGCTAAGCTTCAAAATGAATCTGTAATTTGAGGTCTAGTGATGATTGATCAAACTAAAGACAACCCATTTTAATTGGTGAACAAATGGCATCAACTTAACAAATGAATCCTCTTAAATTTGATTTGGTGATGCTTCATTACAAGCTAGTTACGTGACATATATTACACGTTAAATTATCATTATATTAAAGAAAAAAAGAGAAAAACTTGGCAATTTCTAATGACTCGCTTTCGTGAAATTGTTAAAAGGAATGATTGCGTTATAGATTTTGAGTCATGTTGATATAAACTAAACATCTAACTTCCTATTTATGGAATACATATGGAGTTATTTTCTTTTCATTCTTTATTTTGGTGGTTATATAATAACTACATGTGGTAGCTTCTTGGAAATGCATGATATTGAAGCTTAGTTATATCAGCAGGCTCTCTACCCAAAAAGAAATAATAATAATAAAATAAAATAAAAAAATTTGCACATAAATTGTATGGTTGACTTTGTCATTTTTGAACACGATCGGAAAAATAATTAGTTTAAAATCGCTAATTAGGTGCTCTTGGAGTTATTATCATATCGTTATTCTTCATTTATTTTCTTTTACTCGTATTAATTTTCGGACAATCTATTTCTTCAGTTACACTAATTAGGGGTGGGAATCAATTCAAATTTTTAAAATATTGAAATTGGGTGCGGAAAAATATTATCCTGTTGGGTATTAAAAATATAAAACTCAGGTCGGGTTCTGTGTTTTTCAGATTTGGGTTTTGCTAGTTGTTATTTAAATTAAGTTGTGTTAATTTAGAATAAATTTGAAAATGAATATTTAAAAGTCGACAAAAATAAACATAAAAAGTTCCTTTTTTTAACCTTTTGCTTGTAATGAGATTGAACCCACACTAAGCACCCAACCCCCCTCCACTAGATTTTTCTTTAGTTTTAATAACGAGGAAAGCACGCTTGCCTGTTTTGCAACTGTGCTTAATTTTTTGGCCCATAAATTTAATTTTGGCAAAACATGTCCTTTTTTTTCATTTTAAAAAATAGGATATAGTGCGCTACCCATTTGTGATTTGTCGAAAGTGCACATTGAGCCCTGTGATTTCAAAACACACACCCAGACCTTTGATGTTTTCTGAAAGTAAATATGTTTTGATCCCATACATAAATACATACATACATATATATATATATATATGTGTGTGTGTGTGTTTTGTTTTGTTAGTAAAAGTAGATATGTTTTTTATCGAAAAAGAAAAAAAAAAAAAATTAGCCTCCACTGCCACCACAATCGAACAGTCATCATTTCCACCATCATTATATATGATAATCAAAACACTCTTTCCCCTATTTTATCATACAAGTAATTAAACAAGCCAATTTTTAATCAATTAAATTAATTATTTAATTATTAATTAAATTAAATTAAATTATTAATTAATTAATTATTAATTAATTAATTAATTATAATTAAATTAATTATTAGTTAATTAAGATGGCCAATTAAATAAAAAGGAAAAATGGCATCGTCCCTCCTATAGTTAATTAGGGAATAACTAATTAACTAATTAATATTCATTAATTATTAATTATAGAATTAATTAAATTAATAATTACTTATTAATTAACCCTTAATGAATAGTTATTAATTAATTAATTATTAGTTAATTGATTAATTAAATAATATTTTTAATTATTAATAATTAGTTATTTTATTATTAATTAATTAATTAACTATTAATTATTAATTGTTTAATATTGCCAATTAAATAAAAAAAGGTAAATAGTATTGTACCTCTTGTAGTTTGTCATAAGTGCACTGTTAGTCCCTAGGTTGAAGGGCATGATAATCTTTTTTACACTTTCTGGTAAGCAAAATTGACAGAGTTAACAAATTTTGGCGTGTGTGCTTAGTTTGAAAAAACTTCAGGGGGATTCAGGGGGTGTTTTGAGATCATAGGAGCTGAATGTGCACTTTCAACAAATCACAAAGGATAAAGTATTATTATATTTACCTGTAAAATAATCTTCCCTCAATTCCGCCCAATCTAAACATATTGTCGTGGCAAAAGGGTTACAATAGCTAACTTTTCAGCTTCAATAAATATTAGGGGTGTATGTGGGTAGTTTTGGGTGGTTTTCCTCATAATTTTCTAATCGAACCGATTAGAGCAGTTTATAATTTTGTAAAATCAGACCAACCAAACACAGTAGACAAATCGATGGTTTCAGTCAATTTGGTTTTTGGGCAGTTTAGGTGATTTTAGCTGTTTTAGAAATTGATTGTGATATATTTACTTATGCAAGATAATCGTATTGTTAGTAACATTTTTTTAAAAATTTCAAAAACACATATAAATACGATAGTACAATATAAGAAAAGATATGAAATAACAAATTCTAGCAACACTAACAAACCAAAGATTTAATATACAAAAAATACTAAGTCTTGACATTAGTTATATACCTTTTAAATATTATTAGTGTATAAAGTATGTACGTGTGTGTATATTACAAAAGTAGCGGGCAATTTGGTTTTATAGCGGTTTCGAAAAATAAAACTATGACCGACCAAATCACTTCAAAAACTATCGATTTATAACCAATTCGATTAATTTTTCCTATCCTTGTGCATTAATTTTTGCATCTAGTTAACTATTTAAAAAATAAAAATAAAAAATAATTTATTATATAAATTTTGCTTCATTCACAAAATTGAGAAAAAAATTAAACAGCTTATGTATTGGATTAAAGCTATTTTTTAGCTCAATGTATAATTTTTTTAAAAAAAAAATGAGCCAACATTTAAAAACATAAAACAAAAAATAAAAAATAATTAGAGACAAGACATTGTTTGGTAAGATTTGAGATCACGGGAGAGAATGGGTAGAAGTGTAACTTCATGAGAATGCTTGGGATTTATGCTAAAACTCATGGGAGAAAATGACATTCTCCTAATATACTAATAACACAGTTTGGCGCTAGTGCAATAATAGTGATAACGAGCATGATTTTCTCATAATTTCAATTTTTTTGAATTCTTTTGACTTTTATCTATTGTAATCTTGGTGTAACGTTTATTCCTTTATTTCTTTTCATAGGTTGTTTAGTTTGTTGAGAACTCTTGTGTAATTATACTGTTGTAGACCTGAGAAGAAAAATATAACAGAAAATATTCTGATTTCCTTCATGGCATCAGCCTTTCTTTGACCAAAGTCATATCCTAGGATTTCTTTTCTCTTACTCATTATCTTTTTCCTTTCCCACATGGCGACAACAGCTTCTTCAACTTCGTTGCCCACCCCATTCTGTCTTCCAACTTTCAACGTGAAAGCTTACGTCATTATTGCTTTAGATTACTCGAATTATTTGACTTGGAAATCTCAGATTTCTAACTTTTTTTTGTTTAACGATCTTCTTGGTTACATTGATGGTTCAATTCCAGAACCAAAATCTGATATAATTTCTTCTCTTACACTTGCTGACTGGAAAAAATATGACGGGTTTGTCACTGCCTGTATTACTACTACCTTGTCGGATGCGTTAGTTCACCAGGCAACAGGTTATGGTTCTGCTCATGAATTGTGGACTGCACTTCAAGAGTCTTTCCAACAACAAACTCTTGCCAAAAAATCCTTGTTGCGTGCTCAGTTGCGAAATATCAAGAAAGGTTCTTCTTCTGTTATGGCATACCTTGATCAGATTACTACTCTCTCAAACTCTTTGAAAGCTGTTGGGGAGTCTTTTATCTGATGAGGATTTGGTGTTGGCTACTTTGGAAGGACTTCCTCGGGACTATCGTCCCTTTGTCACTTCAGTGGAAAGTCTTTCTACTCCTCCTTCTTTCAGTCAAGTTTGTGCCAAGCTTCTGACTTTTGAGCAACGTTTGATCTATGATGGTGATGCCTCCTCTGCTTCTGATTCTTCTGTTCGAGCACTTACCACTCAAATTCAACATTCTGCCTTCATGACGAAAAATGTTTCCAAGTCCACTGCTTCTGGACATTCCCAAAACTATTCTAAATCGTCTTCTTCCCGACCTAACATTGGTAATAAGGGTAAATGTCAGATATGTCGTCAGCAAGGTCATTTTACTCTTTACTGCAAGCTTTGGTTTTCTTCTCCACCTAGTATGACTGTTTCTCAATTTGCTGGCTTGCATCAACAATCATATACTCAACCTCCACTTCTCCCCACTCCTTCACCTTCTCCTTGGATTGCTGACACTGGTGCTCCTTCCCATATGACTAGTGACTCTGCTGTTACTCAGAATCTTCAGCCATATCACGGTTCTGATCAAGTCGTTGTCAGTGATGGTAAGTAAGCCTTTGTCTATTTCTCATACTGGTTCTTCTTTGATTTTTCATCCTTCTCGTTCTTTACACTTAAATCGTGTCTTGCATGTTCCCTCTCTTACTCATAATTTAATATCCCTTTCTCAATTCA
Organism: Cordia subcordata; assembly: GCA_028554755.1. Taxonomy (NCBI): domain Eukaryota; kingdom Viridiplantae; phylum Streptophyta; class Magnoliopsida; order Boraginales; family Cordiaceae; genus Cordia; species Cordia subcordata. The sequence continues at coordinate 3,964,709 of JAPTOF010000007.1, forward strand.
CTAAAGATAATAATGTCTCATTTGAGTTTTTTCCGTCTATGTGTCTTATTAAGGATCTGCAAACGGGGAAACCATTGCCCAAGGGCCACGTTGAGTCCAATCTCTATGCTTTATCAGTTTCATCGTCCCAGCAATCCCAGTGTTCTATGGCGCTTTCTGCAACAACTGAGTCGTCGTCTCTGTGGCACAATAGGTTGGGTCATCCAGCTAAGCCTGTTTTGTCTACGTTGCGTTCTCAAGCGTTAGTTCAGTTTAGGGATTTTCATTCTTTGAATAAAGTGTGTCATTCTTGTATGCAAGGCAAGAGTCACAAGTTGCCCCTTTCTTCATCTGTTCGTCATCAACTTCTCCGTTGGAACTTGTTCATTGTGATATTTGGGGTCCAGCCCTAGTTCCTTCTTGTGCAGGCTATCGTTATTTCTTGCTATTTACTGATGATTTTAGTCTTTATACATGGTTGTACCCTCTGCTTAATAAAAGTGATGTTGTTGCTTGTTTTGTACAATTCTAAAAGCTTACTGAAAATTTGTTTTCTTCTAGAATCCGTAGTTTTCAATGTGATGGTGCACTAGAGTTAACCCAAGGCAAGTTGAAACAACATTTTGCCAATGTAGGAATACAATATCGTATTTTCTGTCCTTATACGCTTGAGCAAAATGGTTTAGCAGAATGCAAGATTAGACATGTTACGAAAATGGGTACCACTATTTTGTTTCATGCATCAATGCCAAAAAAATTCTGGTTGAAAGCTTTTATCACATCTGTTTATTTAATTAATCGTCTTCCAACTCCAGTGCTTCAAAATATTTTCCCTTTCCAAAAATTGTTTAATTATTCTAGCTTAAGAGTTTTTGGGTGTTTGTGTTATCCTCATCTTGGTGCTTACAAGTCTGATAAATTATCTCCTAAGTCTTTGCCTTGCACGTTCCTGGGGTATAGCGATAGTCATCATGGTTACAGGTGTTATCATGCAGTCACTGGTCGAGTTTATGTGTTCCGTCACGTTGTGTTTGATGAGTTAAGTTTTCCATTTGCTAGCTCTGTGTCAAATACTGATACTTTTAGTGGGTCAAACTTGGACTCCAGTTTGTTTCCTCCTTTTCAGACTCCTACTTCCTTTTCACGTAGGTCTTCTACCTTGTCTTATACAAGTGGTCCCTCTGTCTTATCCTCAGCCTCTAATTCAAGTATCTCAACGACTTTTCCTTATCATACTACCATGCCTTATATTAAGTATCCCACCTCTAATGCATCTTTATTAACCCCAACAATTCAATTTTCGCCTACTTCACACATTTCCCCTGTGGCCCTACATTCCAACATTGCTTCTTCAGTACCACACAATTTAGACAATTCGCAAGCTCAGCCATCTGCGTTACCTGCTCAAAATGTTTCTTTGCATGATACGACTTCTACACATAGCCACGCCCTAACTTCTCCACCGACTTCTTCTTTGTCGAGTCAGCAGCATCTGTCTATTCTTCCAGTTCCATTAGCTGCTCCTTTTGTGTCGGTCCCTCATGAGTCTCCTGTTGAGTCACCTGTGTTGCATCCTATGGTAACGCGTAATCGAGATAACACTTGATCTCGTAAACATTTTCTAGATTTTGTTACGTTTTCAGCAATTTCTCAATCTTTGTTTTCTAGCACGAATGAGGTTGAACCACATACTTATCTTCAAGCTTCTAAGTTAGAACATTGGCACAAAGCTATGGATGCAGAGTACAATGATCTTGTACATAATGGCACGTGGATTTTGGTACCTAAGCCTGTTTCTGCTAATTTAATTGGTTGCAAATGGGTGTTCCGAATAAAATGTAAATCTGATGGTACAGTTGATCGATATAAGGCCCGTCTTGTTGCAAAAGGGTATAGTCAAGAATAGGATATTAATTATACTGAGACTTTCAGTCCTGTTGTAAAATCGACAATAATTCGTGTGGTTCTTTCTATTGCTTTGTCTCATAAATGGTCCATTCGTCAATTAGATGTCAATAACGCCTTTCTTCGTGGCTACTTAAAGGAAGAGGTGTATATGTCCCAACCACTAGGGTTTGTTGATGCTTCTTTTCCAGTTCATGTTTGCAAATTACAAAAGGCTCTATATGGTTTGAAATGGGCTCCCCGAGCTTGGTTTGCTCGGCTTAGTTCCTATCTTGTTACTTTGGGGTTTACGTCTTCTACATTGGACACCTCACTATTTGTCAAGTGCACCTCTACAGAGTTTACTATTGTCTTGGTTTACTTTGATGATATCATTCTTACTAGTAATAATGAGTCAGCTATCCAAGATTTGGTTCGTTCCCTTAACATCCAGTTTTCTCTTAAGGACATGGGTTCTTTACCGTTGTTTCTTGGAATACAGGTTGAACACACACCTACTAGTCTTCTTCTACATCAACGAAAATATATTCTTGATATTCTTACCCATAAAAATATGGAGGCGGCAAAAAGGCTCTCTACTCCTATCTCTACTCATCCACCATTGTCTCGCCATGTTGGAGATCCTTTTGAGGAGGTTACTCTATATCGTAGTATTGTGGGTGCTTTTCAATATCTTACTGTTACCCGACCGAATGTTGCCTATGCTGTGAATAAGATGTGCCAGTTCATGCATAGTCCAACTAATGCTCACTGGTCTGCTGTAAAGCGTATTCTGTGGTATCTCAAAGAAACCTTAGATTACGGGATTCATCTTCAACCTTTTTCTAATTTGACACTACATGCTTATTCTGATTCTAATTGGGCTGGGTGTCCTGATGATCGTTGTAGTATACATGGCTACTGTATCTTTCTTGGTCCAAATCTCATTTCCTGGGCTTCTAAGAAACATACGACTACTTCGAGGTCTAGCACAGAAGCTGAGTATCGAGCCATTTCTTTTGCTACTATGGAACTTTGTTGGCTTCGGTCTTTTTTTTTTTTTTTTGTGTGAGAGGCTAAGCCAAATTACACAGGTATTAAACATGAAAAAGAAACTCCTTTCATATCGTCCCCGAGCAAAGTCCTAAGTTGGTGAGGCGGTTCCTCGATAACATGTACTCCAATCGGCAACTACAGACCAAAATTAGATAACCAATCTGCATATCTGTTGGCTTCTCTATACACATGTTTTAAGGTGAACTCCAGATGCTCATTCATAATCCTCCTACATTCAGCTGTGATTGGTTGTAAAGCACCACTTGGACATTTATTACCGTCTATCCACTGTGTCAATATTTGTGAATTTGATTCAATTTCAAGCTTGGTAACTCCATGTTGCACAGCCATTTTCAGACCCTCGAACAAAGCTCTTATCTCTGCATTGTTGTTGGAGGCATACCCCAGGTTAACTGCAAATCCCATCATCCACTTGTTATGTGTGTCGCGAAATACTCCGCCTGTTCCCGCAAATCCCGGGTTCCCCTTGGCACACCCATCGACATTTAGTTTCAAGCCGTCATAAGATGGGGTCCAATAAAAATTTCTCCAACCTTTCACCATTGTCAAACCTCCATTATTCTTGGTTAAACAGGCCTCCTAGACTTCTCGCACGTAGTTCCTGATAATCAGGGCCATAGTTTGCGGGAAGGGTGGGTCCATTTGATTAAATACCATCTTATTTCGCCACCTCCATATCCACCACCTAGTGATAACGAAGGTTGTGTTCCATTGTTTACCTCTAACATTTAGTGCCAACCACTCCCTCCAATAAGATCTGTTAAAGACCTTGTGTCCACCATCCCGTTGAATTAGCCGCCATACTACTTCAGTTGCACCACAGTCCCTGAAAATATGCTCCTCCGTCTCTTTGAAGCAACCACACATGACACATGTCTCATCATTTTCATTCCCTCTCTTCAGTAAGTTCACCTTACAAGGCAGTCTTTGGTGTGCTAACTGCCATACAAAAGTAATAACACGTTGGGGTACTGAAAGTTTCCAAAGATATCCCCAGCAAAAGTTCTCATCACTATCGTTTCCTTTAATCATTTTAAAGGCTGACGAAGTGGAGAATTCACCGTTCGTTTCTCCCATCTAGGTGATAAAATCGTCCCTTCCTTCCTCTTTAATGACTATCATACTCGCTATAAGTAGTTGTATCTCTATTGGAATATGATGTTGAAAAATACTCCAGTTCCAACTACAATCATCCAATGTAAATCTAGTCTCAGTCATCTCATATTGTTCAGTGGGGATTTCACCTAGCGCTATATCGATAAAGGGGGAGTCTCCCACCCACCAATCAAGCCAAAAGCGTACCTTCTTTCCATTGCTTACAACCCATTTCAAGTCCTTTATAAGAATCTCTCTACTCTTTAGGAGACTTTTACACATCCTAGAGTCGCTAGTTTTACCTTCATAGGTTAAGAAACTATCCTGAAAGTACTTCTCCTTAAAAAGCTGTACCCAAAAATAGGTCCGAATTTTCAAGATTTTCCACCCCAGCTTGGTAATTAGGGCCTGGTTTACCCATCTTGCCTCACGAAGACCAAGTCCACCTTCTGTTTTTGGCTTGCAGACATTCTCCCACGATACCCAATGAATCTTTCTCTCATACTTTGAAGAACCCCAGATAAAATTTCTCTAGATTTTATCAACCTCAATAAGTGTCTGAACTGGTAGCATTGACGTATGCATGGTGTAGGACGGGATAGCTCCAAGTACATATTTAGCCAACGTTACTCTCCCTGCAAACGAAAGGGTCTTCTGCTTCCATCCTGGAAGTTTGTTAGTCATTTTTGAAAGCACATACTTATACGTACCTTTGTTAGAACTCCCGTAATGGATGGGGACCCCCAAGTACTGGCCCAATCCCCTCTGCTAGTTGAAAGCCACTTTGTAAACTTAGGAGTTTAGCATGGTTTCGATCCACGTTCTTGGAGACTACTAAGCTTGACTTAGATACATTAAATCTTTGACCTGATTCCTCACAAAAATCCTTAAGGATGTCCTGAATCATCTGGACTTGTTCCATTGAAGCTTTTGCAAAAAGTAGCAAGTCATCAGCAAAGAAAAGATGGGAGATTTTCATACCTTTGCATCCTAATCTGATTGGATGCCACCTTCCGTCATTCACTGCGTTAGAAATTTTTTGTGCTAGTCTTTCCATGCAGAGAATAGAAATATAAGGGTGGATCTCCCTGTCTAATACCACACGCAGGAGTAAATGGATGTAGGGTTTTCTCATTCGACAGTAGCTTAACCGAAGCTGATGAAAGTGAGGACATGATCAAGGAAACCCAATTGCCTAGTAACCCAATCTGAACAAGTGTATCCTTTATGAAGTTCCAACTTAATTTATCATAGGCCTTTTCGAGGTCAATTTTCATTGCTAAGATGCCTTTCGCTCCCTTCTTAGTGTTAATCAAATGTGCTATTTCCTGTGCCACTATAATGTTATCATGGGTTGACCTCCCTGGATGAAACTACTTTGACACGGGCCAATCAATTCGCTTAGCATAGGGCGGATTCTATTAATCAACACCTTCATGATTAACTTCCCAAGAACATTCAAAAGACTAATCGGACGAAATTGCTTGATATATTCTGGGTTCTTGACTTTGGGTATAAGAACAACTACAGCTTCACTAAAGGCTTTTGGGTACTCTCTTTTCCTAATGGCATCCTTTACAAGCTTGTGAATCTCACCCTTAATAGTCATCCAACATCTCTGGAAAAAACCAGCACTAAATCCGTCCGGTCCTGGGGCTTTGAACGGATTCATCTGGAACAAAGCGATATGTACCTCTTCCTCTGAAACTAACCTGTTTAAGTTATTTATGCTTTCCCATGCAAATTGTGGAAAGTTTGCCTTAGAGAACTCCATTTGTTCAATATGTGGTCCTGTATAAATGCTCATGAAGTACTCTCTTGCCATGTCTTTTAACTGGTCAGGATCTTCCACCCATTCTCCAGTTTCTTTCCTCAAGCTATCAATCTTCATTCTACGCCTTCGGAGAATTGTTGCTAAATGATAGAATCTAGTGTTTCTGTCCCCAGACGCAATCCATTGCTTCCTAGATTTTTGGTGCCAGAAAAGTTCTTCTTGGTTAAGAATCCTTTCATATTCCTCCCTTAGTTTCCTCTCTAGCTTAATTAACAAGGAGTTATAACTGTGCTGTAGTGAGTGTTGAATCCCTTCAATTTTAGCCAAAATTCTTTTCGTGTTTGTGAAAATATTCCCAAAAGTGGTTCTATTCCAACTTTTCAAATTAGAAGCCACTCGCATGAGGTTATCTTGAATCTCGTTTTGTTGAGTACTCTAGCTTTGTGAGATGAGTTGCTGGAAATCCTTGTGAGCTAACCAAGCGGTCTTGAACTTGAACGGCTTAGTAATCTGTTGTCTCCACCCTGAACCTACCAAACCAAGAAAAATTGGATTATGGTCAGAATTAATCTGAGTTAAATGTTTTACCTTTACATCCGGGAAGTTCATGATCCATTCCGGGTTGGCATAGGCTCTATCAAGTCGTTCCAAGACTCTCTGTCCCGATTCCCAAGAGTTGGACCAAGTGAATTGTGGCCCAGTGAAACCCAGATCTATCAGATTACAATCACTTCTCCAAGTTTCAAATTTGACCATCTGACTGGTTATGCCTTCTACACCACCTTTTTTTATCTATCGGATTGCCTATTTGATTAAAATCTCCTGCGATCAACCACGCGTCATCCCAATCCCTCGCAGCTTCTTTGAGGGCACTCTAAAGAAAATCTCTAGATCTAGCAATGGGGATAGCATAAACTACTGAGAGGAGCCAAGACAAGCTATCCATCTGCCGCACCCTAACATTGATCACTTGGTCACTTGCTGATAAAAGATCCAAGGAAACCTTATTATCATCCCAAAGAATCCAAATTCCTCTAGCAAAACCCTGTGCCTCAACCCTGATTGAAGGAGGGAAAGGGAGGCGTGAAATAGTATTTAGAGCATTTTTTCCATTGATTTTGGGTTCAAGTAGAGCCACTATATCTGGTTTGTGGGTTCAAATCATATCCAATAAAACTCTATAATAGCCTTTCTTACCACCTCCACGACAATTCCAGATTATGATATTGGGAAAATTCTTACTCATGATGACGTTGTCAAAAGAGGAAAAGGCCAAACCTTCAAACAAGTAACTTGCTGATTGACTGGACAAAAACCAGAGATCACTACCTTAATTCTCGGTACCCTCGATGTCCATCTCTTGGCGCAGTTCCATGGCCAAGGCTTCTTTAATTCCTTCATCGCTCAAACCTCCCACTCCTCTCTTAGGTGGAATTATCTGAGGAGGAAGACCCAAATTTTGTGAAACGGGTGGGGCAAAATGAACTAGAGGTTTTTGAGTTTCTCCATTTACCATATGTGAATCGTCCCCTACCCCTTTGTCTAATCTACTGTCCTCAAAACTCGAAAAGAACGACTGTGCTACCTCAAAATTTTTAACACGGACTACTGTATGCCCTTCCTTCTCCCCCAGGTTGGCTGGTACAGGGGCAGGAGCCATTGATTGATCTTTCCTAGACCTATTCGCAACTTCAATAACATCTTGCTCTTTTTTGGTGATCGTCCCTTTCTTGCTTCTATTACTTCTCTTCCAATCCTTTCCAGCAGTCCTACTATTATCTGACACGACTGTTCTCAATTCTTCCTTATCCATCAGTTTTGTTCCCTGCTCTTTCTCCTCCATATCACCCAGCACTTCAAATCTGGACCCACCTGAGTTTATCTTCTTTGTCACCCATTGTCCCCCGTCTAAAGTCGCAGTCGCTGTGAACGTGCTAGCTTGAGAAGTATTATCTTTATGGCCACCTTGCCCCCCAGTCTTTGTCTGCGATCTTTCTATTGCCTGTCCACCATTATTGGAGCGATCCTTAGGAGCAGATGGCCTTGTGAAGTTAGATCTTCTTTGGGCTCTTTTTTGAACAAACATCCACTCATCGTAGGCTTCCTCAGGGTCCCAAAGTTGGGTTTTGCTAAGCCTGTGCCCTCGGTTGTCATCCCTGTTGAGACCCTCTTATCCTTCTCTACTAAGTTCATTATTGTTGACACTTGGGCAATGTTCTTTTCGATGACCATAGCAACCACACTGAAAGCAAACTAGATGTATACCCTCATACTCCACCCTCTGCCACCTTTCTCGAACACGTACTTTAGATACTAAGGGCTTTGAGAGATCAACTTGAACTGCGACTCTTGCGAATTTGCATCTTGCCACTTCTTCCATTATTAGATCCACCTTTAGAGTCTTTCCCACAAAATTCCCTAGTATTCAATTGCTATAAAGTTGGTTGCTCTTTGAACTGTCTGACTGTATTATTCTTGCTATAACGTTGCAAGATATTCTACTGACAAGCTCTGTTATGAGCTCGTTTTTTTTCCTTCTATCTAAGATGTCTTGTTGATAATGAGACATTTGGTTATCCCCTTTCTCAAATGTTTGTCCAACTTGAAAGGTAGTTGGTTTTACTACGATTGGGATGACCGCTTCGGTGCTTTGGCCTCTAATCTCTCTGAATCCACACCTTGTGGAGAACTTTATCACTTGATGATAGGTAGATGGGACAGCCTTTATCTTATGTATCCATGGTCTTCCATCACAATGGTCTCCACAAAAAGAGACTCTGCATAGCTCTCAGTGGCGCTTCTTTTAATAGGTACTGGTACCCCCGGAATCCTTTGATTAGGGATTCCAATTTACCAAATCGCCTGAGTACATCAACGTGTCACCTATCCTGTGAGGAAGGCAAATGTTCCCCTAACACTTTTTATTAGCTTGAAGGGCCGGCTGCGTTGACGCTGGTTACAATATTAGTTGTTGGTATGGCTGCGTTGGCTGCGGCTGACAGGACTCCACCTCTAGAGTCTGATAGGGTATGGAGTCTAATGACTGCATCGGGTCCATCAACTCAATCATCACGGCTTTTCCTTTGTCTCAGGGTGTCATGTTTGCCAAAAAGGACATTGACCAGATCTAGGTTCTCCTGCCGTACCACACTCGTTCTCATACGTTGCCAGTTTCTCCTCATAAGCCATTACCTTCGCCAAGATGGTTAGCATATTGCTACCTTCATTAGCACTAATACCAGGATTAGACGTCAGGGAGGTTGTTGGTTAAGCGCAAACGTATCGCTCTTAGTCACAGCACCCGATTATCGGGGCCCTACGGTGGGCGCCAAATTGTAGAGGATGAATTCTACAATCACGTACAAGGTTGACTGGGGCTCCGATAACCTGCAAGACTAATAGGAAAGGTGAGCGACGTAACCCTTGACACCGGTGTGATGCCGGCCAAAGGTATTTCGACGCTCAAGTCAGTGTTGAGTTTCAGATAAAACGATGAATTGTTATACGGCGGGTTATGGATGAACCACGAATATGAATATATTGGTATTTAGTGTCTGTCTTACCTCCTCTGGCGAGCGGTACTTTTATAGTTCCTTGGGTGGAAAAGTCCTTTTTGGTTTTAGGTTCCTTCCTGATCGTGTTGTAATGAGTCTCTGCCAGCTGCTATGCTCAGCTATATCATATTTAGATCACGTATATCCTTCTTTGTGCATATCTTTGAAGGAGACCAAGCTCATCCCTAATTGTAGTCACGTTCCAATACACTAGAAGCATAGAGCGAGCAACGGATGCTAAGAGTTTGGGCCTTAGCCCTAGCCTTTTCAATACATGGCTCAACAAATTGGGCTTCGAACTAAGAATAATATGGACCTTCTTGGATCTTGACAACTTTTGGCCCAAACAGTTAGAACGAAGACAAATGAACATGTTAAAGTAGTGAAAACATCAATTACTGATACAGTTCAATCACCTTCAATGTAATCTATATTCGTGGTTTCAAATCTGAAAAATCTATTCTCTCTCTTAACAATGGTTACAATAATATTTGATTGTATGCACGAAGGGGAAAAAAAAATTTAATCCTTGTATAAAGTTATATTTTTTTTCTTTTTTTTTTGAAGGGATAGAAATTGTAGAAAATTTTCTCACGCTCATACTTACCTTTAGTGAAGTCTTAGGGTTTATATAGTCGCAATTTACAGTACCATTTTGGGAATGGGGAGTCCACTAAATGAGGCAAGACAAAGTGGAGGGGTGTCCATTTTGGGTAAGATGATTGAAAAGAAGAATCTGAGAAGGAAATATTTTGTCCGCAAATGAAGTAGAAATAGATACGACTACACCCATTTCGAGTCGATTAAGATAATGAACCGAAAGTCAATTACCATAGTAAATATTCCACTGCTCTATAGCATATGTCCACATCCATATTCTCTTCAAAGATTCTTGGTAACTCATCGTTTTAGGATAGGGCAAAATGTATGATTGCATTTCATGATTGAATGTAATGCTATTAGCCATTAAAGTTGAGCCCATTTTGCATGGCTATGGTTAATCCAGTAGTGCTTCAAGCTAAGGGCTATCTAGCTCTAGGGAGAAAAATAAAATGCAGATTTTTGTGGTTATGTATATATTGGAAACAAGTCGAAAATCAATGAGTGTAATTGACAATAGGCAATTCTTGTAGGGCTAAGAGTTGTTCCATATAAATTTGGATGTGGCGTGGTAAAAGTATTAAAGAAACTGAATTAAATTCATGCCTCAATTTTACTTGGACATTCTTTGATCTTGCAAATCATTCGCCCAAGAACAACTCTACTAAGTCTCCTTTGGATATATAATTTCGCAACGCATGTATTTGTTTAGCCCATCAAGGTTAGCTGGCCGACAAATTTATGTTCTTTGATGCATATAAAACAAGGGAAAAAAGACATTTAAGTCTCTTACTTTTAATCATAAAACAAATAAGACTCTCAATTTTTCTTTTTCTCTTCCCATAGGTCTCTCAATTTTTCTTTTTCTCTTCCCAAGCCCCTCTACTTAGTTAAAGTAAAAAAAATCATTTTTCCCCTTAATGAAACAATTGACATACAAATTCTAATATTTTTTAATTCTTTTTATTTTTGCATTCATTAACCACTTGGATTTGCAAACATTTTAATATTTTTACTTTTATTTTTAAGTATAATTGTAGTGTGCCTATGTATTTGTGGAATTTTAGTTTCTTTTAATAAAATAAGAAGACAAAATATGTTTATATTAAGTCTTTGTTTGAAATAACTTAGTACTATGGGGAATCTGAATAATATAAAAATTTGTGAAGAGTTTGAGTTTTAACCAAGAGCTCATGGGAGAAAATGGAATTAACTCATAAATATACTAATAATACATTTTGGTGTGAGAGCAGTAATAGGATTGCACGGTGCCCAAGTTGTCTTACCGGAACAAAATTTTGAGAAGATTAATATTGATATCAAATTTATTTTTACTATCAACTATAAATGTAAAGATACGATAGAAAATAAGAGATTATACATGTATAATTTGGGATATTGATTTCTGATATGCTGTGTTTGCAAAGTGATTTTGGTAAAATGAAAATGAATACTTTTCTTTTTAATTAATCTGTACCCCTAACTTAATCTCCTATCCTTATTAGGATTTAAACTCTAAGTTATCACTCTAAGGAAAGGTGGCATCGACCGTTGAGCATCCTCATAAACCCAAAAAATGAATAAATTCTTGCCATCATAAAAATATAGTAATAACACAAACCATGCATCTTTTCGTGCTTGCATGCACACATACAAGAAGAGATACTTTCAGAAAATCGGGTCATATACATAACAAGCTACAATCTTATTTATTTGACATGCATTAATTCTCAAAAGGATCCAAGCATCAGACTACTAAATTACAGCCACCATATTACGACTTAAACTTCTATGTATTCGCCTAAGAGATACTTGACACACTGCTGAACTATTTATTATTGCAGAAATTTTCACCCATTTGTGTCTTAGTTGTGGCAGAATTCTTCGCATTCTTTGTAGCATGGCTTCAGACTGCAATGGTGGTGACCGTCCACGCTGCCTAATTTGCTGTTCTCTGAATCATCAACGCCGCCTTGCTCGCGTAGCAGACGTTGATCGCGCTTGAGGCTTTCGGCCATTAACATGGCTTTCCTATTGGTTGCCAAGCATGAATTCATCATCATCACAAGGACTAGAACAAGCACAAGAGACCTCATCTTAGAGTATTTAATTTTCCGCACCTGTTACAGAAAACCTAATAAATGTGAGAAAATTAGATGGAGTTAGAACGAAGAGAAACGAACATGTTAAAGTAGTGAAAACATCAATTACTGATACAGTTCAATCACCTTCAATGTAATCTATATTCGTGATTTCAAATCTGAAAAATCTATTCTCTCTCTTAACGATGGTTACAATAATATTTGATTGTATGCACGAAGGGGCAAAACAAGAAAAAATATCTAATCCTCGTATAAAGTCATATTTTTTTCTTTTTTTTTTTGAAGGGATAGAAATTGTAGAAAATTTTCTCAAGCTCATACTTACCTTATAGTGAGAGATGTGTGTACCCTCATAGCATCTAAAATTTCATAGGGTTTATAATGAAGTTGTAGGGTTTATATAGTCGCAACTTACAGTACCATTTTGGGAATGGGGAGTCCACTAAATGGGGCAAGACAAAGTGGAGGGGCTGTCCATTTTGGGTAAGATGATTGAAATGATGAATCTTAGAAGGAAATATTTTGTCCGCAAAAAAATAGAAGTAGATATGACTCCACACATTTCGAGTGGATTAAGATAATAAACCAAAAGTCAATTACCATAGTAAAATGCCTATTCCACTGCTCTATGATGTCAAAGCATATGCCCACATGCATATTCTCTTAAAGATTCTTTGGTAAATTATCGTTTTAGGATAGGGCAAAATGTATGATTGCATTTCGTGATTGAACGTTGCTGAATCATTTATGACCGGCGAATTTGTCTGGTGTGTTTGATGAAGGCGCGTACGTAATGCTATTAACCATTAAACTTGACCCCATTTTGCACGCTATGGTTAATCCAGCAGTGCTACAAGCTTAGGGCTTTCTAGCTCTAGGGAGAAAAAAAAAATGCAGATCTTTGTGGTTATATATATATATATATATATATATATATATATATATATATATATATATACACACACACACACACACACACACACACACATATATATATATATGTATATAATATAATGGAAACAAGTTGAAAATCAATGAGTGCAATTGATAATAGGCAATTCTTGTAGATATATGTTACTAAGTTGTTCCAAACAAAGCCTTACTAATAAAGATATTTTGTCTTTTTATTTTATTAAAAGAAATTAAAATTCCTCAATACATAGGCACACCAGGTACACAACACACTTAAACTTTTTTGCATATTTTTGTCTTTTTTATTTTATTAACAGAAAACTATAATCCCCCAATATAGAGATATATTATAGATTACACTATAAAAGTTTTTTATTAACGTTTTTGTCTTTTAAATTATTTTTTAAAAATTATAATCCCTGAATACATATACAGAAACACTACATATTACATCACAAAATTTTGTATATATTTGTCTTTAAATATTATTAAAAAAATTATAATCCACAAATACGTAGACAAATTACACATTACACTACATTTTTCTTATTTCTATTTTTTATTAAAAGAATAAAATCTCCTAAAATATATAGACATCACACGTTACACCATAATTTTTTTAATGAATCTACACCATGGTAGTGGTATTTTTTTTCTTAAATAGGTTATTTCTTTTTCAAAGTATATAGCACTACAAGCTCAATGGTGTTGGGCGTCAACTGGAGGGTTGGATATTTTAACATAGACAGACAACTTGGTCACTCTTGTTCTTTTTATTATTTTTGTATTTTTTTATTTTTAAATTTTAAGAGAAAATGGCTTTATATTTTTGTAGATTATATGTCTTAATAAATTAAAAGGACTGATTAAAAAATGTAGTGTAGTGTGTAGTTTGCCTATGTATCGGTAGATTATAATTTTTTAATGAAATTTAAAGAGAAATATGCACAAAATTTTGTGGGGTGATATGTAATGTTTCTATATTTGTATTGGGAGATTGTTGTTTTTCAAAAAATAAATAAAAGACAAAAATATATTAAAAAAATCAAAGCTTTTGTAGTGTAATATGTCATACATCTCTTTATTGGGGGATTATAGTTTTATATTAGTAAAACAAAAAGACAAAAATATTCAAAAACTTCTAAGTATAATTGTAGTGTGCCCATGTATTTAGTAATTTTAATTTCTTTTAATAAAATTAAAAAAAAAAACACCTTTATTATTAAGGTTTTGGCTGAAACAGCTAAGTACTATGGGGGAATCTGAGTAATATAAAAAAAAAAAAATTGTGGGAGAATTTGTGTTTTAACCAAGAACTCATGGGGAAAATGAAATTAACTTGTAAATAACTAATAAAAACACTTTGGCGTGAATGTTGTAATAGGATTCCAGAGTGCCCAAGTTGGAGAATATCAATATTGATAATCAAACTTATTTTTAATATTAACTATAAATATAAAGATACAGTACAAAATAAGAGATTATATATGTATAATTGGGATATTGATTTTTGATATGCTTTGCGTGCTTTGCAAAGTGATTTTGGTAAAATGAAATTGAATTCTCTCTCTCTCTTTTTTTTTTTTTTTTTTTTGAATTAACTCCCAGCATTAATCCAATCTCCCGTCCTCATTGAAATTTAAACTCAAGTCATTACTCCAAACAAAGACAGTCTTGACCACTTGATCATCCCCATAAAACCCAAAAAATTGAATAAATACTTACCATCAGAAAAATATAGTAATAACACAACCCATGCATCTTTTCGTGCTCGCATCAATACATACAAGAAGAGATATTTTCACAAAATCAGGTCATACGCATAACAAGATCCACTTAATTACTTGACACGCATTGTTTCTAAATAGGATCCACGCATCAGACAACTAAATTACAGCCACCACATAGGCGGCGGGAAAACCGTCCCTAAAAAGGACATTACCTTTTTTAAAACCGCTGCTAAAAAGGGCGTTGTCTTTTTAAACTACTGTTTATGTATAATTTCAAAACCCTGCCTATATAACAAAACCACTGCCTATATGTTCTTGGTTATTTTATCATGAAACTGCCGTCTATTCTCTTTTTTTTTTTTTTAGTGATATTACGGCTTAAACTTGAAATACTTCACACGCTGCTAAACTATTTATCATTGCAGAAATCTTGGCCCGTTTCTGTCTTATTTGTGGCAGTATTCTCGGCATTCTTTGTCACAAACTTTCTTCAGTTTGCATTGATGGTGATCGGAATCAGGAGGGCCATCTTTCTCGAGTAGCTGACGGTGATCGAGCTTGAGTGTTTCAGCCATTAATATGGCTTTCCTATTGGTTGCCAAGCATGAATTCACCATCATAAGGACTAAAAGAAGCACAAGAAACCTCATCTTCCAGTATTTAATTTTCTGCACCTGTTACGAAAACATTGAGAGAAAAACCTAATAAATGAGAGAAAATTTGGTGCTACTCCTAGTAACACATAGAAATTGAATTGTTAGAACGAGGACACAAGTACATGCCACAGTAATGAAAACATACAATTACTATTTTGATGTATGGCCATGATCTTAAAGAAAATTCTTCAAACTGGACTGCCCAAAGTATCAGCCCCCTATGAAATAATAGGCCTGCATGAATTTTTAGCTTAGGAGGTGTCGGTTTGAAAACTCTCCCTGATCAAATCTGAAAAATCTATCATTTTTTAATAATGATTTCAATTGATTTTATGAACGAACGAAAGTCTAATCCTCGTATGAATTAAATTCTTTTTTTGAACGGATAGAAATTGTAAAAAATTTTCTCAAGCTCATACTTACCTTTTAGCGAGAGAGTATGTGTGCCCTCATAGCATCTAAAATTTCACAGAGTTTGTGATGAAGTCGTAAGGTTTATATACTCGCAATTTACAGTCAAAGTTTGGGAATGGGGTGTCCACCAAATGGGGCAAGACAAAGTGGAGGCTTTGTGTAAGATGATTGAAATGGCGAATCTTACAAGGAATCTTTTGTCCGCAAAATGAAGGAGAAATTAGATATGACTCCACATTTCGAGTGGATTCAGTTAATAAACCAAAAGTCAATTACCATAGTAAAATGCCTATTCCACTGCTCTATGATGTCAAAGCATATGTCCACATGCAGATATATTCTTCTCAAATATTCTTGGTAACTTATTGTTCTAGGAGGGCTAATATGCATGACCGTATTTCATGATTCAACTTTCACTTAAAAAAAAAAAAGTAGGCTTTACCGCGGCATCGCCTTTTCAAAACAGCCGTCGGTGTAGGCGTCTCCTTTTCTAAACTACTGCCTTTATATAATTCTAGAAAAATAAATGACACTATTTTCATTTATGATTTGAAACTCAAATCTTTTTTATTTTAACACTTTATAATTACACCTTTCATGATCTAACTAAGAGCATATTCATTAATTATCTTGCATAAAAATATATCTATGTATTATTAAAATCCCTGCCTGTATAATAAAACCGTTACCTATTCTTTTTTTTGGTAGTGTTTGCTGAATCATTTATGACCAGCAAATCGTCGTTTGTTTAGGACCTTGTGGTGAAAACTATAATTATGGCTAGCTAGATTGCTTTTGCTGAAGTGACATCAAATGATAATAAGGAAGATTATCATTGACATTAAAATGATAACAAGCATGAAGTATTATTTCGGACTTTTAAAGTATTCTTTTGGTTGAAAATTTTCGTACTGATTCTTTCTTTTAGATTCTGGAATTATCCTTTTTTTATTATAAAGAGAATTAATAGTAATTCCTTACTTAACTCAAAATCTACAGGTCCAAGTCACTTAACTTAAAATCCATAGGTCCCAAGTCGAAATTATCCTATTCTGTTGCCTAAAAAAGCTATTTAGGCCCCATCTCATCTAGCCTTGCGAAATAGGAGTTTAATTCTGAGTAATAGCCCCACTTTGGCACTCGACGATCATATGGTAAATATGCAATGCAGAGATCAGAGCATTATTCGGGGGACTCGAGCTAGCTGTGCAATATGGAGTAACCAATTAGAAATCAAATCTGACTCATAAGTGTTGACACAGTGGTCAGACGGCCGTGAACATCTAAGTAGTGCGTTGCAACCAATCACTGTTGAACGTAGGAGGATTATGGACAAGCATATATCTGGAGTTCTCTTTAAAACATATGTACAGAGAATCTAATATACATGTAAATTGAATGGCTAACTTTGATCTGCAATTGCCGATTGAAGTACATTTTTTGGAGGAACCGCCCCACCAACTCAGGATTTTATTAGGGAAGATATGAGAGGGGTTCCTTTCCCATGATTAGTAACTTTGTAATTTGACTTAGCCTGTACAGAAAAAAAATGTCCTATAAAATTTATGTGAATGGTCAAGTATGGCATTGCTATTTTAACTTTATCCCTTAAGGATTATGAGCATCTTAGCAAATGAAAAATGGGATAAAAACATTTTAGTCCCTGGATTCTGGATAAATTTCCAAATAGGTCTCTCAACTACAAAAAATACCCATCTTAGTTCATCAAGTTAACAAAAAATTGTCAAAATTAATAGTAAGTCATTTATTTTGATAATGCCCTTAACCAACTTTATATATATATATATATATATATATATATATATATATTTGGGTTTCAGGTTTTTGCTGGAAAATATTTTCTTGATTTTTTGGTGTTTGATAGCATCTAAAAAATAAACACCGAAAAATCAGTTAACTGGAAAACATTTTTGGTCAATGAAAAATTTTAGTTATAACAAAGGAAAATGTTTTTTAGTAGCCAAGATAACGAAAATATTTTTTGTACAGTAATTCTATCTCTTTTTCTTCCACTAGGCCTACCCTCCCCCACGCCAATCTCCACCCTACCCTTTAAAAAATAAAAAGTAAAAAATAAAAAATATAATTTCAACTACTCTTTGAAAAGTTAGCTTAAAAATTCATTAAAAGTATTTGAAATAAAATTTTAAATTCCTACTCTTTTATTTTTAATTCTTTATTTTTTTAAAAGGATAGGGGTGGGGGTGGGCAATGGTAGGCCTAGTGGAAGAAAAAGATAGAGAATTACTGTGCAAAAAATAATTTCGTCTTCTTGGTTATCAGAAAGTTTCAACTAAAGTTTTTCGTTTACCGAAAAATATTTTTTAGTTGACTGATTTTCCGATGTTTATTTTCTAGTACCACCAAATACCGAGAAATCAAGAAAATATTTTTCAGCAAAACATAAAGAGACTAAATATATACAAAAGTTACTCAAGAGTATTTTGAAATTTTTTAACAAATCAAATGGTCGACTACTATTTTTGACAAATTTCTATTAATTTGAGGGACTAAAAACAGTATTTTTTTTTTTATAATTAAGAGACCTATTTAGAAATTTATCAAAAACTTAAGGATTAAAATACCTTTCAAATCACGTTTGAGCCCTACGGCAAATTTTGTCAAAAAGAAATAAAGATGATCATAATTTAACTGGCATAGGCTAATCTATCATGGATTGACATCACTAAAATCATGGATGTTTAAGGGGCGGCCTTTTGAATTAATCTCTCTTGCAAACACAGAACATTTTAATTTATTAGTCACTTTATGTATACTTGTCCTAGCTCTCATTTGCATGTTGTTAAGTAGATTCTCAAGTAAATCTACAACTAAGATCCAAGATCTTGCAGGAGCAAAGTCTCAAACCCCTTCCATCAGAGATGAGACTTGGATAATACTTGAAGAGAATTTTGTTTCTGGAGTATCAAGAAGCTTGTTGATGGTCCTCATGGTTCGATCCTTCACCATATATGAGGAGGAAGGGTCCTTAATCATAGTTCCATGCACTAATTAGCATCAAGAATCTTGTGTTCCGTGATCCAAGCCCCTGACGGTTGAGATACCTTAAATATCCAAGATGCACATTGACTCTAGGTGTGGCTATCAAATCTTACAGTGTGAGCCTTGACGCTAGGTGCGGCCGTCGAATCTTATAGCGTGGACCTCTTCTAGGCCTTAACCTAATCATATGGTCCAGTATCCAACCAGATGAATTGGGCCTAGATAACATAATTTCTTGGTAGTCTAATTAAGAAGTAACATACGTATCTCACTCCAACATTGAACTGAATATCAAGCACTTGCTTGTGCTTTGGGTTAGATACTTTCGGTTCCTTAGCTTCTTCGCAACATGAATGTCTTTCTGTCTTCTCTAGTCATTCCTACTATCATAATGTCTCTACCACTTACATGATTGCAAATCCTATACTCTATGCTCGCACCAAGCATGAAGAAATTATTTAATTTTCATTTTATTTGTGAGAAAATTGTCCAAGAAGACGTCAAAGTCAGAGCAATAAATAGATGATTAATAAGGAATGATACCTTGACAAATTCCATCTCTTTGTGCTTGCCTGTAAGATTGCATGGATACACGATCACGAAATATATAAAGAACAAGCCACAATTTTATTTATTTGACAATGATTCTCATCATAATAAACGATTTAGAGACGAATATTTTTCATCTCCTAAATTACAACCACCATATTTACAACTTAAATTCAATTACACCGAAAACATACGTAACGACAAAGGATTTGGAGACGGACATTTTTCGTCTCCATATTAGGGCTTAAAATTTCACTACATCGAAAACTTTCATTATCTGTGTCAAATTTTCTTGTAGTTAAACTACTTATTAATATCCAACAGACAGAGTTAGCATCCTAGGTTTTGCCGGCGTCTGTGACAACGTTGCTTCCATTGGAGCCTCCATCGTTGTGGTCATCGAAATCCTTCCTCGACATGTGATGGTGATTACTTTCACTATTCGTGGAATCATATAAGCCATCGTTCTCGAGTAGCTGAAGCCGCTGATGATGATCATGCTTGAGTGTTTCAGCCATTAGGGCTTTCCTATTTGTTGCCAAGCAACAACTCATTATCATCATCATGAGGACTAAAGCAAACACAGCACACCTCATTTCCAAGCTCTGGAGGAAGCTGCAGCTATCAAAACATCAAGAAGGTCCAAACCAGTGTGAGAAAACTATTGTAATAAAGCATTACTTTTCCTAAAATTCACACGATTTATTCAAGCATTACACCACCTACTGCGACAGTGATGGCGACGTTTGCAAAACCGTCACTCATTAATAGGCGGCAGTTTTCCGACTGCCACTACTAACCAAAAAAAAAAAAAAAAGGCTAGTTTTTGGCTAATTTTTTGTAGTGCACAAAAAGACTAGTACCTTAGGTAAGATAATCCTCAAACTTACAAATCATTCGCAAGAAAATGAGATTTTTAATTTGAGAAATCATTACATATTACTGCACTAAAGTTTTGCAAGTTTTATGCAGAATTACTCACCCTATAATAAGTAGGTTGGTGAACGAGATGGTCTTCAGTATCAGAATATGAGTTGTAATAAGAAGTTTTAATTAAGTTGGTCTCAAGGATGGTAAACTTGTAGGGTTTATATACTCATAATTTATAATAAAAATTTGGGAATGGAGAGACCACCAAATGTGGCAAGGCAAAGTGGGGTGCCCATTTTGGAATAGGAATTGAAATGATTAAGATGGTGAAACTAACTGCAAGCTAGAAGGAAAATTTTTATCCGCAAGTGAAGTGTAAAAAGATGATTCCACCTTCCCAGTGGAGGGTTAAAATGGTTCCTCGTCATCTTGCAATTGGTTCAAATTTTTTGTGCTTTATTCTTTTTATAATCTCTTTTAATTTTTCAAAATAAAGTTCAATATTCCATGTATAATGTTTTAAAAGATAGGGATAGATTAGAGATTAGAAATTTGTTATAACACATGGGTAGGACGTATTTATAAATAAACTATTTCATCTTGAGTCAAGAGTAAAAAGAGCTGGTCGTTCTATAATTTGTTCAAAGTGTACTAGTATTTATCTCTCTTATCTTTTCAAAAGAAAGCACAATAATAATATATTAATTTTAAAAATATATAAAATATATATTTTAATCAAAACCACATAGAATTTAATCTACTTGGCCGTTTTAGTAGATTGAGATGAAGCAGAAGTCAACGACCCACAGGGGAATGCCTGTTCCGTTGCTCTATGATGTCAAAGCATATGTCCATCTGCAGATACATACTCCTTGAAAATAATTGCATTTCATGATTACGATGTTATCGAATCATTTCTGACGCCCAAATATTCGGCCCTGTAGAGGATCTTGTGGTGAAAAATTATCGGTAGATTGTTTTGTGCTGTAGCTTTGATAATGGTCATGTAAGGTCCCAAGGCAAATAATGTTTAACCTTCTTGATAATTAAATTGTTTTCTTTAAAATATGATAAATTAATCTTCATTTGTTTAATTTGTTGTGGGAGAAAGATATTTTAGTCCCTGAATTTTGAAAAAAATTTTAAATAGGTCCCTTAACTATAAAAAATATCATTTTTAGTCCCTCAAGTTAATAAACAATTATTAAAATAAATAGTCATCCATTTACTTACTAAAAAAATTCCAAAATACACTTGAGCAACTTTTATATATATTTGGTTCAGTATTTGGTAGCACTGCAAAATAAATCAATTGAAAAATATTTTTCGGTCAATAACGTACTTTAGTTCTAAATAAAAGAAAATATTTTTCAATAGTCAAGAAGATGAAAACATTTTTTTGTATAGTAATTTCCTTTCTTTTTCTTTTACTTGGCCTCCCCCATGCTACCCCTACCTCTACCTCTACTCTTTTGAAAAATAAAAAATTAAAAGTCAAAAAATTTAAAAATTATTCCAATTACTCTTTAAATAATATTTTTAAAAGAGTATTGAAAAAATTAATTTTTAATTTTAAATTTTTTACTTCTTTATTTTTTTAAAGGGGTGGGGGAATATGGTTGGGGATGGAGATGAGGGGAGTGTAGGCCTAGTGGAAGAAAAAGATTGGCAATTATTGTGTAAAAAATATTTTCATCTTTTTGGCCACCGAAAAATATTTTCCTTCATTTATAACCGAAGTTTTTTTGTTAACCAAAAAATATTTTACAGTTGACTTATTTTTTAGTACTATCAAACCCCAAAAAATTTTAAAAAAATTAATTTTCAGGAAAATATCTTTTAGCAAACATACAGAGCCCAAATACATATAAAAATTGTTCAAGGGTATTTTGGGGTTTTCAAACAAGTCAAATGGTTGACTATTAGTTTTTATAATTATTTATTACTTGAGAGACTAAAGAAGGTATTTTTCATAGTTGAGGGACCTATTTGAGAATTTATTCAAAATTTAGGGACTAAAATATCGTTCTCCCATTTGTTATGTCATTAGTATTTAAGGGAAAAACGTCAAGAAGTTGTTCACGTGACAGGCACATGGATTAGTAATTCAGGTACATGCGGTCGGATCGGGTAAATCTGAAATGGAAAGAATTGTATGTTCTCCTTTTTCAAGTGTCTAGATTTTTTTTTTTTTTTGTCTTTTTGACCAGAGAACCAACAAAGTTACTCATTACAAAATTAAGAAATTGATTTAGTGTTTAAAATATTATAGACTTAATTATCAAAAAAATTCAAAGATGAAGGACTAAATGGAATATTAATCCATTTATGTTTTAGCATAAATTTGGGAACCAATAATCCAAATTGGAAAGAAAGAATCTCTACATTTCCTTCTTACACTAGACCTATCGACTCTCATTAGTTAAGTTTCTTATTTCAGTTTACAACTTATAAGAAGTACAAATAAACTCCTTTATTTCATTTCGTATAACAGAAAATTATAAAGATCTAGTCCTTATTGTCTCTTCCCCTTGTTCAGAGCTGTCATTAGTTGGGGCTTCTACTGACAATTAGAGATATTAGTGGCATCCGTACTCAGAGAGAGAAAATTAGGACATGAATGAGAGGACCACCTCCTCTAAGTACCAAAGCAACACGATTCACTCATAAATATATTGACATCTCCTAAAATTTTGTCTTGGTATCGTTGGTACTCATTTCAGACAGGGGTCATTGGTTTCTCCGGAGGCCTAATGGTCTTAGTTGTAGATAGTGGTGGGTTCTACAGTCCTCATCATTTGGCAAAAGTACCAATTTTTTATCCTATTGCGTCACCCATTTGGTCCGTATATTTACAAAATGTAGCAACTTTGATTCCTATTTTGACCTTCAAATGTGGTTATGTGATCAAATCATGATCAATTAATTGGGATGAAATTGACATTTTCTGTAAACAATGAGAACCAAATAAGTCACTTTTAAATTGATACTATTTTACAAAAATTAAAGATCAAGCGAGTCACTTTTAAAATAATAAAGACTAAAATAACACTTTAGATGAACAATAAAAACTATTAGTGAATTTTTTCCAAAATTTCTGCTGATTCTTTGTTTCAGATTCTGGAACAATGTATCTTCTTGTCTGCACATTTTCACAAAATAGTCTGCGGTGTTACACCCTTTTCTTGTGTTTATTACCAGTAATATCCCACTTAATGAGATTCTCCTACATATATACATATACGTATATATGTATGTATATATGTAAATCTATTAGTGATGATTGATCAAACACAACCCCTTTTAATTGGTGGACAGTTGGCATCAATTTAAAAATAATGGCCAACTCGATGTGTATTGCATGAAATTGCATTATAGAGATTGGGTAATGTTGACATAAACAAAACAGCTAATTTCCTATTTATGGAACATTATAGTTATAACTTTCTTTAATTTCATTCTTTATTTTGGTGGTTATCTACAAGTAATAACCACAAGTTGGAGCTTCGTGCAATTCTTGACATTGAAGCTTATTTATGTCATCAGGCTCTCTAGAGTATTCTGCACATAAATAGTAGGATTGACTTTGGTCCTATTCGATACGAATAATTGTTAAGGTAGCTCATATTATTTGAATATCTAATAGTTATTTATATACAAATTCAAATAATATACTTAATTTGCATATCGCTTATGAAACTATATTTAACAAACCAAATTTCCAATAATAGTTAGTTAAAATCACTAATCAGTTTCACCTTGGAATTATTAAATATCTTATTTTCCTAACTTTTTCTTGCACGATTTTTTGGACAATTCATTTCTTCAGATTATCTCGTTTTATTTCATCAAATCCAAGTCTTCTTCTAATATACATTTACAATCTCCTCTCCAAAAAGATTATTTATAACATATAATGTTATAAGATAAGTTCAATAGTTGAAAGCAACTATCATGTTACAAAGCAATCCAATTCCCTCCCCGTCTAAAGAAATGAGACTCGTATTGTCTATTAGCAACTTTTTTTAATCAAGGAGTCTAGTTATTATTATACTCTATTTGGAGCATCACTTCTAGATCAACATTTCAGGATGATTAAAAGGCAAAACAAATATGAATGAATGGATTAGTTATTTATTTTTCGTCCATCTAAACTACAAAAGGACCATTAATTCTCTTAAATAATGAATACATGCGAAGTTGTGTATGTGATAACCAGTGGATTAGCCGGAGAAGCCTTTTCAACAACATACATCACTACATCAGGCTGGACTCAAATAGACTCTCCACCAGTATTTCTTTTTTTCCCAAAAAAGAGCAATAGAAGAATTCTAGGAGAACCTCAATTTTATCCTTTCGTTTAAAATGAGAAGGTAATTAAATCTAATTGGCGGAGCCTAACTATCAGTAGATGGACAAAATCCACTCCAATTTGTAAATTCTAGATGCATAACTTTATTCTAACTATGCACCAAATGAGCCAAAAAAGGGAATCTTTAGTAGTATCAAAGGAGAATAGACCGGTGTACCGTAAGAAGATTGTCTCAACCTTATCCAATTAAACTATGTCCAGGAGCAAAATGTCAACATCTTGATGCTAATTAATGTTCAAAACTTCAACCTGATCATGTTAAAAGCCCGTAAGAAAACCCTGAAGGAGTCAAATCAAAATCAACAACTAATTTTTTTGACGTTTACATTGTGCTGTTTGCTCTATATAAGCACCCGATCAAGATGAGCTCCATACAACAATCCCATTTCTCCAAGTGATCAGGTGTGTCTAGAACAGAAAATTCTCGAATTGAAGTGTTCAGAATTAATTATTAGAGCATCTAAAAATATGAAATTGTTCTCTTCATACTTCATTGTGCTTGTAACGCTGCTAATGGTCGCATGGTTGGCGATAGCCCAAGAAGTTGGTAAGCTTTATACATAACGTAAAAACAGTAATGTTGCAATATTCTTTCACGAACTATTTTTTTTTTTTCACCTAATTTGATAATTTCACGAACTATTATTTTTTTCGTGAAAACTTTTGTCTCAAGGCCGTGGATTGGAATCGTTGTAATTTTGTATTATTTCAATTGGTTGCAGAAAACGAGAGAGATTTCAGTTACAATGAGAGCAGCCATTTGGGACCAGCTCACTGGGGAGAGATTCATCCAGAGTAGAGCGTGTGCAACAATGGCACAATGCAGTCACCCATTGATTTGTTGCATGAGAGGGTTCAAGTTGTTCAAAACTTGGGGAGACTTCGCAGGGACTATAAACCATCTAATGCCACTCTTATGAATAGAGGGCACGACATGACGGTCCGGACCATCCGTTAAATAGATAAATAAATCTCGACTCCTCAATGTTAAATTTTTTACTTCGCCCCTATATATGATCTTTTTTCCAAAATCAACAAACTTCTACTTTTTAAAGTAACCCATGAATTTATTATGTATATATTCTTCTGGTTACATTTCTTTCTTGTTAACTAATTCTCACTTATTATAAAACGCAGTTAAGATGGGAAGGCGGTGCAGGGAATATTTATATAAATAGGACTCCTCATCAACTAGGCCAGTGTCATTGGCACTCACCTTCCGAACACACCATCAATGGCAAGAGGTGCTGCTACAATTTTTTCTCTTCTTACAGTTATTGATCATTTTTTTGTATAACAATTATTAGACAATAGGCAATTAATCAAACACAATAATAACCATAGGTTCGATCTGGAGATTCATCTAGTTCATCAAAGCGCTAATGGAAAGATTGCAGTCATTGGAGCCTTATACCAGATTGGACAGCAACCTGATTCTTTCTTATCAAAGGTAAATGGAAAATCCATGTGTGTGGCCGGAGGCACACGTGCCATGATAAAGTCATGCCTTTAAGAATAATTAACTACTTTGAGCTACGTATCTATAAAGACGAAAATAGTTATCTGATTCCAACTTCTTACTTAAATATGCGATACTAATTCATTTTTCACTAACGTAAAATATCACGACTGTGTCTTAACTCTTTGGCTTCTTGTATTTGTTGTTAGATGGCACACCATATGGATACTCTTGTTCATACAACAGATCTAGAACGAGTTGTGGGTAAAATCAACCCACTAGACATAAGGGTTGGCACCGGGAGGTATTATAGGTACCTTGGCTCGCTTACTGTACCTCCTTGCACTCAAAATGTCACCTGGACAATTGTAAAAAAGGTAAGCTCTATAATTAGTGTAGATAATTAGAGAATTTCATCATTTTTTTTTTAACCAATATTGCGATAATACATATATCTTGTAATTCATCAGGTGCAGACTATCACGAGAGAATAAGTAAGACTGATTCGCCAAGCTGTCAAAGATGTGAGTTACATATGGAAAAGCAAATTATACCCATGGATTTGTGTACTTCAACTAAATACCCCTTTCAAGTGTAATAAGACTTCACGTATAAAAGAGCTTGAATTTTTAGAAAACGAGTATCATAATTATATTCAACGGAATCTCATATTTCAAAAGTATTATGTAATCTTTTTATTTCAATACTATCAAGTACATTGTTCTTACTGCCGGTATCTTTGTTATTTGCAGAACTCTGAGACAAATGCAAGACCGCTTCAACCAATAAACAAGCGATCAGTGAAACTTTATATGCCAAGAAATCGTCAAGACAACTGAAAACATATAAAACTTGGAGTATTTTATATAGTCTTGAAAAAGTGATTATTTTCATGTTTGCTAATAAATCACTTTATGAGATACAGGGATAGCTTGTCAAGCAGCGGCGTAAGATTAAGTAGATGTAGAGATCATATCCATCCTCGATCTTCCATGTACTTTCCATGCACATGGTCTAGAAAATGCACTTGAAACCATTTTAGTCCTTTTTGTATATGTTTAACAGTTTAAGTTATAATAAAGATTGTGGATGTCACCAATATTGCTCTGTTATGGTGGTGTTTTTTTTCTATCTTTTCTTTTTATTAGATAACGAGAAATTTATTTTGAATAGTGCGTATTACATGGACATAAATTTATATATTTGTACGTTAAACATAAAAAGAGACACCAATAAAGGAATGGTACATTGAAACATAAAAAGAGACACCAATAAAGGATTGGTACATTGAAAATTGCCTAACCTAACTAAGAATGGGCACTCCTTTCTTGTTTCCTCAATTTTTGCATCCAATTCATCCAAGGAAGAAAAAGTTTGAGCTTCCAAATTTGAAGGGGATGTAGTATCAACCAAGGATGTGTGGTCATGAGTTTTGGGACAGCCATAAAGAAGATTATGCTCCTTACTTGAGATAGAGTGGTCATCATTCGATTCTTCAAAGAAAAATAATCCTTCATGTCTAAGAGAACGACTTGGATAAACTTCTTTTGCTGTTTTTGTTTGCTAATCAAGCTGTAACACTAGTTTTGGAAGAGGATGGTCTCTTCTTCTAACCCATGATGGTTTCAAAATGGTGGAAATTTTAAGAAAGAGGAGAGAGCACATATAGATAGAGAAGCATTTTGCATCCGGTATTAGTTCATAATTGTTATTCATGAGTTGTAGTGAATTTTTCTACAAGTGAGATTATGAATATAAATTAGATGCGATGAAATGGATTCAGATTTTCTTGTATTAAATGTTCCCTCACAAAGAGAAAATTTTAACCACTTATGTATGGATCATATCAACTTAACCATCTATAAAATTCATATAATTTTTCTAAAATACTCTTTCTCCCTCCTAATATCTTTTTTTTTTTTTGGTGATTTTCGTTATATGAATGGTTGAGATGATATTGCCCATGCCTGAATGGTTAAGAACTCTCTTGGAGTAAGTAATAATATGAGAGGATCCAACTTTAAAAAAAAGAAAGGAAAAACACATTAAAATTTATTTGTTTTTATGAGTTTAACTTGTAAGTTTAATGTGTGAGGTCTTAAAAAAAATAATGCATTTAACACCATTTAGGAGCAGTTAGGACAACAGAAGGACTCCAGAATCTTATATCAAGAATGGCCAAGGTTGTCGCACCCCTTTTTATATTTATTACGGGTAATATCGCATTTAATGAGATTAATGTCCTATAACAATTTCTACAAAACAAAATTTCATAATCGAAAAGCTAAGCTTCAAATTGAATTTGTAATTTCTGGAATACATATGGAGTTATTTTCCTTTCATTCTTTATTTTGGTGGTTATATAATAACTACATGTGGTAACTTCTTGGAAATGCATGATATTGAAGCTTAGTTATATCAGCAGGCTCTCTATCCAAAAAAATAAAATAATAATAATAATCATAATAATCATAATAATAATAATAATAAATAAAAAAAAAATTTTGCATATAAATTGTAGTGTTGACTTTGTCATTTTTGAACACGATCAGAAAAATAGTTAGTTTAAAATCGCTAATTAGGTGCTCTTGGAGTTATTATCATGTAGTTATTCTTCAGTTATTTTCTTTTACTCGTACTAATTTTCGGACAATCTATTTCTTCAGGTTACACTAATTAGGGGCGGGAATCAATTAGAATTTTTAAAATTTTGAATTTGGGTGCGGAAAAATATTATCTTGTCGGGTATTAAAAATATAAAACTCAGGTCGGGTTCTGAGTTTTTCAGATTTGGGTATTGTTTTTTACTTTTACTTTTTCGTTAGTTGTTATTTAAATTAAGTTGTGTTAATTCAGACTAAATATGGAAAATTAATATTTAAAAGTGGACAAAAATAAACATAAAAATTTCTTTTTTTTAACCTTTTGCTTGTAATGAGATTGAATCCAAACTAAGCACCCAACCCCCCTCCGCTAGATTTTTCGTTAGTTTTAATAAGGAGTGAAGCACAATTGCCCCTTCCGCCACCGGGCTTAATTTTTTGGCTCATAATTGAATTTGATTTTGGTAAAAAAAAATGTCATTTTCTTTTCATTTTAAAAAATAGGGTATAGCGCCCTACCCCTATGTGGTTTATCAAAAGTGCATATTCAGCCCTGTGGTTTTAAAACACACCCAAATCCCTGCCATTTTCTGAAAGTAAATATATATATATATATATATATATGTGTGTGTGTGTGTGTGTATGTGTGTGTTTTATTTTGTTAGTAAAAGTAAATGTGTTTTTATCAAAAAAAAAAAAAATTAACCTCCACTACCACTATGATCGTACAGTCATCATTTCCGCCATCATTATATAGGATAATCACAACACACTTTCTCATATTTTATCATACAAGTAATTAAATCGGCCAATTTTTAATCAATTAAATTAATTATTAAATTATTAATTAAATTAAATTAGTTATTAATTAATTGATTAATTATTAATACTTATTTATTAATTACATAATTAATTAAATTAATAATTACTTGTTAATTAATCATTATTGATAAATTTACGCTAAAACTCTTGCGGGAAAATGGCATTCTCCCAATGTACTAATAACACACTTTGGCGGTAGTGCAATAATAGGATACAACACAAAATTTTGAGAAGATTAATGTTGAAATCGAACTTATTTTTAATATTGATTTGTAAATATAAAGATGCATTAAAATATAGGAGATTATATATGTATAATGTGGGATATTGATTTTTGACATGTTCTCTGCTTATAAAGTGATTTTGGTAGAATCAAAATGAATATTTACCACAAAAAAAAATGTAGTAATAACACAAACCGTGCATCTTTTCGTGCTTGCACGCACACATACAAGAAGCGATACTTTCAGAAAATCAGGTCACATACACAACAAGCTACAATCGCACAAGAGATACTTCACGCAGTGCTGAACTATTTATTAGTACAGAAATTTTCACACATTTGTGTCTTAGTTGTGGCAGAATTCTTCGCATTCTTTGTAGCATGGCTTCAGACTGCAATGGCGGTGATCGTCCACGCTGCCTAATTTGCTGTTCTCGGAATCATCAACGCCGCCGTGCTCGCGTAGCAGACGTTGATCGTGCTTGAGGCTTTCGGCCATTAACATGGCTTTCCTATTGGTTGCCAAGCATGAATTCATCATCATCGCAACAACTAGAACAGGCACAAGAAACCTCATCTTCGAGTATCTTTTGCACCTGTTGTAAAAAAATCGAGGAAAAAAAAAAAAACCTAATAAATGTGAGAAGATTAAATTAGGGTGAGTTGGTGCTACTTTTATTAGTAAACGTTTATACTAATTGAATCGTTAGAACAAAGACACATGTCCATGTTAAAGTAGTGAAAATGTACAATTACTATTTTGATATAGTTCAATCACCTACCTATCTTTGTCCACGATATTGAATTTGAAAAATCTATTATTTCTTAACAACGATTTCAATCAATTTCACGCACGAAAAGAGAGTCTAACCCTCAATACAATTGAAATAATAGTTTTTTTTTTCCCCAAAGTGTGGAAATTGTAGAAAATTTTCTCAAGCTCATACTTACCTTATAGTGAGAGATGTCTCCTCGTAGCATCTAAAATTTCACAGGGTTTATAACGAAGTCGTAGGGTTTATATACTCGCAGTTTACAGTGACATTTTGGGAATGGGGAGTCCACTAAATGGGGCAAGACAAAGTGGAGGGGTTGTCCAATTTGGGTAAGATGATTGAAATGATGAATCTTAGAAGGAAATATTTTGTCCGCAAATGAAGTAGAAAATTAGATATGACTCCACGTTTCGAGTGGATTAAGATAATTAACCAAAAGTCAATTACCATAGTAAAATGCCTATTCCACTGCTCTATGATGTCAAAGCATATGTCCACAAGCATATTCTCTTTAAAGATTCTTGGTAAATTATCGTTTTAGGATAGGGAAAAATGTATGATTGCATTTCATGATTGAAAGTTGCTGAATCATTTATGCCAGCGAATTTGTCTGGTGTGTTTGATGAAGGTGCGTATGTAATGCTATTAGCCATTAAACATGACCCCATTTTGCACGCTATGGTTAATCCAGCAGTGCTTCAAGCTTAGGGCTTTCTAGCTCTGGGAGAAAAATAAAATGCAGATTTTTGTGGTTATATATATATATATATATATATATATATATATATATATAAATCAATGAGTGCAATTGATAATAGGCAATTCTTGTAGATATATGTTACTAAGTTGTTCCAAACAAAGCCTTACTAATAAAGATATTTTGTCTTTTTATTTTATTAAAAGAAATTAAAATTCCTCAATACATAGGTACACTAGGTACACAACACACTTAAATTTTTTGCATATTTTTTTCTTTTTTATTTTATTTATAGAAAACTATAATCCCCCAATATAAAGATATACTGCACGTTACACTATAAAATTTTTCCTTTTTATGTTTTTGTCTTTTTAATTGTTTTTTTAAGAATTATACTCCAAATACATATATAGAAACACTACATATTACCTCACAAAACTGTGTATATTTGTCTTTAAATTTTATTAAAAAATTATAATCCACAAATACATAGACAAATTACACATTACACTATATTTTCCTTATGTCTATCTTTTTATTTTATTAAAAAAAATATAATATCCTAAAATATATAGACACCACAAGTTACACCATAAATTTTTTAATGAGTCTACACATGGTAGTGGTATTTTTTTAAATAGGTTATTTCTTTTTCAAAGTATATGCATGACAAGCTCAAAGGTGTTGGGCGTCAACTGGAGGGTTGGATATTTTAACATAGGCAAACAACTTGGTCACTCCCGTTCTTTTTATTATTTTGTATTTTTTTATTTTTAAATTTTGAGAGAAAATGCCTTTATATTTTAGGAGATTATATTTCTTTAATAAAATAAAAGGACTGATAAAAGAAAATGTAGTGCAATGTTTAGTTTGCCTATGTATCTGTAGATTATAATTTTTCTAATGAAATTTAAAGAGAAATATACACAAAATTTTGTGGGGTGGTATGTAATGTTTCTATATTTGTATTGAGAGATTATAGTTTAAAAAAAATAAATAAATAAAAGATAAAAATATAAAAAAAAAAAAACTTTTGTAGTGTAATGTATAGTACATCTCTTTATTGTGGGGATTATAGTTTTCTATTAATAAAACAAAAAAGACAAAAATATTCAAAAACTTTTAAGTATAATTGTAGTGTGACTATGTATTTAGTAATTTCAATTTCTTTTAATAAAATAAAAAAACAAAATACCTTTATTATTAAGGCTTTGTCTGAAACAACTAAGTACTATGGGGGAATCTGAAAAATATTAAAAAAAATTGTGGGAGAATTTGGATTTTAGCCAAGAACTCATGGGGAAAATGAAATTAACTCGTAAATATAGTAATAAAAACACTTTTGCATGAGTGTTGTAATAGGATTCCAGAGTGCCCAAGTTGCCTTGGCGGAACAAAATTTTGAGAATATTAATATTGACATCAAACTTATTTTTAATATTAACTATAAATATAAAGATACATTAGAAAATAAGAGATTATATATGTATAATTTGGGATATTGATTTTTGATATGCTTTGCGCTTTGCAAAGTGATTTTGGTAAAATGAAAATGAATTCTCTCTCTCTCTTTTTTTTTTTTTTTTTTTTGAATTAACTCCCAGCATTAATCCAATCTCCCATCCTCATTGAAATTTAAACTCAAGTCATTACTCCAAACAAAGGCAGTCTTGACCACTTGATCATCCCTATAAAACCCAAAAAATGAATAAATATTTACCATCATAAAAATATAGTAATAACACAACCATGCATCTTTTCGTGCTCGCCTCCATACATACAAGAATAGATATTTTCCCAAAATCAGGTCATATACATAACAAGATACACTCTTATTTATTTGACACGCAATGATTCTAAATAGGATCCAAGCATCAGACAACTAAATTACAGCCACCATATAGGCGGCAATAAAACTTCCTCTAAAAAGGGCATTACTTTTTCTAAAATCGCTATTAAGAAAGGTGTCACCTTTTTAAACCGTTGCTTGTATATAATTTTAAAATTCCTATCTATATAATAAAATCACCACCTATATATTCTTGGTTATTTTATAGTGAATCATTTATGACCAGCAAATCGTTGTTTGTTTACTAGGACCTTGTGGCCAGAATTATGGCCAGCTAGATTGCTTTTGCTGAAGTGACATAAAATGATAATTAGGAAGACTATCATTGACATTAAAATGATAATAAGCATAAAGTATAATTTCGGGTCTTTAAAGTATTCTTTTGGTCGAAAATTTTCGTACTGATTCTTTGTTTCAGATTCTAGAATTATCTTCTTCTTTTTTTTTAATAAAAAGGATCAATAGTGATTCTCCACTTACTTCCTAACAAATTACTCAAACTCGAGATTTATAGATTCTAAGTTGGAATTATCCTATCCTGTTGCCTAAAAAAGCTATTTAGGCCCCATCTCATCTAGCCTTGCGAAATACGAGTTTAATTCTGAGTAATAGCTCCACTTTGGCACTCGACAATCATACGGTAAATGTACAATGCAGGGATCAGACCATTATTCGAGGGAGTCAAGCTGGCTGTGCAATATGGAATAACCAAGTTAGAAATCGAATCTGACTCACAAGTGTTGACACAGTGGTTAGACGGCAATAAACGTTCAAGTAGTGCCCTGCAGCCAATTACTGCTGAATGTAAGAGGATTATGGACAAGCATATATCTGGAGTTCTCTTTAAAACATGTTTAAACAGAAGCAAATAGATATACAAATTAGATGGCTAACTTTGGTCTGTAATTGCTAATTGTAGTACATTTTATAGAGGAACAGCCCCACCAACTCAGGATTTTACTAGGGGATGATATGAGAGGAGTTTTTTTTCTTACGATTAGTACCATTGTAATTTGGCTTGGCCTCCAAAGAAAAATAAATGTACTATAAAATTTATATGAATGGTCAAATAAGGCATTGATATTTTAACTTTATCCCTTAAGGATTATGACGATCTTAGCAAATGGAAAATGGGAGAAAGATAATTTAGTCCCTAGATTTTGGAGAAATTCCCAAATAGGTTCCTCAATTATAAAAGATACCCATTTTAGTCTCTTAAGTTAATAAAACATTGTCAAAATTAATAGTAAGTCATTTCATTTGTTAGAAAATCCAAAATATTCTTGAGCAACTTTTATATATATATTTAGGCTCCAGGTGTTTGCTAAAAAAAATTTTTATTTTCTGGTGTTTGATAGCACCTAAAAATAAACACCAGAAAATTAGTCAAGTGGAAAACATTTTTGTTTAATGAAAAACTTTAGTTATAAATAAAGGAAAAAGTTTTTTAGTAGCCAAGATAATGAAAACATTTTCTGCACAATAATTCTCTCTCTTTTTCTTCCACTAGGCCTACCCTCCCCTACCCCTATCCCTACCCTATGCCTTTAAAAAAATAAAAAGTAAAAAATTAAAAATTTAATTTCGACTACTCTTTCAAAAGTTAGCCTAAAAATCATTAAGAGTAATTGAAATAAAGTTTTAAATTTTTACTCTTTTATTTATTTTTGTAAGGGGCAGGGTTACAAATGTGGGATGGTAGGCCTAGTGGAAGAAAAAGATAGAGAGTTACTGTGTAAAAAATATTTTTGTCTTCTTGGCCATCAGAAAATTTCAACTAAAGTTTTTTGTTTACCCAAAAAATTTTTATTAGTTGACTAATTTTCTTGTGTTTATTTTTTGGTGCCACCAAATATCGGGATATAGAAGATTTTTAGGGTCACACCTAATTGGGTGTTTGTAATGTGTTATTTATACTAAAGGACATTACAATATTTTCCTTATATAATACAATTCTTTCCTTTGTATGATACAATCAGATCATTACAACATTAGGTAAGAATATATATTAATATGCCCCCTCAACCTGAGCAGGTTGAGAACACGGTAAGATTGCTCTTGAGTTCTTGAAAGGGAGTGGACGATAAAGCTTTTGTGAATATGTCTACAATTTGAGAACCTATGGGAATATATTTGAGCATTACATCACCTTGAGCAACCTTTTCCCTGATGAAATGAAAATCATTTTCAACATGTTTCGTGCATGCATGAAGTATCGAATTTGTAGTGAGACACATGGCAGAGACATTATCACAATATAATACCACAGGAGATGGCACAAAGATGCGCAAATCACGTAAAAGTTGGCAGACCCAGTACGTCTCTGCTAAGGCATAGGCAAGTGCACGATACTCAGCATCTATGCTGGAACGTGATACTGTGGGCTGCTTCTTGGATTGCCAGGAAACTAAGTTAGGACCAAGGAATAGTGAATAGCCAGTCGTGACCTTCTACTATCTAGACAACCTGCCCAATCAGCATCTGCATAGGCTACAATTGAAAAGTTAGTAGCAACTGTCAATGTTAACCCATGATCAAGAGTCCCTTGTAAGTAGCGAAGAATACGCTTTTCAAGTTGCAAGTGTGGAACTCTAGGGGAATGCATGAATTGATTCACAAGATTTACAGCAAAGGTAATATCAGGCCTAGTCAGGGTCAGATATTGTAAATCACCTACCATACTGCAAAATTCCGTAGGATCCTCTAACAAATCACCATCATGAAGCAAGGAGGGAGACTTTGATGGGAAAGGAGTTTTGATTGGCTTGGCGGTGGACATAAAGAACCTTTGAAGTAAATCTTAGGCATATTTAGATTGATTTAAGACAAGAGAGGTGGAGGTGCGAGAAACATGAATACCTAGAAAATAGTGTAAATCCCCTAAATCCTTCATAGCAAAGGTGGAATTTAGGAGTTTAATAAATTCAAAAAGAAGGGAAGAAGAACTGCCAGTGAACACAATATCGTCAACGTATAAAAGTAACACAAGCATACCATGCGATTTACAATAAACGAACATAGAGGGATCAGCAGAACTATAAGTAAACCTATGTGAGAGAATAAAGGAGCTAAATCTATGAAACCATGCCCGAGGAGCTTGTTTAAGACCATAAAAAGCCTTTTTCAGTTTACAAACATGAGTGGAATGTTAAGGATCAATAAAACCCTATGGTTGTTTCATATAGACGTCTTCAGTGAGATGACCAAGGAGAAAAGCATTTTTAACATCTAGCTGTCTTATCACCCAATTTCGACATATGGCAACAAATAAGATAGTACAAATAGTAATAGGTTTGACCACAGGACTAAAAGTTTCAGAGTAATCAATACGTGCCTGTTGATGAAACCCCTGAGCCACAAGTCGCACTTTGTACTACTCAACTGACCCATCAACATTGTACTTAACGCTGTAAATCCATTTACAGCCAACTAGATTCTTGGTTGGAGGTGGTGGGAGAAGCTCCCAAGTACTATTTTGCAAAAGGGCATTAAATTTCTCTGCCATAGCTTTGCCCCATACAGGATGTTTAGAAGCAGTAGTAAAGGAAGTAGGTTCTCTCAGTTGAGTTTGGGAAATAAGTGATAAAATTTGTTTCTTTCTTTGAATGCCAGCTTTGGCTCGTGTTTGCATGGAGTGCACATTTGAGAGTATGATGGGAGGAGACGTACTAGAAGTAGGGAGCGCAATCGAGGGATAGGAGGACTCCTAGGCTAAGGTGGGGGACAAGGAAGGATAGGATACAACCAGCATCATGTGAGAGGAGGAAATTGGAATGTCAAGCAATGCAAGTGCATTGGGTAGTGGCAGCGCGACATTAGACTCAATGTGGGTACTGCTCGTGAATGCACTTAAATTTGGGGAGGTAGGGAGGAGAGACTGCGGTACATCTATGATTTGAATAGGGGAGGGAGAGGGGGAACTATGGCGGGAATGCTGAGATGCAAGAATAACATAAGGATAAGACTGTTCATCAAAATAAACATGCCTACTAATGTAAGCACGGCCAGTAGTAGGATCAAGGCAACGATAACCCTTGTAATTTTGTGCAAAACCCAAAAAAATGCAAGGTACGGACCTCAGTGCTAACTTATGGGGAGCATGAGCTGTAAGATTAGGAAAAAAAGCGCACCCAGAGGGAAGAAATTTATAATCTGGGGATTTGTGAAAAATCATTTCAAAAGAAGATTTGTAAGAAAGAGTTGGTGAAGGTAGACAGTTTATTACAAAAACAGCAGTATAAACTGCATCTAACCAAAAAGAATGGGGCATGTCAGCATAAATAAGAAAAGTACGAGCAACTTCACTAATATGGCGTTGTTTCTGTTCAGCCACTCCATTTTGTTGTAGAGTATCTGGGCAAGATTTGAGAAAAACAATGCCATTATTTACTAAGAATTTTCGAAATTCACGGTTGTCAAATTCCCCACCACCATCACTTTGAAATTGTTTTATTTTTGTGGTAAGCAAATTCTCAATTTGACTTTTGAAAGTTTGAAAATGAGTAAGTACTTCAGATTTCTTATGCATAGGAAAAACCTAAGTGAAATGGGAGAATCATCCACAAAAATAACAAAATATTTGTAACCCAAGTTTAAAGGTACCGAAGAAGTCCAAACATCATAATGAACTAAACATAATGGAGTAGTTGTACGTTGCTCAACTAATGTAAAAGGTAAGCGTGTATGCTTTCCCAATTTGCATGCCAGACATGAATCAAATTTGGAATGAGCACAATTCACCAATTGTTTGGATTGTAAGTAAGAGAATAACGTGGAATTTAAATGCCTTAATCTATGATGCCAAATATCACCACCGACTATATGTGCAACCAAAGCATTCAATGTTGGAGAAACACTTCCAACCAGCAATGGGTAGAGATCACTAGTGCTGGTCATATGAAGTAGTGGTGAACCGGTTGTCTTGTCCTTAAGAGAAAAGGAGTTTGAGTCAAAAATAGCAAGACAGTTGTTATCCTCACAAAGTTGTCAAATGGAGAGTAAATTATGGGACAAATAGGGAACATGCAACGCATTTTTAAGGATAAGAGAGCATGTGGGTGTGTGTAAGTGGGCTGTTCCAACATTACATAGGTAATGTAGCACCGTTTCCAACCAAGATCTTAGATTGGCCAGTATAAGGGGTTAAGGATGTAAGAATACTTGAATTTGGCATCATATAAGCGGACGCAGCGGTATTCGAATACCGTGTAGCATCATTTGATTCACCAACGGACATGGTAGCAAAGGATTTTGCAAGGTCAGAAGACACCATGGCGTGATTAAAATGGTAAGGACAATTCATAGCAAGATGCCCTAGAGAATTACAAATTTGACACAAAGAGGAAGACGACAGCGGCAAAGGACCAAGAACACCTTCACAGGGAGATGGTGACATAGTCGGAGGACGAACAAAATATGCAATAGGATAAAAGAAAACATTACCCGTTTGAGTAGCACCTGGGACACCAGACATTGTGGAATTGGAAGGAGTCAAATTTTGCCCATTTGTTTGAGAGCTAGTGCCACGACTTTTGTTGTTTGCTGATGCATGTTACTGTTGGTTCCTCGTCCTCGACCACCACGTCGAGATTTAGGACGTGGACCATGCCTACGATAATTTTGTTGCTGGGTCGAGACACTTTGCTGAGTTGCAATGGCTGCATAGGCTGTGTATGTAGACGGCTGGTGAGACTGGAATGGAAGTTTCAAGTGGGATTCTTGAGCCATGAGTTTTCGATATACACTATTCCAAGAAAGAATTTCTCCAGAGTTTACCAGATCTGTGACAAAAGTATTGTATTCAGAGAGAAGACCATGTAAAGCAATGGAAATCAGATCATCTTCCACCACTGGTTTTTGTATGTCAAAGAATGCATCAGCAATTGTTTTGATCTCACGAAGGTATGCCTCCATAGTTTTATTATTTTTGCGCAAGGCGTAGAGCTGCAAATATAAGGCATGAGAGTTTGCTTTTGAGTTGTCTAAGTATCGTTCCTGGAGAGCAACCCATATGTCACGGCTAGTGGGATAGTGGTAAATATCTTGGACGATTTCGCTCGTGAACATGGCATTCAGCCATGTACGAACGAGGCTGGCCAGTTGCAGCCATGGAGCATAATCTGGGGACGTAAGGGCAGGACACGGAATAGAGCCGTCAACAATACCAATCATGAAAGGGAGTGAAGGTTCATGGTGATTAATAACAGGGATCTCAGAAGAGTCTGTAGGCAACAAAGGTGCAGTAGGTGCTATGATGTCCGTGACTGAAGTAGAAGAGGCAACTGCTATAGACATTTTTGTAGCAAGGGAAGGAGAAGAAGGGTTTTGTTTTGTGTGGGTTTTGGAGAAGAGGATCGTGGCCTGCTGGCTCTGATACCATATAGAAGATTTTTAAGGTCACACCCAATAGGGTGTTTGTAATGTACTGTTTATACTAAAGGATATTACAGTATTTTCCTTATATGATACAATTCTTTCTTTTGTATGATACAATCAAATCATTACAACATTAGGTAAGAATATATATTAATACGGGAAATCAAGAAAATACTTTTCAGCAAAACATACGAAGTCCAAATAAATGTAAAAGTTACTCAAGTGTATTTTGAAATTTTCAAACAAATCAAATGGTTGACTACTAATTTTGACACATTTCTATTAATTTAAGGGACTAAAAACAACATTTTTTTATAATTAAGAGACCTATTTAGAGATTTATCAAAAACTCAAGGATTAAAATACCTTTCAAATCACGTTTGAGCCCTACGGTAGCTTTCGTCACAAAGACATAAAGGTGATCATAATTTAACGGGCATAGGCAAATCTATCATGGATTGACATCACTAAAATCATGGATGTTTAAGGGTCGGCATTTTGAATTAATCTCTCTTGCAAAAAGAACATTTTAATTTATTAGTCACTTTATGTATACTTCTCTTAGCTCTCATTAGCAGGTCGTTAAGCAGATTCTCAAGTAAATCTACAATTAAGATCCAAGATCTCGCAGGACCTAAGTCTTAGACCCCTTCCATTAGAGATGGGACTTGGATAATACTCAAAGAGAATTCTATTTCTGTAGAATCAAGAAGCTTGTCGATGGTCCTCATGGTTCAACCCTTCACCATATATGAGGAGGAAGGGTCCTTAATCATAGTTCCAGGCGCTAATTAGCATCAGGAATCCCGTGTTCCGCAATCCCTGCCCCCAATGGTCGAGATACCTTAAATATCTGGCTATCGAATCTTATAGTGTGGGCCATGACTCGAGGTGCAGCTTTCGAACCTTATAGCGTGGGCCTCTTCTAGGCCTTAACCTAATCGTATGATCCATTATCCAACCAGATGTATTAGGCCTAGCAGGATTTAGGCCAATATTATTGTTGCTCCACAACAGGTTATGCTCTATTTCTTGGCAATAACACAATTTCTTGATGGTCTAATTAAGAAATAACGTACGAATCTCACTCCAACATTGAACTGAATATCAAGCACTTGCTTGTGCTTTGGCCTAGATATATTGGGTTCCTTCTTCTTCGCAACCTGAATGTCTTCCTGTCTTCTCTAGTCATTCCTACTATTATAATGTCTCTACCACTTACATGATTGCAAATCCTATACTCTATGCTCGCACCAAGAATGAAAAAATTGTTCAACTTTCATTTTATTTGTGAGAAAATTGTCCAAGAAGAGGTCGAAGTTAAAGTAATAAATAGATGATTAAAAAGGAATGATATCTTGCGTCGTTCTTACCGCAGAACATGCATAATGTTCAAGGGCAACATTGCTGACATACTACTTCATTAGTCCAAGGATTTCTCTCCCATTAGTCCGAACTAATGTTAGTTTAGGGAGAAAAAAAAATTATAGGTTTAAAACAAAAATTTGTAAGATTACAACAAATATTTGTAGGATCTTTTATAAAAAATTGTAGTCCTACAAATTTTTGTTTTAAACCTACAAAATTTTTTACGAATTAATGAGTTTTTATTTTAGACCTACCAATTTTTTTATGGACTAAAGTTACAAATTTTTCTAAAAAATTTTACAAATTTTTATTCTAGACCTATAATTTTTTTTATAAACCTACAAATTTTTTTTATGGACTGATATTAGTTTAAATGGATGGAAGAACTTCCCAATAATATCATGTTTTAACGGAAGCTTATGTAAGCTGAAGTGTCAGACCAACTAGAAACTACAAATTCCATCTCTTTCGTGCTTGCCTGTAAGATTGCATATATACACGATCATGAAATATATATATATATACAAAGAAGAAGCCACAATTTTATTTATTTGACAATGATTCTCACCATATTAAAGGATTTGGAGACGGATATTTTTTGTCTCCATATTAAGACTTAAATTTCACTACATCGAAAACATTCATTATCTATGTCAAATTTTCTCGTAGTTAAAAACTACTTATTATATCCAACGGACAGAGTTAGCATCCTAATTTTTGCCGACGTTTGTGACAACATTGCTTCCATTTGAGCCTCCATCGTTGTGGTTATCGAAATCCTTCCTCGACATGTGATGGTGATTACCTGCACTATTCGCGGAATCATATATGCCATCATTCTCGAGTAGCTGCAGCCGCTGATTATCATGCTTGAGTCTTTCAGTCATTAAAGTTTTGCCAAGCAAAAACTCATTATCATCATCATCATCATCATCATCATCATCATCATCATCATCATCATCATCATCATCATCATCATCATCATGACTAGTACGCTAGGTAAGATAATCCATGAACTTACAAATCATTCACAAGAAAATGAGATTTCTGATCATTAGATATTACTTCACTAAAGTTTTGCAAGTCTTGTGTAAAATTACTCACCCAATAAGTAGATAGTGTTGAAGAATATCATTTTGGTTATTAATGTTATTTCTTTATTCTATGATATTAAATTAGACAATAGTTTAAATTACGTAATTAATTAAGTTGGTTTCCTTATTATTGTAGTTTCCTTAAAATTCTAATTATCTTATTAATCTAGCTTTTAGTCTTGCTCACCAAGTTATTATGCCTATAAATAGGCTCATCAATAATTCACAATATAATTTTTATGAGTATTTCATTTCTAGAGCCACTATTGGTGGTAACTCTAATCATTTTAGTACTTTTATATTTTCTCTATGTTTCATATATTTTTTACAGGTAGATAAACGAGATGGTGTCCAATATGAGAATATGAGTTACAAGAAGTTTTAAGTTGGTTTTCAAGATAGTAAACTCGTAGGGTATATACTCATAATTTATAATAAAAATTTGGGAATGGAGAGACCACCAAATGAGGCAAGACAAAGTGGGGGTGCCCATTCTGGAATAGGAATTAAAATGATTAAGATGGTGAACCTAACTGTAAGCTAGAAAGAAAACTTTTTGCCCGCACGTGAAGTGCAAATGGATGATTCCACCTTCGTCTCAGTGGAAGGTTAAAATGGTTCCTCATCTTGTAATTGATTTTTTTTTTTTGGCTTAATATCTTGCAATTGATTTAAAGTGTGTCAAACTTTTGTGTTTTATATTTTTTTTATAATCTCTTTTAATTTTTCAAAATAAAGTATGATATCCCGTATACAATGTTTTAGAAGACAAACATAGACTAGAAATTTCTTATAACACATGGATAGGACATATTTATAAACAAATTATTTCATATTTGAGTCGTGGGTAAAAAGGGCTCATCGTCCTATAATTTGTTCAAAGTGTACCAATATTTATTTCTCTTATCTTTACAAAAGAAAGCACAACAATAATATATTAATTTTAAAAATATATAAAGACAGATAAGAAATTTCTTATAACACATGAATAGAGCGTATATATTTTAGTCGAAACCACATAGAATTTAACCTACTTGGCCGTTTTAGTGGATTGAGATGAAGCAGAAGTCAACGACCCACAGGGGAATGCCTGTTCCGTTGCTCTATGATGTCAAAGCATATGTCCATTTGCAGATACATACCCTTCGAAAATTCTAGGTACATTATCTTTTCAGAAGGGACACAAATGATTGCATTTCATGATTACAATGTTGTCGAATCATTTGTGACGCCCAAATATTCGACCCTTTACAGGATGTTGTGGTGAAAAATTATCGGTAGATTGTTTTGTGCTGTTGCTTTGATAATGGTCATGTAAGGTCCCAAGGTAAATAATGTTTAACCTTTTTGATAATTAAATTATTATCTTTAAAATATGATAAATTAATCTTCATTTGTATAATTTGTTACGGGGAAAAAAATATTTTGGTCTCTGAGTTTTGAACGAATTTCCTAATAGGTCCCTCAATTATGAAAAATACATTTTTTAGTCCCTCAAGTTAATAAATAATTGTTAAAATAAATAGTCAACCAATTACTTATTGAAAAAAAATTCCAAAATACCTTTGAACAACTTTTATATATATTTGGCTCGGTGTTTGGTAGTGCTGTAAAATAAGTCAATTGAAAAACATTTTTCGGTCAATAAAATACTTTAGTTCTAAATAAAAGTGTAAGTCTTATTTGTCCATTTATTATTTTTCTTAAGAAAATAAATTTTTGATCAATTAAAAAATATTTCTACAATAATAACATTTTTTATAATATTAATAAAATTAATTTATCAAAAGTAGTTTTATTATACTTTAACAATCAAATGTTATTAAAAGAAATATATATCTAATTACAAAATTCAATAGTATTAATAATAATTATATTTATCATAACATAATATCAATGTCTTTTTATATTATTTTACATTCATCAACTAATTAAATAGCTAATTTTATCAAAAACATATTATTCAATCAGCTAACCAAACAATTATTCACTAACAGCTATCAGTTACTCAAACTATTATTTACTACTTAAACAACTATTAACCACTCTAACAGTTAATTTTGACGAACAAGCCCCTAGTCCTGTCTCCTCTTTTTCAGAGTTGTAGTTAGTTGTGGATCCGTCTGAGACCGCACACAAGTGACCTTTTTTTTCCTTTTTTTGGTTCCGCGTACTTCTCGTGTTTACTTTTATTTTCTTTAACAGTAGACACACCCCACAGACTAGAGTAATGGTTGTGAAACTTGAGGTTTAAAGTTGAAAATATGAGAGGAGAATTAAGACTTTTTCATGCTTTAAGTTGTATTATAATTGAGAAATAGTAATTTTGTAGACGTGGGGTTGTGGATATAGATCAAGTACATGACAAACAACGATAAAAATCTTGATTTGTTCCTGTCGTTTTGTTTTGTGAAAATATGTT
Source organism: Cordia subcordata (assembly GCA_028554755.1). Classification (NCBI taxonomy): domain Eukaryota; kingdom Viridiplantae; phylum Streptophyta; class Magnoliopsida; order Boraginales; family Cordiaceae; genus Cordia; species Cordia subcordata. The sequence goes on from JAPTOF010000007.1 coordinate 4,008,989, forward strand.
ATCGTTTCAACAAAAGATGAGTGTGAGCATGTTTGGCTCTGTTTATTAGGGACTTATAAGTCTTAACAGTAAAAAATTGTGTAAGAGTAATAGTTTATGTTCGGTACCATAGAATGGTTTGAAAAAAAATAGTTATTTAAGGTAGAACACTCATGAAATACTTATTTTGAAAAAAAGCTAATTCAAACGAGCCCTTATTCCTTTTCTTTGTGTTTGGTTACAATTATAAAAGAGTTAAAATAGAATACTCATTTTATTTCAAATGTATGGTAAAATTATTTTAATAAATTAGAAAGGATGAAAATCAATTCTATTAACAAAAATACACTTATTCTTTTATTTGGCATAAATTTATATTTTTGTATAACAACTAATTTTATATAGTACTAATTTAAACTAAAAATATTCTTGCTAGACTTTTGGTCAATAATAAAATATAACATCACTCATTCTATCATTTTTATTTTAACATGATATTTCAATTTATTTACTTTTTAGCATAATCAAAAGAGAAAAGTTAACCATCTAATTGAAAAAATACATATTTTCCAACTAGATTAGAGTCAAAAATAGAATCAGCATGTTTATTTTTTATTTTTCAAACTCTTATTTTTTTATTTTTAAAATTTAAAATTTTTAACTTTTTTATTTTTTTTACTTTTCAAATTTTTAGATTTTTTATTTTTTATTTTTTAATAATGATTGAGAACTTGTTCAATAATAAATGACAAATAGATTATTTTTGAGATTTATTTATTTTTTATTGATTCCCACTTAAATTGAAATACTTATTCTTCGGATTTGACTAAGGAATGGGTTTTCTTACTTTTTCTTAAAAATGCCGTTTCGTAGGAATAAGCTTTCCAAATTCAATTAATCCCACCAAACAAAAGAAAAGGAAATAAAAGCTGTAATGACCATTCTATTTCAGATTATTCTAGCATATCAAATGTAACCTTAGAACTCATAAGTCCCAAAATAAACAAAGCCAAATAGGCTTTATATGTTCTCTTCCAACAAAAGAAAAAAGAGGTACCAAGAACCATTTAAGAGCAATTAAGGCAATGTACTCCTATATAAAGCGACGTATTTGGTTGAAATTTATGCGTAAATTCTACAAATAATTTTTATTATTAAAAAAAAATGTTATTTTAGTCCTTACTGTGGGGCATATTCTGATAATTGGCAAAAGGGATTGGACCATGACCGAAGAAAGACCCAAGATGGTGTCGTGCCCTGGAAGGCCTCGATTGTAAGATAGGGAAAAGGATGGTGGGAGGAGATTCTTTCTCCATATCTCAGTGTAGATAGGCCACTAATCTCGCTTTAGAGATATTAGTGGCATCCGTTTACATACTTAGAGGGAAAAAATTAGGACATGAATGAGAGGACCGTCTCCTTTAAGTAGCAAAGGAAAGCAAGAAGCAGAGAGAGAGACACGATTCACTCTAAAACATACCGACATCTTCTAAGATGTTGTCTTGGTATCGTTGGTACTCATTTCAGAAAGAGGTTGTTGGTTTATTCGGAGGCTTGATGGTCTTAGTTGTAGATATTTGTGAACTCTACAGTCCTTGATGTTTGGCAGAAGTGCCAATTTTTTATCCTATTGCATCACCCATTTGGTTCATATATTTACTAAATATAGCAACTTGATTCCTATTTTGGCCTTCAAAAGTGGCTATGCAACTAACACGCAATTGATTAATTGGGATGAAATTGACACTTCTTGTAAATGTTGAGAACCAAATAAGTCACTTTTAAATTGATATTATTTTACAAAAATTAGAAACTAAACGAATCACTTTTGAAATAATAAAAATTATAGTAACACAGTAGGTGAATAATAAAAACTATTTGTGAACTTTTTCCAAAATCTCTGCTGATTCTTTGTTTCAGATTCTGGAACAATGAGTCTGCTTGTCTCACATTTTCACAAAACAGTCCAGTCTCTTACACTCTTTTCTTGCATTTATTACGCGCAATATCCCACTTACTCCTATCTATATATGTAAAACAAATTTCATCTGCTTCATATTAAATCAATCAGTGATGGTTGATCAAACACGACCCCTTTTAATTGGTGGACAGTTGGCATCATTTTAAAAATAATCGCCAACTCGATGTGTATTGCATGAAATTGTATTAAAAATAATTGCATTATAGAAATTGAGTAATGTTGACATAAACAAAACAGCTAATTTCCTATTTATGGAACATTATAGTTATAACTTTCCTTAAATTTCATTCTTTATTTTGGTGGTTATCTACAAGTAATAACCACATATTGGAGCTTCGTGCAATTCTTGACATTGAAGCTTATTTATGTCATCAGGAGAATGTTCTGCACATAAATAGTAAGATTGACTTTGGTCCTATTCGCCACAAATAACTGTTAGAGTAACTCATATTATTTGAATAGCTAATAATTATTTCGATACAAATTAAAATAATATACTTAATTAGCAGGACCCATTCCGAAAGAAGATTTAGCAAACCAAATTTCGATTAATGGTTAGTTTAAAATTCCCAATTAGATTCACCTTGGAATTATAGAATATCTTATTTTCCTAATTTTTCCTTGCACAACTTTTTAGGCAAATTCATTTCTCCAGATTATCTCGTTTTATTTCACCAAATCCAAGTCTTCTTCTAATATACATTTACAATCCTCTCTCCAAAAAAATTATTTTATAACATATATATATGTATATATATGTATGTATATGTATTTATATGTATGTATATATATATATGTATATATATGTATGTATATATATATATGTATATATATATATGTATGTATATATATAATGTTATAAGATAAGTCCAATAGTCGTAAGCAACTACATGTTACAAAGCGATCCAAGGCCCTCCCCTTCTAAGGAAATGAGACACGTATTATCGATTAGCAACGTATTTTAATCGAGGAGTCTGGTTATTATTATATCCTTTGTGGAGCATCACTTCTAGATCAACATTTGAGGATGATTAAAAGGCAAAAACAAATATGAATAATGGATTATTTATTTTTATTTCGTCCATGCATCTAAACTACCAAAGGACCATTAATTCTCTTAATTAATGAATACATGCAAAGTTGTGTATGTGACAACCAGAGGATTAGCCGGAGAAGCCTTTTCAACGATATACGTCAGGCTGGACTCAAATAGACTGTCCACGAATTTTTTTTTTTTTTCGTGCAAAAAAGAGCAATAGAAGAATTCTAGCAGAACCTGTACTTTATCCTTTTGTTATTCTTGGTTTTTAGCTATGTAGCTTACGCAAAATATCAACCTTTTTGTCAAATGATAAGGTAACTAAATCTAATTAGCGAAGCTTGGCCACCACAAAACTTGCGAAACCCGTACCAACTAGTAATTTTTTTATGCATAACCTTATTTTAACGATGTGCCAAATGAGTTTAAAATGATATTTTTAGTAGTATAGGAAGAGACTAAATCGGTGTATCGCAAGAAGATCTTCTCAACATTTCCCGGTTGAACTATGCCTAGGGGCAAAATGTCAACATCTTGATCATATTGAAAGCCCCCACGAAGAACTGAGGAAGTCCAATCAAAATCAACAACTAAAACTTCTTGACGTTGACATTGTGTTGTTAGCTCTATATAAGCAGCCGATCGAGATGAGCTTCACACAACAACCCCAATTCTCCAAGTAATCAGGGGTTTCTAGTACAGAAAGGTCTTCCATTGAAGTGTTCAGAATTAATTATTAGAGCATCTAAAAATATGAAATTCTCCTATTCTTACTTCCTCGTTTTTCTTGTAATGCTGCTCATGGTTGCATCGCTAGCAATAGCCCAAGAAGTTGGTAAGCCTTATACACTAACATAAAAACAGTAATTTTGTAATATTCTTGTGTTCACTTGTAAATACAAGATTCACTTTTAGCGGGAGTTATAACACATAATTTGATAATTTAACGAACTATTATTTTTCATGAAAACTTTTGTTTCGTGACCGTGGACATCTTTGTAATTTTGTGTTATTTCAATGGTTGCAGAAAACGAGAGAGATTTCAACTATAATGAGAGCAGCCATTTGGGACCAGCTCACTGGGGAGAGATTCGTCCAGAGTGGAGTGTGTGCAGCAATGGCACAATGCAGTCACCCATTGATTTGTTGCATGAGAGGGTTCAAGTTGTTCAAAACTTGGGGAGACTTCACAGGGACTATAAACCTTCTAATGCCACTCTTATGAATAGAGGGCACGACATGACTGTCCGTACCATCGTAAATAAATAAATAAATCTCGACTCCTCAATGTTAAATTCTTGATTTTGCCCCTATATATTATCTTTTACCCAAAATCAACACACTTCTACTTTTTAAAGTAACGCATGAATTTATTATGTATATATTCTTCTGGTTACATTTCTTTCTCCTAAACAAATTCTCACTTACTATAAAATGCAGTTAAGATGGGAAGGTGGTGGAGGGAATATTTATATAAATGGGACTCCTTATCAACTAGGCCAGTGTCACTGGCACTCACCTTCTGAACTCACCATCAATGGAAAGAGGTGCTGCTACATTTTTTCCCTTGTTACATTTATTGATCATTTATTTGTTTAACAATTAGTTAGACACAAGCAACTAATCAAATACAATAATAACCATAGGTTCGATCTGGAAATTCATCTAGTTCATCAAAGCGTTGGTGGAAAGATTGCTGTCATTGGACCCTTATACCAGATTGGACAACAAGCTGATTCTTTCTTATCAAAGGTAAATGGAAAACCCATGTGTATGGCCAGAGGTGCATGTGCCACGATAGAGTCATACGTTTAAGAATAATAAACTATTTTGAGCTACGCAATTTTATAAAGACAAAAATGGTCATCTAATTCTAACTTCTTACTTAAATACGCAATACTAGTTTATTTTTCACTAACGTAAAACGTCACAACTGTGTCTTTAACTCTTTGGCTTCTTGTATTTGTTGTCAGATGGCACACCATATAGATGCTCTTGCTCATACTACAGATCTAGAGCGAGTTGCTGGTGAAATCAATCCACTAGACATAAGAATTGGTACTGGAAGGTATTATAGGTACCTTGGCTCGCTTACAGTACCTCCTTGCACACAAAATGTCACCTGGACTATAGTAAAAAAGGTAAGCTCTATAATTAGTATAGATAATTGGAGAATTTCATCATATTTTTTAACTAATATTGCAATAATATATATATATATATATATATATCTCATAATTCATCAGGTGCAAACTGTTACGAGAAAGCAAGTAAGACTGATTCGCCAAGCCGTTAAGGATGTGAGTTACTAGAACTGTTCAACTTTCATTTTAGCTTACATATGGAAAAGCAAATTATATCCATGGATTTGTATACTTCAACTAAATACCCTTTTTAAGTGTAATAAGACTTCACACATAAAAAAGTTTGAATTTTCAGAAGACGAATATTACAATTACATTCAACAGAATCTCATATTTCAAAAGTATTACATAATCTTTCTATTTCAACACTATCAAGTACTTTGTTTTCATCACTAGAATCTTTGTCATTTGCAGAACTCCGAGACAAACGCAAGACCGCTTCAACCAATAAACAAGCGATCAGTGAAACTTTATATGCCAAGAAATCGTCAAGAGAACTGAAAACATGTACAACTTGGAGTATTTTATAGTCCTGAAAAAGTGATTATTTTCATGTTTGCTAATAAATTACTTTATGAGATACAGGGAATAGCTTGTCAGGCGGCGGCGTAAGATTAAGTAGATGTAGAGATCAAATCCACCCTTCGTCTTCCATGCACTTGAACACGTCGTAGTCCTTTTTGTATATGTAATAATAAAGATTGTGGATGTCAGCTATATTGCTCTGTTAAGGTGGTGTTTTTCCGTTTCTATATTTATTTACTTAGATAACAAGAAATTTATCTTAAATATTGCGTATTACATGAATAGAAATTTATATATTGTACGTTAAACATAGAACGAGACATTGACAAAGGATTGGCAGATTGAATTTTATATATATATATATATATATATAAGAACTTTTAGACATTATAGACTCGTCTAAAGCATAAACTAAAACAAACCGGACCAAATTGTAAATGCAGAACTTTCATGTAATAGTATTCTTATATATGTGCCGTGGAAAAATCAGAACCATAAAGATGCATGCATAATTGATTACCAAATTTTTTATTACATTTATAATAAACTTGCAATATATGTGAGAATTGAGATACTCCATTACATAAATTAATCTCCAATTAAATTGTTTTCGTGTTCATAGCAACGTCTACTTAAGAGAGCTCATTTGGATGGACTTTTTTAAAAGTATTTGTTTTTAATTTTTGAAAAATGTACTTCTTTCAGAAGTTAAAATTTCTGACTCAGAACAAAGGCTAAATTTGAACTTTTTTTTAACTGTTTTAATAATTATTGAAAGTCGAGCCAAATACTTATTATGAAAATAGTGTACGTTTAGAAGGGAAAAAACCAATTGAGGGGGGGGGGGGTGGGGGCGGGGGGGGAATATTTTCATTAAAGAGAAGCTGAAAAAAAGGAAAACTTACAAACAAATGAAACATACCAACTGAATTTACGGTCCTTAATCACACGATGGACCAAACATACAAATATTTTAACTTTTACATTGCCTGGTTGATTATGGTTAACAAATTGGAAGAGGGGCACCATTCCAGTCCTTGAGACACTCCAGCAATGGATCAATCAACTTCCCCTCACAGATTGCTGTGAAAACTTTGTCAAATTCCTCACCTGGAGAAGTTGTTTTCTCCCCACTCAAAAATTTAGTCCCCAACTCTTCTCTTACGAACTTATATAATGGATATGATCTGCATTCTTGAATCCTATTTGGAATTGCTGGATTGCCACTCTCCAGAGCAGCCCTGGAATTCTCCACTTCCTTGGGCAATGTGGTCTTCAACTCTTCCTCAAATGCTCCAATCTTGAGGAATATCCAAGAGCTCGAGCAGTTCGAATCATCATCACTACTGTTTAATGCATGATCAACAAGGACTTGTCTTAGTTTTTGCATCAATGGGTAGGTGGCACTGCAAGGATCGTCAAAGTACGCAAAAACGTGTTCGCGTTCAGCTACTTTTAGCAAGTCTTTCTCGCAGAGTCTTGAAGGATGAAGCTCCCCGTTTACGCCGGTTGTGAGGACCTTCTTGGCGACTTGGCTCACAGTGTTCTTAACTGTGTTCTTCAGGTTCTCCTCCAGATGTCTCAAGTCAATTGCCTGGCAAAGGGCTACCAAGTATGTTGAAGACATGAGCTTTAAGATGTCCACTGCTTCGACTGTTTTTCTTGCAGAGATTAGTCCTAGAGAGTTCACATCCTGGTTGTGCTGTTCAGCGCTTTGGACATGGTTTGTCACAGGATTGGCAAGGAATTGGAGCTCAGAAGTATAGGCTGCCATAGCGATCTCAGCGCCCTTGAACCCGTAATCTAGGCTTGGGTTTCGCCCTCCAGAGAGATTCGAAGGCAGCCCATTGTTGTAGAAATCATTGACAAGCTCGGAGAATTGAGCAAACATTAGCTTCCCAACAGCAGCTATGGCTAATCTGGTGTTATCCATAGATACACCAATTGGGGTGCCCTGGAAATTCCCACCGTACAGGGCCTTGTTTCTTGCCACATCGATTAAAGGGTTGTCATTAACCGAATTGATCTCGCGCTCAATCGATTTAGTTGCTGCCCTGATGACTTCAATTTGAGGTCCAAGCCACTGAGGCGAAGTACGAAGAGCATATCTATCTTTTTTAGGCTTCTGGAGCGGGTCCATCTCGTGTATTTTTCGCGCTTCCTGAACGTATGAGCTGCCATCAAGAATGTGTTCCATTATAGCTGCAGCTTCAATCTGACCGGGGTGATGCTTCAATTTATGCGTCAAATGGTCAGTAAATTCTGGTTTCCCTTGCATAACTTCAGTAAAAACTGCTGACAAGACCTCGGACAACACAGCAAGCACATTGGCCTCAAACAGGACAATGGACGCCAAGCCGGACCCAACTGCAGTGCCATTAACAAGGGCAAGGCCCTCCTTAGGCTGCAGCTCAAAGAAACCGCCATCTATGCCGGCAGCACGAAACGCTTCACCGGCATTAAGCGATTCCCCGTTAGGCCCTACAGATACGGAGTTTGGCCTTCCTGTGAGCAGTCCTGCAATGTATGATAAAGGCAATAGATCACCTGATGCTGTGATTGTGCCACGGAGAGGCAAGCATGGTGTGACATTGTTGTTCAGAAGCTTGGTTATGGCTTCCAATATATCAAATCTGATCCCTGAATACCCCTGAAGCAGTGTGTTGATCCTCACCAGCATAGCTGCTCTTGTTGCAGAATGGGGCAATGTGTGGCATGATTCAGTGCCATTTCCGAATATCCCAGCATTCAAGAACCTGGTACAAAATTTTTCAGACAATTTATTTGAGAATGTAATCGATAATGTTCATTAGATTGATGGAAAGTTGAGAAAAATTTGGCATTGTTGCTGATAAATGAATAACGAGAAAATATTAAAAGCAACGTTTTATATTTATTTTATATTTTTTTTTCTTTTTTAAAACCTCCATTCGCAATCAACCCTCGTCCTGTCCAAATTCAAGATCTCATATCGTCACTTTTAAAAGAAATAATCTCAACCATTTAATAAATTACTCTATCTCAACCACCTAAACTACTTCTGAACTCCATGTTTTTGTAATTTATTTACACAAGTTTGGTAAGACTACTATTCAAACTAAACAAATAAAATGCAAAATTTGATTGCACACCACTTTGAGAAATCTGACTTTCAATAGAATTCCCGAATTTCCTTTACATTGAGTTTAATAAGGGTGTCAATAAACTTATTAAAATTTAGAAGTCCCTTTAGCGAAAATTCGAGTAATTTGATTGATCAAAAATGTGAAACACATTTATATCAGAATATAATATTGAATTATCAAATTCTTTTCTAATAATTAATAATTCTTTTCTAATAATTAAGATTTTAATTTATTGTATATTTGACTGAATGTAAAGACATCAGGTGAGAATCATATTGGGATTTACAATAATTAGTAGTTGTTTGAAAATTTAATAATTATTATATTTTAGTTGTTAACAAATAATTGTTTATTTAGCTAATTGAATGAAATTTGTTTCATAAAATTAATTGTCAGTACAAAAAAAAGTAACTAATTAGTGACAGTTTTACTACCGCCTATATGTTAAAACTACTGCCAGTATAGGCATCGACTATTTAAAATGTCGTTTGTATAAAATTTTAGAAAAAGAAAACCACACCATGCATGTTTTATCCATTCAATCTTCTTTATTGTAGTACTCTATAATCATACAATCTACTAATCAAGCTAAGATTACATTCATTAATGATTTTGCATAACAATATCTATACTATATTATATAGAAGAATCCTTTACAATATAACAATAACAAGTGTCACATAAATAGCATTCTTAACATCTTTTTGCCATGTGGCGCTGTTACATTACATTTAATTGTGAAAATCGTATTTTATTTTAATAAGATTTACATTGATTTACTAATTTATTTTAATATTTATATATTACATTCCAAAATTATGACATGCAGTCTGGATTGATTACAGATATCTATGGTAACTCTCCAATTTGGTTTTATCAAATCGTGACCTATTTTAATTGATATTTCTTATTTTAATCTTCTTCCTATATTTCTATAATGCTTTCCCTTAGTAATTTTAATATAAATCATTTTACCAAATGCTTTAATTATTCATATTTTGTTTTGTAATTTAACTCAAATATACATGATTAAATTATTTGAATCTATTTTTTTTGTAATTATTTAGAAATAATAATGATACTTATTTCAACATAATGCCACTTATCTTAATTTTTTGAAAAAATGCTATGCATATAAAATAATATTTTACTTTCCCGTGCATCGCACGGGTGATTGACTAGTATCTATATATTACTTAAAACCCTACCTATATCGTAAAACTGCCACGTATTACTCGTTATTTTATAGTGAACCGCCGCATATTCTTGATATCTTTTGTAGTAAATTGCAATCAAATTCTTAATCTAATTAAAAAAAATTTCTTTGAAAAAAATAGTATCACTATTAATGTATTATGATAATGGATCATAGGATACACACATTGAACTTTATGATCCACTAGCTAAAATTAGAAAGCTCTCAGATGACAACAGATCAAAGAGTTCCCCTTACACCCCCCCCCCCCGGGGGGTCCCCCAAAAAGAGGAAAAAAAGAAAAGAAGGATAAATGACAAGTAAAAACTTTTAGCACTGTCTCCAAAAAGGGAGGGAAAAAAAGAAAAACAGAGTTCGCAAGATTTTTCCTGAGTCTAGACAAGCTTCTTTAGTTTTTTTCAACTTTTATTTTTATTATTATTTTTATTATTACTATTATTACTACTACTACTACTATTATTATTATTATTATTATTATTATTATTATTGAACAAAAAAAATTGTGATATACAAGGAATCTATTAATAATAATATTATAAAACCTAAATTAATATGAATCATTGTGGGACATTGATAATGTAATGGACTATAATATTTGCTGTCTAAATTAGATAATCCATTTTTATTCCCTCCCCAATCGATTATAACATGAAAATGACATTTAATTTTAGTACTGCTAATAATTTATTTAGTCTCATACCTTTAATTTTTATTATTAATTTTCTTGTCTTTGTAATTTATAACACTATCAGCCCGCAAGTTAAAAATCATTAAAAAGAACTAACAATTTTGAAACGTAACATGCATGTGAATTAATGATTTGGAGACCTATAATTGGGTTGGGTATGTTTAAAATGAAAAGAAATGTGTATGCTTACTTTTTTGACATATTCAAACTGTTAACTTTCTCAAAAGTTTTATGTAAAAATAATGACATTACAAATTACATACATAACGAGCTAATTTGCCGTCTTTTAAAATAAAGGACTTAACTATCTCAAGGATCAAAGGTGAAGGACTTAATGAGATATTATGCCTTTTTTAGTATTTCGGATTCTTAATTACATTCACAATAATATATTCGAACTTAATAAAACTTAACTTTTTTTCCTACCTTCTCCTATATCCTTGGCATCAAAAGCAAACATCCTTTTCGTTCTCGCGCTCTCTCTATCTATCTTTTCTCTCTCTCACACACATGCACATAGATGATAGACGGGAATTTTGTTTTCTTAACCTAATTTTGGACATTTCTTGCAAAACTAATCCATTTTAAAATAGGTTCTTAAATATAATTCGTTTTAATTTCGAAATATACCCGACGCGCTCCGAAAACACGAGGAGCAGTCCCAGAACGCAGTCTCTTTATGGGAACGAGACCGCATGCCGAGAAGGAGCACCGCATTCTGCTAATGCGGTGGAAAGTGAAAATGATTTGCTGCTATTTTTTTTTTTTTCAGCCTTTACTGGTGCAAATTTGAAAATGTGATGTTACGTGAACCAAACAAAGCAAGTCACGTACACGCAACTGGAAGAAACTTGTGGAAATGTACATGGGACGTCAACTTACGCAATAAAAGCAAGTGGACCACTCCCCACTTATCACTTCATACTGCTTATGTTTTTCTTTTTTAAAAAATTAAATACAAGATTGACGCATGTTTTTACCAACAGTGAGGAGACTGGCGTGTTCGTTGAGGAATGGGGTTGGTTGAAGAAGGAGGGGGCCATTTGCAGGTAAGCAAATGTGATGTTACGTGAACCCCACGAACACTCCTTTTGTCAGATTAGCAAATCATTTCTACTTTCTACCGCATTACCTAATGCGGTGCTCGTTCTCGATATGGAGTCTTGTTCCCAAAACGAGGTCGCCTTCTGAGAGTGCGCTTTGTGTTTTCGGAGCACGTCGAGCACATTTTTTAAATTAGAATGGGTTATATTTAAAACCCCATTTCAAAATGAGTTAATTTTACAAAAAAATGTCCAAAATTAGGTTAAAAAAAAATTCCGATGAAAGACCCACCCATGTACGTGGTGGGCTTACATATCTATATTTATAAATAAAGTAAACCCTAAATTTGAAAACGCTAATTCTCATCAATAATCATTAATGCTTAAGCAAAAAGAAACTTCAACAATAATTCAAATGGTTGAAATTATCTTCTCCGAGCCTTGGGTTCGATCACATGAGGTGATGGTTTCACCAAAAAAAAAAAAAGAAGGAAAGAAAAGAAACTTAACCAATGTAATCTAACCTTATAAGCTCTTTTTGCACAGCAGCTCCCTGCAGGTTGGTTCTTCTATGAGATGTTGCACCAAAGCCAGCAGTGACGCCATTGCTGTTGATCACCCAATCACTGCTAGCTTTCACAGCAGCCATGGCAGACTCAGCGAGCTCAACCTTCACAGCTTCATCAGTACGTAAAGCAGCAGCAACCGCAGCCACTTGTGATATTGTCAACGTCTCAACCCCAAGCCTCACCACTGCCTTTCGGTACTCACTCACCATCCGCTTCACTTCATCCAAATGGCTTCCCTTTAACGACTCCGCAGGCAAATCCCAATTCAATGGATCGCTTTTTACGCGAAAGCGATTGCTTGAAACATGTCCGTTTTCAATCTTCTCTGGCCCCTCCATAGGCGTAGTCGATGGACAACAAGTAAATATGTGGGTCTCGAGAGATGGAGGAGGCTAGGTTAGCTGACGTCGAGAGATTTAAGATTCCGTAAGTAACCCTATGTTAAGGAAGGTTTAGAAGAAAAAAGTGAAATGAACGACCGTGATGGTTAAGATAGTTCGGTGTATGAAACTTTTGTTACGAGTTTGTAACCGAGACCTGAGATTGCAATCAGGGTGGGGAGTGAAGATATGAAAAAACACTTTGGAAATGCTATGTTTGCAATGAATGGTTGATGACGGGTGGTTCACCAGTTTTCATGGGAGATGAGTGTTTATATAGAGGGAGTAGGATATTCAAAGAGTGTGGGCTTGGGTATGGTGGGCGGAAAGCGGGGGGGGGGGGGGTGTGTTTGGTTGAGGACTTGAGGTAATGGCGCGGCCGTCTGATCGTCATATTATCTGACGGGTGATAGTGGTGATAAGTAGGCGTCTCATTTTGGGCTCAATGAGATTGGCATGGGATTATTAGTTTGTTACGCCACGTTTCTATTGATTTCTTTTAAAAGTATTTTTATTAATTTAAAAAATATATTTTTAATAAGTTAAAATTTCTAATTTTTTGATAAAGAGTTGAATTTGAACTGTTTTATTGAGTTTTATTTTTTTAAAATTAAATTAAATAGTTATTATAGGAAGAAAAAATTATGTCCTTATTCAAAAAAAAAAGTATTTTCTTATGAAAATAAGTCCTTCCAAGCGGATCTTAAAGCTTTAGTTAGTCAAAATCTCCAAGTATTTTTTAACAATTTGCTTCGTAGGTATAGTGGGGGTTGTTGGCATTTGTGGCCCTCATCATCTTATTTTAATAGATAATAAATTAGTTAGTGACCAACTAAAGACTTGTGTTTTTAATATTTTGATTTTTGAGTAATATTAAACCATAGTCGACGGCCGCTTTAATAGACTTCTTTGTGAGCATGTGCGTAGCCGCCACCAGCATTGTCATGTTCAAATTTTTTTTCCCTTTTTTTGTTTTATTTTTACAATAAAAATTAATTGATAGACTCAACTACCAAAAAATCAATAAAAGATCGACTTCTAATTAATAAACTCTCAAATGTAAAACATTGACTCAAAGATGTGTTAAGGACTTATTCGGCACAATTAATTTTTTTAGTAGGCTGTTAGCGAATAAGTACTTAACTAACTATTAAGGAATAGTTGTTTAACTACTTGATTAAACATAAAATGAGTCAAAAACAGAATCTTTGATAAACATAAATCCAGACCTAAATTCTGTAAGAACTTCTCCAACCTTGTCATATTCAGTTTATTTAGCCACAAATTTGAGTGTAATGACAAGATATAATGTTCCACTTTATCTTGTTTCGAATAGTTCCCTTCTGCTTTTTAAGAAAATAGATCCACCCATGCAAAAATGCAATTTTAAATAGAGTAGCGCGCACGCGATAGCACTTGCTCAAATTTAAAACTATAGCAGTTGCAAGCAATAAATTAAATTGCCAAAAAAATAAGCTATTCTTAATTGAAGTGATGAATATTATAATACCATCTAACATTATTGGAAACTAAAACACCATTTGTGCTTGTAATCTTTTAATATAGTTTCGATTAGAAGCATCCTTCCAAAAATAAAGAAAAAAAGGAAAGAAAAAAAAAAAGAAGAAGAAGAAGAAGAAGAAGAAGAAGAAGAAGAAGAAAGAGGCTTCGTCGGAGAACAATGCGACAACCAGATAATTTGCAGAGAAAGGGTTAGACTTTTTTTTTTTCTTTTTTATTTTAACCCTCACTTCCAACCCAATTTTCTGCTTCTAATGAGCTGAGATATGAATCCAAATTATTATTTTTAGGGAGAATATGCCTACCATTTGAATTGGAAGTAGGTATTAGTTTCAATGGTTGAAACTATATATAATTATGTTCTGCAACAAGGTTTCAACTAGCATTTAGTATTTAACCAAGTCAAAACATTAATTCTTTCAAGTTTTGTTATTCAATAAAACAATGTTTTAGGTATTGTTTCTATTTAAAATAATATTTGAAGTATTTTTTCTGAAAATGTTAATATTATTACAAGTAGGATTCAGTTTTTTATTTTTCTTTTATGGTAATCCTACCCTCTTTTCAATATCTTTTGGCTAGTCTATCCACTATGCAATCTCTTCCTATGTTTTTACATCTTTTTCACAAATATAAATCTAAAAATAAAAAAAGATCAAATTTTAAATTCTATCCATATCAAAATATACTAAAAATATATAACTCTTATTTGTATATTTATTATTTTTTCTTTGACAAATAAATTTTTGATCAAGTAAAAAATATTTTTATGATATATTAATAAAACTAATTTCTCAGGAAAATTATTTTATTATGATTTAATAATAAAATATTATTATAAGAAACATACATCTAATTATAGATTATCTTATTTTAATAATAGTAATAATAATTATACATATAATAACAACAATAATGTAATACTAATGTCCTTTTATGCCATTTTGCACTCATTAATTAATCCAACAATTAATTTTATTAAATACATTTTATTCAATCAACTAACCAAACAGCTAAAATGCAACAGTTATTAGCTACTTTAATGACTAATTTTGCTGAAAAAGACCTATGTCCCCCACGAATAATAACATGGATTCATGTCTCGAGAGGGATAAGACGTTTAAAAAAAAAATTTTAAAAAAACAAAAAACAAAAAAAGAAAAAAACATTTGAACTACTTTGTTGAAGGGTGACTTCAAAATGGTTCAAAAGATTTTGCGCTAAGCACAATAATACATTTGTGGTTGACTTTCCTAAATGTGTCGTTCACATATAGTATTAGAACTACATTGAAAGAAAATTAGTAATAATTCCAAAGATAATGACTCCAAAAACTCTTATCCTACCCAATCAGTACAGGACCTGTTTGGTTTTGCTTATTTTGCAATGTATAAACTTCTAGAAAAACACCTCTTCACATATTTTTTATTATTTATAACTTATAAGCCCCAAATAAGCTTAACCAAACAGGCTGATAATCATGTTCTATATAGTAGGTAGCCCCAAAATTGTCATACAACAATGGTGGCTTTGTAGGCAGTTTACAATACAATTTGGACAATAAATTTGTTAGGCATGCAACTTTCGTTGTTGTTGAAGCAACTGACCGATACTAAACTTCTATAGAAGATCTAGCTACTGTCCTTTATTTCTTAGATCACCAAGATATTAGAGTTTGGCCTAGAAAAATTACATAGGTAGAGATTGATGTGAAATCATCTATGTTTCCTTCCCAGTCCACATCAGAATATGCAAATGAAAGAAGTGTCCAATTTTTCTTATTAAATAATCCAAAATGTAGTGTGCGTTTCAAATAACTTAACAACCTCTTTGCTATTGTCCAGTGTTCTTGCTTTGGACAATGCATTATTGAGCTAAAATTTGTTGATGATAGCATAAGCAACTTCTGACCAGGTGATAGATAGACATTGCAGACTGCCTATTAAACTTCGATACGCATGACCATCCACTAATTCGGCATTATTTTGTCCAAAAAGATGATTTGTTGAATATAGTTGAGTTCCCAGTGAGGAGTAAGTAGTCATCTACATAAACCAAAAAATAGGCTATTGATTTTATCATAGAACCTGATGTCCTATATGAAAAAATTTTTAGAACTTAAATACACCATAGAAAGTCTGGAGCTACTCTCATATTAACCAATTAATTTTATTATAGAACTTGTTTCTTAACACTTTCACCAAAGAAAGTTTCATATTTGAATCAGCTAAGAGACAATTCTTTTTTTAAACCCGTCCTTGTAAATTTGGTACATAATTAAACTGAATCGCACATTTTTTAAGATGAAATCTTCAGTTCCGAAATATAAACTGTAGGCCCTATTGCGGGTCATCAAGAAAGAGGTTTTTCAAAGACATTTCCATCATCAAAAAAGGAAGACAGAAAAATGAAAAAGACAGTGAACAAGAAACCATCTAAATTAAATCGAAATAATATCTACTTCTTATCCTACTTAATGATTAACTAAAACGTTGACAACAAAAACCCACCTATTCTGTGATGGATACACACACACACACACACACACACACACACATATATATATGTGTGTGTGTGTGTGTGTGTGTTGTGTAGTAGACGTGGGCCCACCGTACTTGTAATGGATAGAACGCACAGAATGATTGGGTTTTTGTTATCAATGTTTTAATTAATCATTGCGTGATTGGTGTAATAAACTAGTAATCCAGACGTGATTGGGTGATGAACAGCATGAGCTAAGGCTCTGATAGCCATGGTGTCACCACTGGCTTTGGTGCAACATCTCATAGAAGAACCAACCAGGGAGCTGCTCTGCAAAAGGAGCTTATAAGGTTAGATTACCTTCGTGAAGTATCTTTTTGCTGATGTGTTAATCATTATCAATGAAAATTAGTGTTTTCATATTTTGTGCTTTATAATATGTATATATATAATATGCGTGTGAGAAAAAGGGGGAAAAATAAAATTAATTTCACATAATAACCCTAACTTTTATGTAGAATGACACTTATTAACTCTTATATTTAGTTTTAACCACGTATTATCTTTTTGTTGAATTACTGTTAAAAAAGTTAACAAACAAGTTAGTATTACATTTTTTTTTTATTAAGTGCCCTTGTCATTTAAGCCACAATCTTATAAATTTCTCTTTCTTTTTCTATTTCTGGATCCAAATAATATATATATATATATGTACGTATGTATAAAAACCTTATAACGTCTAATTATAAAGACCTTATATGTATAAAAGCCTTTTTTACTTTAATCTAATTATAACGCCTTAAGTTAGATTTTTTTTTTTGGTTAGACTTTATTAATACTTTGAATTTTCAAAGTCTAGCTTCATCAGTTTAATTACTGACAATTATTACATGCTTATTATATTTGGATTTTTCAGTTTATTAAATATGTTGAAGAGACATTGACAACATCATTATTTAATCAAATATATGTTTTAGCATAATACGTAAAGTTTCTTTTCTCCGAAAAAGTACATAGTGGATGAAGCAAGCAAGTGAGAAATTGATAAGGAGAAAACAAAAGGCAAAAAACTTGTTAATATTTTAAGAAAATATTCTTGTATTGTATATAGTGAGATAGAAGAGTTATTTTTGTATTTTTGTAATTTTTAAAGACCAAATTCAAAAAGGACAATTTAGTAACTATATTAGTTTTACTAATAGAAATATAACTTTGTTAGATTTAACTTAAGTCAAGGATTAATAAGTGGTTAAAATTAAATATAAAAGTAAATAAGTGTCACTCTATATAAAAGCTAGGGTTATTAAGCAGAATTAACTTAAAAAAATAGAGAGGGAGCAAATGAAAAGGATGTTTGCTTTTGATGCCGGGGTCAAATCTAGGACAAGGTTGGAAGAAGAAAAAGTTCTATAAAGTTTGAGTAATATGTTGAGGGAATGAGTTAAATGTCTTTTTTTTTAAAAAAATTTAAATGCTATATTTTTTAAATTAATAAGTAAAATGTCACAAAATTAATCTTCTAGTCTTGAAAACTCGATGATCTCTTTTAATTTTTTAGATCTTCGAGTTTTTTACATCTTCAAGTTTTTAAAATTGGAAGATCTGCTTTTCAAAAGAAAAAAAAGTTTCAATCTTCGAGTTTTTAAAACTCAAACATGCATTTGACAGCATTTTATTCATTAGTTTAAAAAATATGGTATTTTTATTTTTTTTCAAAAATAAGGTATTTAACTTGTTCTTTCGTAATATGTTGGCTGTAATATATAATTTAAGGGGAATACAAGACGTGATTACTTTTTCAGAGCTTATTTGAATTGATTTTTCAAAGTGTTTTTTATAATTTTTTATATCACCATAAATTAATCTTGTAGTTATGTGTATTTTGTTTCTTATTTATAATTAAAATTATAATAAAATTAACTAGTTATACTTTGTCCAAGCGTAACGTTTTCAATGTAACTAAAAAGTGATGCTACACTTAGAAGTTAAGTAAAAGTTTGTTACACATAGTTAAGGTAACTAATATAGGTGTGTGTGCATCAAGTAAGGTTCAGATTTTGTTAAACTTTGAGCTATAATAAATGCATTTTTCAAATTTGTATAAGAAATTTTTTGCTATCAATGAAAAAAAAAAAAAAATATATATATATATATATATATATATATATCTTTATGGTTGGAAACATATAACAAATATTTTATCATGCTGAAAATCATAATTATAATAAAAGTTATTATTTTATTCTTCTATGCTTACTCCAAGTATCACAATGAATGTATAGCTACTGACTTAAAATCTTGTTGTATAAAAAAAATAGTTTTTTTGAGAAGCGAAAACTTTTGACTTCTTGGAAAAATTAAAATTAAGTTGTTACAAAATTTCTGTTTTTCTTAAAAGCTAAAGTAAATATTTATTAAAAAAATGTATTTTTTAACAAAAAATATTTTTCATAAGAAAAATTCAGATAGACCTCTAATATAATACAAAAAAGGAAAATTCAGATAGACCTCTAATATAATACAAAAATATACTCATAGTTTTGCTTAGCAAATTAGTGGGCCTTATGAGGTGATGTATGCCCTATATTATTTGAATATAATTAAGAGTTAAGATGCCAAAATAGTAATGTAATATTGAGGTTGTAATCGATTGGGGAGGTAATAAAAATGGATTATTTAATTTAGACAACCAATAGTATAGTCCATTTCATTATCACTGTGTCCCACAATGATTTATATTAATCCATTTCATTATCACTGCATCCCACAATGATTTGTATTAATTTAGTCGTTACAATATTATTATTATATATCTCGTATTTTACAATTATTTTGTTCTATCGTAAGTTTAGGACAAAAAAAAAATAAAAAAGCTTATCTAGATAGAGGAAAAATCTAGCAAACGCTCATATATTCTTTTCTTTTTCGGGAGCCAGGCCTGGAAGTTATCTACTAATCATTCTTATTTGTAGAGGGGACGCTCCTCTCATATCGTCACTTAACAACTTTCAGATTTTTCAATGTGGTAATGCACTGAAAGTTTGCATTTTATTAGTTTAATTTGAAGAGTACTATAATGAAACTTGCGTAAATATATTATAAATATCAGGGCTCAAGAATAGATTAAAATACCGAGCGTGTCCTCTTCTGGCTACTGATAAGATATAAGCACCACTTTCCTATCTTATTTCTTATAGTTGTAAAAAAAATATAAAAAATCTTATCAAAAGCATTCTTATTAAAAGCACAAAACAAACACAAGCATTCTTATTAAAAGCACAAAACAAACACTACTTTTTAAAATAAGATCTTATAAGGCATAAGATCTTAGGATAAGCATATAGCAAATATAGCATAAGTGGTTTAGATATAGTAGTTCATCTTGTAGTTGAGATTCTTTTTTTCAAAAGTGATAACATGAGTTCGAACTCGAATTCCGTAAAGGACTTAATGGTTTGATTGTAAAAAAAGAGTTAAAACAGTAACAAACAATAAAAGAAATCCTACATTGCTATATTTTAATATTTTCTTGTTATTCATTTATCCGCAACAACGCCAAAATTTTCTAGAACGCCAAAATTTTCTAGACTTTCCAATAATCTAATGATCACTATCTATTACATTTTGTATGAAAAATTTTGTACCAGGTTCTTGAATGTTGGGATATTCGGAAATGGCACAGAATCATGCTACACATTGCGCCACTCTGCAAACAACAAGAGCAGCCATGCTGGTGAGGGTCAACACACTGCTTCAGGGGTACCCAGGGATAAGATTTGATATATTGGAAGCCACAGCTAAGCTTCTGAACAACAGTGTTACTCCATGCTTGCCTCTCCGTGTCACAATCGCAGCATCAGGTGATCTAGTGCCTTCATCATACATTGGAAGACTGCTCACAAGACGGCCAAACTCCAAGTGTGCAGCAGTGTAGGGCCTAATGGGGAGTCGCTTAACGCCAGCGAAGCGTTTTGCGTTGCTGGCACAGATGGCGGTTTCTTTGAGCTGCAGCCCAAGGAGGGTCTTGCCCTTGTTAACGGCACGGCAGTTGGGTCCGGCTTGGCGTCCATGGTCCTGTTTGAGGCCAATGTGCTTGCTGTGTTGTCTGAGGTCTTGTCTGCGGTTTTTGCTGAAGTTATGCAAGGGAAACCAAGGTTTACTGACCATTTAACGCATAAATTGAAGCATCACCCAGGCCGGATCGAAGCTGCAGCTATAATGGAACACATTCTTGATGGCAGCTCCTACGTTAAGGAAGCGCGAAAAGTACACGAAATGGACCCGCTCCAGAAGCCTAAACAAGATAGATGTGCTCTTCGTACATCGCCTCAGTGGCTTGGACCTCAAATTAAAGTCATCAAGGCAGCAACCGAATCGATTGAGCGCGAGATCAATTCGGTTAATGACAACCCTTTAATCGATGTGGCACGAAACAACGCCTTGCACGTTGGGAATTTCCAGGGCACCCAAATTGGTGTATCTATGGGCAACTCCGGGTTAGCCATAGCTGCTATTGGGAAGCTCATGTTTGCTCAATTCTCTGACCTAGTCAATGACTTCTACAACAATGGACTGCCTTCTATTAATACAATAAATTAATAAACCAAAATCCTCTCTACAAGTTTAAGCTTTTAGATGAGGTGATAACTCTAACGTGGTATCAAAGCTTGGAAGCCAAACGGCACAGGTTCGATCCTTATCGCCACCAATTTAATTAAATTGTTCATGTGTAAGTTCTAAACAAATTACGCTGCACGTGAGGAGCGTGTTAACACCATAAATTAATAAACCAATATCCTCTCTACAAGCTTAAGCTTTTAGACGAAGTGGTAATTCTAACACCTTCGAATCTCTCCGGAGGGCGAAACCCAAGCCTGGATTACAGGTTCAAGGGCGCTGGGATCGCCGTGGCAGCTTATACTTCTGAGCTCCAATTCCTTGCAAATCCTGTGACCAACCATGTCCAGAGTGCTGAACAACACAACCAGGACTTGAACTCTCTAGGACTAATCTCTGCAAGAAAAACAGCCGAAGCAGTGGACATCTTAAACCTAATGTCTTCAATATACTTGGTAGCACTCTGCCAAGCAATTGACTTGAGACATCTGGAGGAGAATCTGAAGAACACCGCGAGTCAAAGTCCCCAAGAAAGTCCTCACAACTGGCGTAAACGGAGAGCTTCATCCTTCAAGATTCTGCAAGAAAGACTTGCTAAAGTAGCTGATCGCGAACATGTTTTCGCATACATTGACGATCCTTGTAGTGCCACCTACCCATTGATGCAAAAGCTACAACAAATCCTTGTTGATCACGGATTAAACAGCACTCACGAAGATTCAAACAGCTCGAGCTATTCGATATTCTTCAAGATTGGAACATTTGAGGAAGAATTGAAGACCACATTGCCCAAAGAAGTGGAGAATTCCAGGGCTGCACTGGAGAGTGTCAGTCCAACAATTTCAAATAGGATTAAGGAGTGCAGATCATATCCACTGTACAAGTTTGTAAGAGAAGAGTTGGGGAGTAAATGGTTGAGTGGGGAGAAAACAACATCTCCAGGTGAGGAATTTGAGAAAGTTTTCACAGCAATCTGTGAGGGTAAGTTGATTGATCCATTGCTGGAATCTCTCAAGGATTAGAAATATTTGTACTTTTGGTCCATCATCTGATCTTTTAAAGTCTATATACATAGGAATGTTAGAACATTTTTAAAATAAATAATTGATCGACGGAAGACAATTCAGGAACTGGGATGTATATATTTCTTGTGTGGTTTTGTACATCGAGAAAAAGCATCAAAATTTTTCATACTGAAGTTAAGTGATGATGGCATCTTGTTAAGTTTGGTAATACCCGAGGCACTTCTTCGATCATTGTCTGGAACTATTTCTTTTTTGGTTGGAGGCCAAAAGTCGATAATACATGCTCGAAACTATTCTAAATAAGTTCTCTTTTCGTGGCCTCTCTATCTTTTGCACATATGGTCATTTTGGTTTCCAGTTTACTCTCATTTTTTTTTTTTTTCATCTGGTATATCTTGCTTACAACAGGTGAAAATTTCTCAATGTGGCAATATCTTGCTTTAAATCATTTCAAGTGCTTAATTTCAAATGAGAAATTGTGGTTGTTATTCTCAAAACTTTCTTACTTAAGTAATATAAAATCTGTATCTATTTTAAAGTTATAAATCTCGTAGTATAATAATGTGGTCTACATGTACTTAAATTAGATGAAGACCAAACAAATTACAATCCGACCTGAGATCTTTGATTACAATAAACCATTAGTCAATCATTCACCACTTCACCTCGGGAGTATTCATCAAATACAACTTGTTTGCATCTGCAACTAAGAAACAACATTAAAATTTATTAACAAATTATCAAGTGCCAAATTTGTTCTGGTAAGATTCTAGCTAGTGATAAATGTACTTTGAGAATTGAGAACTAACAACATAAATTTGCTAAAGGACTGGGACCTTTGGACCCTCTCCTGTGAGTTAAGTCACAACATCACCGTTCCTTACCATTAAGTGAAAATGACAAATAAATATAGAAAAGACGACTATGTAGTCTGCAGATTATGTATATGCAACTTTGTAGCATATGCAATAATATCTTTTTATAATTAAGACTAATTAATTTTAAATTCATGAATTGATTTTTTTTATGCAAAATACCTTTTCTTTTGAAAAAAGGACACCAAAAGCCAAAAAATTTTAATTTTCAACTTATTTACAGAAAAAGTGTAGATATAAATGGAGGAAAATATATTTTCCGGTTGCCAAGGAAAAGAAAGCATTTTTCGCATAGTAACTCCCACCCATTCTTTCATTAGGCGTACCCTTCCCCCACCCCCACCCCCAACCCCACCTCACCCCTACCCCTTTAAAAAAAAAAAAGAAAAGTGGAAATTAAAAAAATAAATTTTAAATAAAAATTAAACAATTAACATTTTAAAGATTGAAAATGTTAAAAAAATAAAAAAAAACCATAAAAATATTTAAAATGTTAAAAATTGAAAATTATAAAAATTTAACATAAAAATTTAAAATTGAAAATATAAAAATAAAAATTTAAAAATTAGACATTTAAAAAATAGAAAAATAAAAATAAAACAATGAATTATTCTTAAAGTAAAAATAAAAGTAATTTTATTTTTGATTTTTAATTTTTAATTTTTAATTTTTAATTCTTATTTCTAATTTTTATTTTATTTTGAATTTTCTTAATTTAAATTTTTAATTTTTTATTTTTATCTTATATTTTAATCTTTTATTTTGTATTTATCTCTAACTTTAAATAGTATAGTTTTAAAAGTAAAAGATTTTTTAAAAATAAAATATTCTTTTCTTTATAAAAATATCTTATTGAGAATGTTTTCTACCATGATAACTAAATACCAAAAAATATTCCATTTTTAAGAAAATTATTTTCCAGAAAAAATATTTTTTTCCCAACAAGTTATTTTCGTGCAAACAAATGGAGTATTAGTGGACCTTGCCGGATCGGGAATTGGGGATCTGCGCTGACTCATTCAATTTCTTGCAGCAAGTATCAAGCCTGAATCTATTTTTTCAATCTCTGACTTGCTAATTCGTGCATTAAGAAAAAATTTATTTCAGATTTGGGAGAAGCAAATTATAAAAAACATATTTCAAATATTAGGGAATGACCAAGTAAATCTTCTGATTTAATGGAGAATGGATATGGGAGATCCACACAAGCGTGAGCATGGACTTTTTTGTTCAGTTATTTGTTCTAATAATTTGGTTCAGCTTGTTTATATATATTTTTTTAAAAAAAATTCGCTGTATAAGGTTTGATTCGATTAATATAAAAAGAGAAGGAAAAAAAAAAAGGAAAAACTGACTGCGAGGTTAAGGAATTGGAGTACATGTCCAACCAGCCACCGCAACAGTCTAAGGGGTTTAGGAGTTGACAAATTCTCAGTAAGGCAATATCTAAGGGGTTAAGGGGTTTGGAATTAATTTTAATTTTAATTCTTAAAATGTTTTTAATTTTCTAAAAATAATTACAATTTATTAAAATAATCTTTTTAAAAAAATTTAATTTATTAAAATATTTTTATAAGTATTTTTAAATTATTAAAATTATTTTAAAATATTTTAATTTATTAAAATGATTTTTAATTTACTAAAATTCTTTCTAACATATAAAATTATTTTTAAAAATATTTTAATTTGAAACTATGTTCAAAATATTTTTTATTTATTAAAATTATTTTTCCAAATAATTTTAATTTATTATAATTATTTTTCAAAATATTTTTAAATATTTTTTGAAAATTACTTTTTCTAAAATTAATTTTATTTTTTTAAAATATTTTATAAAATATTTTTTGAAAAAAAATTAAAATAAAGTTTTTTGAAAAATATTTTTAAGAATAATTTCAATTTTAATAATTATTTTTCAAAAAAATTAATGAGTTCATATTACTTTTGAAAAGATAATTCTAAAAGGTCTTCACTACAAAGTGAATAAAAGTTTTGAAAACATATTACCACAACATGAGAAAGCTACTTTTTTCGGTTTACTAAAGTTGCAAAAACAGGTTGTTAGTTTTTAGTTTTAGAAAATAAAAACAGAATTAAGCGAACTGATTTTAAAATTTTGATAGACAACAACAGAAATCCAAAAACAACAATGATATCAAACGAGCCCTAAAGAAACTTTGTATGGATTAATTTTAACTTTCTAATCTGTAACAAACTTATCCAGAATTTATATGTTTAATTATGTATAAGATTTCATTATATAATATTGTTTATGACATATTTTAATGAATGAAGTTGATTTTAGGTTTTGTTACATTTTTCATGCAACAATTTATGCTTTCTTTTTTTAGTTTTTCTTTTTGAAATTTTATTGGCCAATTTCGATTTTAGCTGAACCAAACTGAATAGACATAAAATATATTTCAATTTTAGTCTATTCAATTTTTACAAATTTCGGTTCAATTTGGTTTTTAAAATTTAAAAAATAAATGGGTTTGGTTCGGTAAATAACAAAATGCTCACCCCTATCTATGCAACATATTTAACCGATGAATTTAATTTAGTCTTTTTAACAATTTTTATATTTTTAATTGATGAAAAATTCTTTCATCCATGTAAAGGAAGATTTTCCCTTAATTGGCTTTTCTGTTTTGAGATTGTATATATATACTTTGAAAGTAACAAGTGTTACAGACTCTTATATTAATTAATTAAAGCAACAAAAAGAGAATTTCAATACAGGAAAAAGACCCACAAAGAAAATCCAAGAAATAAAGGAAAATCATGTAGTTACAGATTTCCTAGTAGGTCAATTAACAATTTTGTAATTTTCACTCAAATATGGTGAATAAATAATAAGACAAACTTAATTATTTTCCCTCTTATTTATTGGGGTAAAAAGTATAATTTGTGCATTATCACGCACTAATTTACAGAATTGTATGAAAATATTATTGAGTTAAAAAAAAAAAAGTCAACATGAAAGCAGAAAATGGTGATGGATGAGGCACGTGGTATGAGCCACCTGTTACTGCTTGCCTCGAAATCATCAAGAATTCCACGTGGACTCTTCCACTAGGCCCCACATATCTTCCCTGCTCTCTTGTTTTGCATATGTCATCGACATGTGTGCCTTCGACTACTAGGCTCAACAGACTAGCTAGACCGCTACTCTACTGCCAACTGTAGAGTATTTGATATTCGTCCAACGGTCCTCTTCACGGAAGGCAGCACTGTTTCTTTGAATGTGGCCTCTGGTGTCTAATCTTTTATAACGAGAAGATTTAAATTTAAACATAAAAGTGTTGTCAAGACAGTAGAGTTCAAATTTGTGGAATTGGTAAGCCCGGTGGCTCGATGATTAACCATGATGTAATGTTTAATTATTTGTTAGAGGTTCTTTGTACCGAAACGATTCAAATTTGGCCCAAGAGATCGTTTGACAGGAGGGGAGCTGAAATTCGTGGAAGTGGTAAAAGCATGCAGCTGTGTGCATTAACCATACTGCAAATTGAAATGCGTATATCTACTTTGTGTTTGCACATCAATTGTTTGGTATTGAATTAAGCACAGCAGATAGGTCCGGGGCCCTAAACTGGACACCCTATTCATTCTTGTTTCAAAGGTAAGCCAAGAATTCTCTCTCTGTGGGACATACCTTTTGCATTTTAAATTGTTTCTATGGTGTGATTATTTTTGTTATACTACATAATTTATAATTTTGTATAAATTAGAAGTGGTTTAGACATATTTTGGTACCCTGATATGGGTCTAGCCGGACCCGCTGCACAGGGACATGGGTCATACCCAACCCGAAGAGGACATCGACTTCCCTGGGTTTGGGTGTTCGCTCACGCCGCTCCACTAATTCTGTCAGAATTGGGCCGAATACTTCTGGATATACCTTAAGTCAGCGAAGTGATTGACTTTTTGTTATAACAACCAAGCTAATTTTGCTTGATTTTAGAGGTTGTTTTAGACATATTTTGATCACCCGGATAAAAAACTGGTTGAATAGCAACTGTTATTATTAAATATTTAGACATGCATTAAGCAATATTGCTACACTACAAACTTATTAATGTGATCCTTGATAATTAATTGATTCCCTAATGTGTCCTAATGCTTCAAGGATCCTGTAAATAATTGCTAATTATTTTGAACAAATATTGAGCACATTTTGACATTTAAAACAAGCTGCTGATAGTGCTTTGATGTTACTTTTAATACTTTTAAATCATTGTCGGCAGTTTCTAGAAGAATTATTTGACCCGCGTGAAATAAATAAATAAGCAAAGCTGAGAGCTGAATAGATTCTGAATGTGATCGCATTTCTCAACCACTTCATTTTTCGTCTATTTTATCCTTAAATATTAATATAATAAATAAATATATAAATATATTTTTATATTAAATATTTAAATTTTTAGATGAGAATAACTTAATATAATAATATGATATTAAAGCCTCAAAAATGGAAATGTGTCAGGTTCGAACTCAATTATGATTAATTGTTGTTATCTATCTTTAGCTTTGCTTAAATTTAAAAGAGAAAACGTTAATACCATCTGCAATAATACTACCAAGAAAATATATCCCACCAATCATTGCCAATCTTTGCCCCTTTTGGTACATTACCAATTTTCCACTAACTTCAAATCTTCAATAGATTATGGATTTCTTTTCTCTTTTTTTGTCAGACCAATTTAATCAAAATTAATTATCTTCATTCTTTTAGTTGAAATCAACTCTTTACTCAACTTAGAAAAGGGGAATCTTTTGGTTTGGAAGACTTTACTTTTTAGATGGACTCATTCGTTAGTTTGGTGAATGGACCTTTTTTTCGTTTTAGTCCTTTCAGACCATTATTGAAATATTGGTAAAGAATTCTCGATTATAAGAGGAGTTAAACATGTATACAGATAAGCCAACGATTATACTGATTGTCTTATGAATCATAGTCTTTGCTACTTGTTGGATTATTTCTTAGATACTCAAACAGTTTCGTGTTTTTTTAGAGAGAGACAAAAAAAATAAATGATTTCCTTAAAAAAATAAGGACGAATTGCACCAACCCCTTGTGATTTATTATAAATGTATATTATCTTCTAATAGTTTTAAAATAAGCACAGACACCTGATATACATTAAAGGACCATAGGGAGGTTTCGTGCCTATTTTCTAGTACATGTATGCCATATATTTTAAGACGACAAGCCCGCACCAATTTTGGAATGGGGAGTAACGTTCATTCGTGATAAATTATAAAAGGAGTCGATGCAATTTATAGGGTAACTAGTTTTTGCCACGGTAGGGGAAAAAAAAAAGTCCCTTGCCAGAGTACCGACACGACCTTTTCCCTTTACCAGTATCCATTTCCCGACAATGGACACCAATTAAAAGTAGGCCCTCCCTT
Source organism: Cordia subcordata (assembly GCA_028554755.1). Lineage (NCBI taxonomy): Eukaryota > Viridiplantae > Streptophyta > Magnoliopsida > Boraginales > Cordiaceae > Cordia > Cordia subcordata. Next base: position 4,037,612 of record JAPTOF010000007.1, read on the forward strand.
ATAAAACAAAACCGAACAACAAGACATGTCTTTTTCACAATAAGGTAACATCCACCCTCAAAAAGTCTACCATGGCACACAATATCAATATAGCTTCTAGACATCACTTGTCCACCTTATTCTAATATGTCTTCAAAGCAAAGGCTATCTGTGTGTACTAACCGTTAGCATATCTATACAAAAAGTTACGTACCTTGGACCATTCAAAATTTTTGAATACTTGACCGCTTTTTTAAGTCACCATAACTAATAGAATCCAATATCTTATAAAGTAAAATCTACCATTTATGCATAATTTTTTTAATAACGAGAAACCCGTCTAATAAAATTATGTTAAATTTATTCTATGAGTATAGATTTTTTCGAGTCAATAGTTGATTATATAGTTCTTACCTCTGGTGCAAGGTACACCTAATTATTGGTTTTAACTAAATGGATGTTGTGTTGATTAGTGTAGACTAACTAGTAAAAATTGTTGAGGTGTCTTTTTCAGATTTGAAATAATGTTGCTTTCATGGAAATGAATAAATGGAAAAGGGTATTGTAATGTAAGACTAAGTATATTTATCTATGTGTTGATTTCATGTATCATATATATATATATATATATATATGTATATATATATAATAGTATAAAGTTCAACCTCATCTTTGAGGTTATTTCAAAAGATACCACATGTCATGATTTAGAGTGTTTTAATAGTATCAAATCAACAAGTTTTAATTTTTGTGATTCCATCTTAATTAAGTATTTTATAAAATAATCATTATTTAATACTAACAAATTACAAAAGTTATGTCATAAGTCTCCACATGATTTAGAGTGTCAAAAGGTATGTATATAAATATATATATTTGGATGCCTTTCAATTTACCACTATTAGTGTGCAAATAAATAAATAAATTTAAAAGTTCGAAACTTTTGGTGCTATAAGATAGTTTAAAACCAAAAGTTACCATAATGCATTTTTATATATTTATCTCAATAGTGACCCAAACTTGAGACCTATAAAAGAATTTTAATATTGAATTTTTTCAATTGTGCATATTAAAAGATTTCAATTTTTTTAATAAAGAATTAGAATTTAGAATTCTAAAATTAAAATTTAATTTGAATTTTTGAAACTATGTTTGAAATTTTTAGAAGAAGACTAGCTAATAAAAAATTCGCATGGGTCTAAAAATAACCAATGTATACATATACAGATATACATATACATATACATATACATATACATATACATATACATATACATATATATATATATATATATATATATATATATTCAAGTCATTCTAGAGTGTCTAAACAATGCTTATGTGGCATATATTAAATTTTCTATTTGTAGGTCGTTCTAACACTAATAATTGCATAGTATAATTCATGCATTAATTAAACAACTAAAAATTTAAAAATCAAAGTGCAAATTGAAAACAAAAAAAATTAAAAAACAAAATTAAACTTAAAAAACCAAAATAAATTAAATAAATATATGAAATTAAAAGTTAAAAAATTAAAATTAAAAGTTATAAATTACAAAATTAAGAATAAATAATAAATAAATAAATAAAATCTTCAATAAACCAATGACTATGGATCCGTTTGTATTGGTTTTTTTTCAAAAGTATTTTTTAACAGTTTTTGAAAAACATCTTTTTTTAAGAAGCTGAAAATTTTGTCATCTAAAAAAAGTCACATTTGAACTTTGTTTCAGAGTTTTAGTTTTTTTTAAAATTTAAATTAAATAGTTATTATAAATTTAATGTAATTTTTTTAACAAAAAAATATTTTTTTTTCTAAAAAAAATAATCCAAATAAGCCCTATATTCAATGTCTAATATAAAAATAAATAAAAACAATAATGCAAAGTACGGAGCAGAATCGCGCTAGTCTTTCCGTGTAAAATATTTGGGTTTCGGATGTCTGCTTTCGCCATTTCTTTGTGGGCACCCATTTTCTTGATGGGTCTGTCAACATTTTAGTAATCAAGGGTATCATCAGCAGGTTATGCTGTTGCTTTCACCCCTACATCCCACATTTGGAGCCTGAAGAGTAATTAAGGATAAGGGTTAGTGTTGCTAAGTAGCTTTCATGAATTCTTTGCCTCATCACAACGTATTATTCTCATTGCTTTCTGTTACTGAAGTTCATGTTTCTGCTAACTCTGCAAGTTAGTGCTTTTTTTTTTTCCTTCTAAGTTTTCATGGTTTAGTATTTAGATATCTCTGCTAAACTATGTTTTCTTGAATTTATTATTGTGTTTGTGATTTCCTTTTCTGGGCTTATATTGCTGATAAGAAATCTTGGTGTGATTCTGAATGTTCAAGAATGAGACTTGTCCTTGAACTTCACATCCTTCTTAATTTTGTAACTAACCCCTTACCATGTTCAATTGCTGGTTGGCATGTGCTTATTTCTCTGGACATGGCATTTAAGCTTGTTAGTTGTGTATCATAATCTTGGAGATGCTAGCTATGCATTTAATAGTGTAATCACTTTGATGTCTCTTCCAATGGTTGTCCTAGTTTTATGCACTTACAAAAATCCCATAAGCCTAAACAATTTCATTCAGTTGAGAAATTTTCATGGAAGAAAAAAACAAAATGATCTTTGTTCACCTTCGCCAAACAAATTTTTTTTTTTTTTGAAAGGTAGTGCTAATGTCACATTACAATACTTGTTTCCCAGAAAGTTAGTGCTAATGTTGTATAAGTCTTTTAATTTTTAGTAGAAGAAGTAAAAATCTGCAGAGTTGTTGGCCAACCAACTCCACGTATGTTAGTTTGTTTATCTTCTTTGCTACCATTTGAAGGATTTAATTTATTGCATTCCTGAGTTTTGGTCGTATTAATATTAACTAATCCTTGATTAAGGGGGACGCCATTGTCTTGATTCTTTCAATTTCCCTCACTAAATAGTTGCATGGCATTAACAGGAAATTCTCACTAATCAGACCCGAATAGGTAGATTTTTGTCTTTGTCTCTGTGCTATGTGCTTTTCTTTGCTTTTTGGTTAACATGTTGTTGCTGGATTCTGTGGGGTCCTACATTGTAGTTTTAGATGACTGAAAGCATTCAAATAAATTTGTGCTTCCACTTTTAAAACTGGTGAGCAGAATGAATTTTTAACATCTCATAGCAATTGTCCAGATCAAATGCCAGGGATGAAGAACTTTCAATGAGAAGAGTCTTCTGTTCGTGAAGGTCTCTCTCTCTCTTTCTCTATCTCTCACTCTCTTTCTCTATCTCTCACTCTCTTTGTGTGTGTGAAGTTTTTATATTTATATGTCATGCCATTAACTTAACTTTCATAGTTTGAGATTGATACGTGTCCCCTTTGAAATTTGAGACAGATGAGACTCCAAGTGGAAATTGTTCTTTTCTGCCTCCTTGGCTTGGTGTTCATCGAACAAATTCGTTGTGGTTAGTGTTCCTTGTCCTTGGATCTAGTTGGTAACTTTATTTGAGCTCATTATTTGAAGAAGCCCAGGGACTTTTACGATCCTTTTTTTGATTGTTAAGTGAAATGGCTTTTATCTTTGTTAAGTCATGAAACCTCCTATCGACTTGCATATAACTAAGAAATTTGCTTCTTGTGTTGGAACCAACATGGCAGACAGACTTTCTGATACCTCTGAAACAAGGAAGTGGACTTGCAGTTGTTTGGTGGACAAAGAGAATGAAAACTTTACAGTCCAAGAAAATTGTTCTTCATCCTGTAATTGCAGTTCTGGTATGTCATAAGGAACCTGTCTGTGGTTTACCAACATCATATAATATATATCACACTTCTGCTTTGTTGCTGAACAATTTATAAATATGTTGTATACTCCAGCGTGGAAGCCTCTTCGTCGGATGCCTTATTCACTTACAATGCTGAAGCTAACAAAAACTGGATGTTGTCTTGCTGATGTTTCTGGTTAACTATATAAACAAATTCAGACTACTAACTTTATTAATATCGATTTTAAAGTCTGCAAGCATTTAATTTACCTTGAAGATGAACTCCAAACATGATGCACATTTCAAGAATAGGATCACTTTATTATTATTCTTCAATTGGAGGTTTTATTGTCTGTTACAGAATTAGTAATGCTGGATTCCTGTATAAGTTAGTTTACTGACATAACTGTTGCTAGATGCACCTCGTTTTGCCAGAATTTTAATCTGAACCAATGTTACAAACAGATGGAGCAAATGCAAAGAGATGGAGCTGCACTTGTGCTGCTGATGGTTTGCCTAAAGTGAAAGCTGTAAATAATGAAAACAGTTGTTTTACCTCCTGCACCTGCAGTTCTGGTATGGTACTGTTTCAAATTTCCATTAAATGATAAAGGCAGTTCTGATATTGTGAAATTTTTACGTGTGTATGCATTTGGTCATCAGAGTCAGAATCACAACCCACATTTATAAATTTTTACGTGTGTATGCATTTAGTCATCAGAGGCAGAATCACAACCCACATTTTATTCGACCACTTTCATTAAACGATAAAAGGCAATTTCAGATGTAACCAAATTTTTAAAGCCAACATTTTATTCTTGTTTGAATGGTTTAAACTTTGCAGCATGCTTGCTCCATGGTTATTTGTTTTCCCGGTGAATCTATCATTTTTAGAAAATGCCAGCATTTCTTTCATGTCCAGTGCATAAACTCGATATTTTCTATTTACTTATGATCATTTACAGTTCAGGATGAGTTAACTAAATTTTCTATTTCTTAGAATATTTCTAGCAAAATGGTAGTTTTCTGATAAGTGTCCTTAACAATGGAGAAATCGAGTCAAGCAGCTATTAGATCTTGGCTAAAACCTATACTTTACCTTATCTATTGATTATGTTCTTGCCAAGTCAAGTGTATATACCTTCTTCTCAATGTTTAGGCTCATGACTGTGGTATAATACCACTTGTTGGAGTATATTAACTTTCCCCTTCTTTTCAAAATTGAGTAGCTCATTGGAAATGAGAAAATGAAATAGAGAACAGTGTGCAGGCTTACTGCAATATAAACTATGCCTCTAATCCACAATGGTTTGTGGAAGCAGAAAAGCACAATTATTTCATCTAAGAAAGTGGTTATATGGCTTATATGTTATTTCATTGTCTATCAATAGGGACTCCAATTGAAGTGCAGTTCTCGAGGAAGAAGATATCCAGAGAAGTTTTAGTGATCATTCTCTTAATTTGTATAACAATCACAGCTCTTGCACTTGTTGCTTTAGTGTTATGCTATATCTATAGACGAGATAAATGTGCTGTTCAACGGGCACTGTTCTCATTGGATAAAGAATCAAGTTATAGCAGTGCTGCCAACTTAATAAGCAGAGGAACTTCTTCAGTAGCAGATTATCAAGGTTACACAGTTACCTCTATCAGCCCTGGTGTAGGTAAATTTTACATTTCTCAAAATTCCATTTGTTTGGAGGTGGCTGAATTGCAATTGCTGTTGCCAGTAAACTTCCCTGATGGGAGGCATTATATCATTTCAAGAGAGCAAAACTTCAAAAAGTTCAAGTCTTTAACTTTCTGTTGTGGTTGTGTCTCCGATGGTTTCTTTTAATGTAGGGTGCATTCCCAAGGCTTTATCCCTATTGGGAAGCAAAAGCAGTGTTATTCATGGAACAATTTCACGATTTTCATACTCTGAACTGGAAAGTGCAACTGGCAGTTTTTCTGAATCTAACTTGATTGGCATTGGAGGAAGCAGCCATGTATACCGTGGTGATCTCAAGGATGGGAGAACTGTGGCAATTAAGCGAATTAAAACAAAGGGAGGGCCAGATGCAGAATCTTTGTTCCTGACAGAGGTGAGATTTTTACTAGTATATTGGTAATTTTACAAGAGAAACATATGTTGGTCAGTACTTCAGTCGAATTGGGTAATAGAGTCTAGAAAGACAACAAATTTCGGATGATTGTTTTAGGTGTTGATGCCTCTCTGAATCACAGATAAAGCTGATATCGAGACTCCACCATTGTCATGTCGTGCCTTTGCTTGGTTATTGCTCAGAGCACCGAGGAAAACACATCAAGAGGCTGCTTATATTTGAATACATGCCTAGTGGTAATTTGAGAGATTGTCTAGATGGGGTGTCAGGGATATGTCTGGACTGGGGAACACGAATTGCAATTGCTCTTGGAGCTGCAAAGGGGTTGGAGTACCTCCATGAAGCAGCTGCTCCCAGAATCTTGCACAGAGACGTCAAATCTACAAATGTTCTCTTGGATGAAAACTTGAAACCTAAGGTAAGTAAAAAATGAAAAAGGAATAAAAATAAAATTACACGAGCAATAGTATATATGCAAGGGATTTTAAGATAAAAAGTGAGCAAGGAGAAGGAGAAAGAATGTTTGCAGGAATTCCAACGAGAAGGAGAAAGAAAGCCTGTAGGAATTTTTACGTTTTACTGATATTGAATCCGTCCAAGTCTTACTAGGCCTAGTGAAGATGTGAACTTCTAAATAAAGATTCCAATTTCTAACATGATGAATGATTTATATATATTAGTGAGTTGCCTCCAGAATATAATGGTTTTAAAGTAGTCCTAAATGCTCAGATGGCTGACAGAAACTCTGAATATGATATTTCACTCCCTATTTTTGACTTCATATGCATACATGTGCAGATCACTGATCTTGGTATGGCCAAGCACCTTCTCAATGAAGGCATTCCTAGCTGTTCCAGTTCGCCAGCTAGGATGCAGGGGACCTTCGGCTATTTTGCACCTGAATATGCTATTGTTGGAAGAGCTTCTCTAAAATCAGACGTTTTCAGCTTTGGGGTGGTTCTGCTTGAGCTGATCAGTGGCCGGCAACCAATCTACAAGTCATCCAACAAAGCGGAAGAGAGCCTTGTAATATGGGTATGCACAAATAGAAAATTCATTGTATTAAATGTTTACTTTTGTTAAACTTTCTCAGCATGAAAATGTTTACAACACCTAGTCAGTTTTAATATCATATTTCTTGTTAGATATTCATCTTCAATGATTAGATACAACATTCAATCACAATATTGTGGTAGAGTTAACATGTGGTGTGGCTCTAATACTATTTTGATGTACCTTCTGATAATCATGATAGAAGTTGGGAATGATATATAATGTTACTACTTACCTCAGGCAATGCCGATTCTGCAAGACAGTAAGCGAGTTATTTCAGAGTTACCCGACCCACGTCTGAAAGGCACTTTCCAAGAAGAAGAGATGCAGGTAATGGCTTACCTAGCAAAGGAGTGCTTACTTTTGGATCCTGATTCTCGGCCTACCATGAGCGAAGTTGTTCAGATTCTTTCAACTATTGCACCAGAGAAATCCAGAAGGAAGAACTTGCCGTTGAATCTTTTTCAGGTAAAAGTATTCAATAGATTTCAGATCCCATTTAATTATTACTCATACATCCAGTGAACTGTTACTTTTTCTATTTTCACCTAAACTTGTATCGGTGGATATCAATCATTCTTTCAAGGGCGGTCAACAAATATCAAGCTCTATTATCATTATGATTTAATTTGTTATCTATTTTTTTAAATCCCTTTCTTTCTGTTGTGCTTTCTATCTCTTTCGTCTTTGTCATTTTCTGATGCCAAATGAGGATGGACAAATTCAATAATAGGAAGGATATGACATATTATTTGCCTTTGGCTATACTTGTATTTGAATTTTTTGGTCTATTCATCTAAAATGTCTTTCTTCTATGCCTATTATGCATCATTTAGAACTCATCCAATGATGGAGCAGAAAATAAAAGTTCAGAGATTCATGATGAACAAGATGCTGATCCTATTGAGATCAAGAAGATCAGCAAAATCACTTCCAAGAAACAGGCAACTCCATGCCCATTGTGTTCAGAAGTTGACCCTTGCCTGTGTTTCGAGAAGGATCAGAAAGAGACAGATACCATTTCTGCAGCGCGTGCACAGAAGATCCTCTCAAACTCAGATGATGCTATTTGTTGGAACTCACAGGATGATGAAGTAGTGGACTTGACTGAGCCCAGGTTTGAATCATTCTGTGGCAAATTCTAGGCCCCCCAGCAGTAACTACTAGCCGACCGGCGTCCAACTTCAGCATATATACTTCTTCCTTGGTCAGGCAGCATAATGCAGGAGATAAATTTTCTTGCTGACTTGGTTGCATGTCATGGTTTTCTTTCTGATCTAATTTCTAATTTTTTTTTTAACAGAAGAAAAAAAAAATCAAGAATCTGTCAAATGATCAATAGTTGGTTACTTGATCACATTCTTTTTCTCTATTCTGGATGTAAATATCTTTCAGAACATTTCAGTTATAGCATTTACTTCATTATGATTAGTCAGAAAGTAATTTGTTGCATATTTCCAGTGTAATTTTCGGTTGTAGTATTTTTTACGAGGGAAATCCATCTCCCCCATAGTTTAATGCAAAGTCTCAAAGTCCTCCATGAACTTTCCCGATTACCCAGATCCCCCATCAAAATTAATAGATAGTTGACTTCATGTTTTCACCATTTTGTCCATGATACATTGCCAGCATTTCTTATTTTCTCAATGTCTCCCATGCCAATTATATTTTCCTCCAATTTCAGTCCATACTCTAATGACTACTCTTATTACGTGTTTGTATCCTTCTATTCAACATTTCTCTGTAATTTTTTTTTTTTGGGTGTTAAGCATGACTAAGTAATTTATCATTTAGGGTAAGATTATTATGTGATAAGGTTAATTTTATGGTCTTAAACTTGGATGTATTGCTTTGATGTTTAATATTTGCATGATTTATGTTTTATATCTTTTTACATCTATTATTTTATTATACTTCTAACGGGTGTTTAATAGATTTCTTATGCTAGATCATATAAATATTTCTTTGAGGGTTATTGAAAAAACTGCAGGTTGTATCATAGTTCTTCTACAAAATTAATTAATAAATTGTCTCAGGATTTTAGGATAAATCAACACTCCTACTAGATAAAAGGATTAGTGATAAAGTTGCACCTTTGAACTAAGATTGATTTTTTTTTCTTAATTAAACTTTATTAAACAAATAGCAAAGTTTATATAACCCTGCCTACTGACAGTAAAACAACCCTAAAACTAAACAGACACACAAGGAAGACAAACACGGCAATAAGCAACGCTACAGCAGGACCAAAAAGACAAAACATCCATCAGCAAAAGGCAAATCATTACCGCACTAAACCTCAGATCCCTCACCAAAGTAACCAAGGAGAACACACCTCCGAACCCCAAAAGATGCAAAAGCATCACCGCCATGACAGTGGGATGGGTCACAAAAACATTGAACCTAGATGGTCTAAACATCTATAGAAAAAGGACGGATCCTCTAGTCATGTGACTTGAACGAGTGGTAAACATATATAGGAAAAAAACACAAAAAAAAAAAAAACAAGATAGAAAAGGACTCTAGGAAAACAAGAGAGAGAAAGAAAGACACTAAAGAAACAAAACAAGTTAAAAGAGAAGATCCACCGGTGATGATGAAACTACCAACGGTAGGCAAACCCACAGGAGAACTGATGTTATTCACTCCAACTGCAAGCAACAAAGAGAAAGAGCGAACAGAGAAGTTAAAACTCCTTAAAAAATACCATTTGGGCTTGTATATTAATCATTTAGGCTTGTAGCCTAATCGCATCGAAAAAAAATCTTAATAAGTTCAAGCCTGGAATCTAAGTTTCAAATAATAATCCAAGCCGTAGACCTTTACCAAAGTTTTCTCATCTCAATTTTGACTTTTGCAATTCTTTCTATTAATTTTAATTTTAGTTCAAACTTAATTTTAATTAGCTCTAATTCACGAAATCAATTGTGTATTTAAATTTTTAACGATCACTTAGGCACTTCATGTGCACCTTTTCACAAATTTTCAAATTGCCTCCTCAGAGAGTTGAACTCATATATTGCATACTACATTGCGATTACTTGCGTACTTATGAGCTAAAACTTGATTCTAAAGTTTGAACCTAATTTTCATCGTAAGTCAAGCACATTAAGTTTTTTGTGCCATTATAGAGAGGCATGGTATAGTTCTTGGATAAGTTTAGTTTTTTTTGCTTAAGTGTTTATTTCTATTTTCTTTTTTAGTTTATTTTATTACTTAGTAAAGAAATTTAAAAAAATCCAAAAAAATCATCTTTTAGTAATTCTTTTTTTTTGTGTTTTTGTTTTTTAATTTATAGTTTTCTTTAGTTACTTTATTTTTAATTGCCATTGCTTTCTTTTCTCGGTTATTTCTTTTAGGTTACGTTTGGTATGCAGGAATGACATCGAATGGAATCGTCATTCCAACTTCTCATTCCTTTTCTTTTATTTGGTAGAACTAATTAAAGTGTATCGAAAATTAAATGGGTTAAAGTAGGCCAATAAATTTTAAAATATTATTTATAATGATCCATTCCAATTAGGTTTAGTTTCGTCTCATTAATATTTGAGTAAAATGCACCAAACTCTTCTATAGTCTATTATAAGTGCATAATAACCCTCTATAGTACCAAAAATATCACAATGAACTCTTTTGGTGAGTAAAAGTTCCATGCACACCACCTCCACCACAACGCTTGCCTAACATTGTTAAAATTCATAACAAAAAGACATTCATACCCTTATCCCATTCATTGAATTTCCTTTTTTTTTTTAATCAAATACATGTATAACAATTAAAAGAAAAAAAATAAAGAAAACCCTAAAATGCCCAAACATTCTCGAGTTCTTTATTACCAATCATGGCTGTTCTATATCCTCGTTACCAAAACGTACGTTTCTTAGATGGTCGTAGAATTCCAACCATATACTTGAGCCAATGGGCGCATGTTTTGGACACAAAAATTGAAAATCCCCCCTTCACTAAATTAACCTCCAGGTCGATTTCATCTGCGCCATCAATCGCGCATGAGATCAACAATGGTGTGAGAGTTGAGATCAACAATGGTATCCCTACAAAGACAGCTTGTTTTCCAATCTTTCTCAACGTGGGCATGCTGACAATGTTTGTCAATTTGCCTTTCCTCAACAACTCGCCAAGTTTGTCCACTACATATATGCTTGGCTGTGGAGCTTGTCCCCAGGCCTCCAACCATGCCTGATTGCACAAAATCCACGGCCTTGTGGGCTACAATTCTCTTCATCTCATCTTCCGTTGAACTCAAAATGATACATGATTGGTAACAAAAAACTCAAGAATGTTTGGGCGTTTTAGGGTTTTTTTTTTTTCTTTCAATTATTGTACATGTGTTTGATTTTTTTTTTTTTGAAAAGGAAATTAAACGAATAGGATAAGGGTATGGATATCATTTTGTTATGAATTTTAACACTGTTAGCCAAGTGTTGACGTTGGAAAGGATGTGCGTGAAACAAATGATGTGCGTGAAACTTTTACTCGCAACAAAGATTTATTATTGGACTTTTGGTATCATAGGGGTTATTATGTAATTATAGAAAATCACAAATTGATTTGATACATTTTATCCTTAATATTTATTACTAGTGGTGTAATATATACGGTATAAAAACTGTTTAAAACATTAGAATATCCGGATAGAGGCTCAATAAAATTTTTGAGGCTAGGCTTCCTCTTCCTGGTAGTCTATGAATAGACTACTAAGGTTAGCTTGTTCCATTGTCGCTGTTGCATATTAACAAAATAAAGAATCAGTAGTCCACTAACAGAAATATTTGCATGTAGTTAACCTTAAAACTTTTGAACACCTAAAACCATTTTTAGTCCATGCAGAACTGTGAACTTAGCTTAACAGCACAAGCAACAAAAAATCAATATCAAGAACCATGAAAATGATAAGGAGTTATGGTCCAGAAGATCATTTCATATGGAATCATCAAAGCATGAATAAAAGACCAACTAAAACCATAATATTGTGTACTACAATCTGAGCCTCTTTTGATCATCCAATTTAGCGATAGTGCTTGAAAGTGACAGTCTTCACTTAGTCCTGGCAGAGGGATAAATTGTCTTCCTTCACCAGCCATTGCTCTAGATGCTCTTGGTCTTGGAGGTGTTACCGGTGCTATCCAGGCATACGACAACCATACATACCGCTTTCTCGATCAGAATTTCTTAAGATTAAACCATATCTTGGCCTTTTCTTTAATTTTCAGACGGAACCAGATATCTAATTATTACCATAGTCTGATGTAACTAGATCATAAATTAGAAACTTAAAAATGTGAAATGGTTCCTGTACCAGGTGAGTCCATGTCACTCGGACAAACTTTTCACCTCTTTTTCCCAGACCCAGAACCTGTTCTCGACTTCCTCCTTCGAGTCATTGCAAACTCTCCGAATTTATGACCAACTTTATCTTCTGTGATCTTACAACGAACATGAGTTTTTCCATTGTAGATTCTAACGGTCTTGCCAACAAATTCTGGCCAAATAGTTGACCTTCGTGACCATATTTTCTTGTTGTTAAGAAGATTAAGATCCTTTTGCTTGATTTTGTACAGGAATGCATCAATAAAAGGAGTCTTCCATACAGTTTGCCGTGTTGTGATCGACTTAGAAGCAGACTCCTACAGAATAAAAAGACGAAAAAAACAATGTAAATCTGAAGCTCAAAATCACAGTTCATAAAAAGCTCCAAAAACAAAGAGAGCATGAAGGTAACACGGCGAAGTGAAAGTAACCAAAACCACATGTTGCATCCTAAAATTTTGCTTCTCTCAAGCACAACAAAACAAAAACATAATCTCACTTCCAGGGGTGTTGGGTTGGGTGGAAGGGAAGAAAACCAACAAAAAATAAACGTCCTTGAGTTGAATTTTACAAAGCATAAGTTTCCAGTTAAGAAAATCCATACAACAAAAACAAGCAACAGAAATAACCATTGTTCTATCATGAGACACAGGAAAAGAGAGATTGAAAGCAACCAAATAATGAAGAAACCCTTCTTGAGCCAAATTATGTTAAAGCACACCACAACAAACAAGCGACACAAATTTTGCAATTCTGTATCAAAATTTTCAAACTACCAAAATAATAAACCTAGTATACCATCTGGTCGATGGAAGTCCTCAACCACAACGAAGATCTAATCAGAGCTGATTTATAGTAAAGCAACAAGCCCGTAGAGAACCATCAATTCAAGAAACAGATGACTCATAGTCTACAATAAATAGAAAATAAAAGTAAAGATACAAGTACAAGTACCTTTTTAGCATTAGCACTAAAATTCCTATTACCCAGTAGAGTAAGTAGCGGATTGCAGTGGCTAAGAAGAGCATAAGCTTGCGATTGTTGGGTTTGCGAAAGAGAAGCCCTTGATCCGGCAGAGAGTGCCAAAATATGTGGGAATAAGGATCTTGCCGCCATAGACACTGTTGTTTGCAGTTGCTTTATCTTTTTGTTTTATTTCAGGGAGTGAAGTTGAACTTCAAAGAATGCCCAATTATTCATTTCATCTGTGCACATGAATAAATAAATGTAAATATGAAAATGAGAAGATAGATATAAACTTACCGATATGTATAGGGGAGAGCGACTATGAGAGAGAGGAGAGATTTGAAGAGAGGCTTGATGTTCTGGTAGATAGCTTGAGCCTGGAAGGACAACCAAGTATCATGTTACATCTCTATAGACTTACAAAAACACAGAACATATTAAAAGGATACATCCTATATATTTCAAAACTTATAGCCTAAAATTTCCAAGGAACTGTTCCAAGGAATAGTGTATTGAGAAACACATGACTTCACAAAGCACACTCAAGAAGATGTCTCCTAACCATTTCCAAACCGATAACCCTAGTTCACATAGCCTAGACAAATTCTCTTCTTCCCTGTAAGCCTAATCCTTTCTGCAGCCCACTTCCTCACTCTTCAACCCAGTGCGCGCAGTGCTAAAAAGTATGAAGTCTTTGATAACGACAAGCTAAATCTGCTCCTATAGGCTTGCGAAAATATAACAATCTTATTAGATAAACAAATAACTACACGAACAGACTCCACTTATGCAGGTCCGATTACGCCTATTCCTAATCCTAAATGGTATGTAACAACGTAGGGATCCATATGTAAACATAGTATGTATTTAAATCTGCTCGCATAAACTGAAACATTGTGAAGCTACAAAGATAGTCATTAAATCGTTAGCACCGCATAAAAACATTCCTCTTAGAGTAGCAGCTAATACGAATAACAGATACAAAAACATCCCTGTGCATGGTTCAAAATTAACTCAAACTAAATTCATTTTTCATTTGCATTTTTCTTCACTTCACAGCAATAATCGAATACCATGACAGTTCAAAAATTAGCGTAAACGGAACTCAAAAAGCTGAATAAAACAAATAGAATGAAATCACTTTTCACCTCAAAGAAAGAAAAAGAAAAAGAAAATCATTTCTCTACAAAATGAACAAAAGATTACAAAACTAAAACACAGCCATTTTATTTTTCATATTTTTCTTTTTGCAAAGTGAATAACTGAACAAACTGAATAAAAAAAAAAAACGGAGAAGCCACGAACTTTTTCTTTCAAACCAGGCAAGGGTTGTTGACTTTTTCCTCGGCGAATCTGGACTAATCCTCGGAGAAACCGAAATTGAGAGTGATGAAATCGATGGTTTGGTCTGTCCGGGCCGGGCCGGGCCTCTCCGTCGATCAGTTTGCGCCGTCGAAATTGAGAGTGATGAAAGCATGGCAGCTATGTATGTAAATATATAACTCTTGCATTTTTGGGCTAACTGAATTGGGCCTCGTCCAGAGATCAAACCCAGAAAATAATAATAGGATTCTCGTGAAAAAGGCCATTTTTAGACATGACCATAGTCAATTTACTGGACGGGTTTTAACCCCGTAACAAAAATCAAATAGTTAACCTGGGGCATGCCTCCAACGACAATGTAGGGATTAGAGCTTTGTTCGAGGGTTTGAAGATGGCCTTGCAACATGGAGTTACCAAGCTCGAAATTAAATCAGATTCACAATTATTGACACAATGGACAGACGGCAATAAATATTCAAGTAGTGCCCTGCGACTAATCAAGCTGAATGTAGGAGGACTATAAATGAGCATCCAGAGTTCGTCTAAAAACATGTGTACAGAGAAGCTAATAGATGTACAGATTAGATAGCTAATTTTGGTCTGCAGTTATCGATTGGAGTATATGTTATTAAAGAACTGACCCAACAGGTTAGGACCTTACTCGGGATGATATGAGAGGAGTTTTCTTTCCACGTTTAAT
Organism: Cordia subcordata; assembly: GCA_028554755.1. Taxonomy (NCBI): domain Eukaryota; kingdom Viridiplantae; phylum Streptophyta; class Magnoliopsida; order Boraginales; family Cordiaceae; genus Cordia; species Cordia subcordata. The sequence continues at coordinate 4,052,811 of JAPTOF010000007.1, forward strand.
ACTTGTGTAACTTGGTTTAACCTTCCAAAATAAAAAAAAAATCCATTTGTTTAAGGGAAAAAAGTATTTTTTATTTCTACATGGGTAAATTACTCTTCCAATCATTTATCTTTGGCCCGAATGACACTTTGGTCCTTTATGTTTGTAAACGAGCTTTTTAGTCCTTTAATTTAATTTTCATAGACGTTGTTAGCCCAAATTCTTTCGTTAAAAGTATGTGGCTGACACATGTACATAAATAATAGGATTCTCATTCGAGGACTATGCCAACTTATGTGTACATAGTTTGTGAAAACTTCATTTGGATAAGACGCCAATGACGATTTCAAAAAAGATTCTTGGAAGATCAATTTGACTCAATAATTTCCTCATATGTAGAAAATTCTTACTTGGTGGATGTTCAATTATTTATCATAAGGCGTAAACTATACATGCAAAGGGGAAGTTTTATGTGTTTGAGTCTTTGAGAGCCTGGTTTTGTAAAACACCTTCTCTTAGTTGCATTTTCGAAGTAATTTCTGATTAGATATGGAGGCCTGTAGGTACTTTCTTCATATTTGCCTATCTTTCATCTTGTATATGGTGAAATATATGTAGTTATTTTTATTCGTGTTCAATTGGCTTTTAGTTGTAATTTATGATTCAAGTCAAATAAGTTCACCTTCATCCATCCTGCCCCTTTAATATCTTACTCACCCCAAGTTAATATTGATCCAATTTTTTGCGTTTTGGGGTTCCATAATTGCAGATACTTTTTTTTTTTAATACTTCCATCCAATAAAATAGAAGAATTATAAATCTCCAAAATAATAGATAGAAATATTGCAAATAAAGCGAGTCTCATAAATCTTGTAGAATTTGATAATTCAGCAGGGTAACATCATTGGTTTATGCAGGCAATGGGAATCTTTGTTGATGCCTGTTCCAAGCTTTGGAAGATTATGAGGTAATGTTTGAAGGATGCCACTTCTCCTTGGCTGAATTAGAATCACAAATGTTTCTCTCTTAGTTCAGATAAGTAGTAACGTAGCAGTTTATTTTCTTTCTAAAAGTAGGTGAAAAAAGTGGGTCTGACTCAAAGGGCAGTTCTTGTCCGAGGAATAATCTGCTCTGCCATATTGAAGGGTGGCGAAAACTAATGACAAAGAATACGAGGTTTTTCATTAAACATGTTTACAAAGAGATAAATAAAAGCACCACGGACTATTTAACAAATCACGACCTTTGACTTTCCCTTGGAATACATTACCTTTTCGGTCCTTCAAATGGGATTAGACAAGTTCTGGGTGAGGAAAAATAAAAATAAAAAAAAAGGAAGAAAGGTGCGTGTGAATTTTCCCTGGACCTCATACTGGGGAGAAGCTTCATCGGCTGTGCTGCCCATTTATAGGCCCATCAATAATTTTGACTACAAACTGCTTTTTGTAAGTTGGCCCAAATTTTGCTCTTCACAAAATATGAATACCATGTTCCTTCCCCACTCCCCACAACTTGTTTCTATTATTTTTAGTTCAAAAATGTGTCTCTCTTTTTCCTCCCCCCCCCCCCCCCATGTAGTACCATGTCGAGAGTCAATTGTACTTCATTTTTCAATCTATTATTGTTCCATGTTTCCCAAACATTTTCTAGAGTACTGATAATGGATACATTTGTTATTTGTATTTAACGTACAATTATAACGTTACGAGAAAATTCTCGTCAGTGTGACGGTGACTTAGATTACATACATGTTGCACATTAAAATCACAGTGTTGACTCAGACCAATTTTATTTTGGGCCCATATCCCAGATCTCGCTGTCTTCTTTCGACCTTTTTGACAAGTCATTTTTGTGAATAATTTATAGTGACGGCAGTTATACAGTAGCCCTCCAGGCTTGGGGCACGGACGACAAGGCCAAGTGCTGGCTTGAAAATTGTCCATATGACGTGGACCTTTCTATTGTCCCATACCAGTTACAATCAATATTCACCACTTCTTCCTTTTATTCTAGGTTCTATGTATAGTGAATAATTCAAATGATAATAAAAATTTGATTCAAATTTAAGAAGGGGTTTAGAAAAAAAAGCATGAACCTCCTCGAGTTGGGAGAAGTTGATCCGTATACGTAAACTTCGGAACGAAAAAGTCCTTAAAAAAAAAAATTAACCTTGGAGGAAAGAGCTAAAAGGTAATTAAAAGACAATGGTGTTAATTACTCGTCACAGACAATGTGACGAAAAAATCTTAATACTAACAAATTACTTGAATCTTTTTTTAATAATTGATGAACAGCTTATTATTATTAAATTTTTATTATAATTGAAATGGATAGATATCACAACGCCACGTATACTATTAGAGGAGAGCCATGTGGGGGACTTAGAAGAGGACATGGGCAGAGGTTGGTTCGGGGAAGTACCATCAACAATGATGATCCGACATTAGGAGCGTTCCAGGATGGTCCGGTTTTCTAGACGAAGAGAAATTGTGCCATACTTTGTGATGATGATGTTAGCTTTAGAAATGAATATAGGGCGTCGCAGCCGGTTTGCAGTAAGGAAGTGACTACCATGGTTGAAAGGAGATTGTAAGACGGTTGAGGTGCTAAATCTTAGAGTTATCACCTCGTCTAAAAATTTAAGTCTGTCAAGAGAATTTAATTATATTTATTTATTATATTTAACACGCCTTCTCATGTGTCCGATCTCCTTGATGAAGAGAAATTATACCATGCTTTGTGGTGACGATGATTTTAGCATGAATGTGGGGTGTCGTAACAAGTTTGCAGTAAGGAAGTGACATGGTAGCACAGATTAAACGACATTGTAGGATGGTTAAGGTGCATACTTTTAGAGTTACCACCTCGAATAAAAGTTTAAGCTTGTAAAGAGGATTGGTTATATTTATTTATTATACTTAACACGTCTCCTCACGTATAGTATAATTTGATTAGACTTGCATGTGAACAGTTATTATTATTATTATTATTATTATTTTTTGTAGATGGGTGGTAGTAAAGATCGAAATTATATTATTTGGCTTTCAAGTTCTGATATCATATTAGAATTACCACCTCATTTAAAAACTTAAACTTGTAGAGAAAATTTAGTTATATTTATTTATCATATTTAACACGAACAACATCTGTCACATTGCAACACCGATAGGAAGGTCAAATCCATGTCACTCAATGCCACTTACCAAGACTTATAAATATGAGATCTCACTCCCCAACCAAGGTATCTAAAGCTTTATTTCGACACCCTATTTTCTCGAGGAATTTGTATTAATTTTATTGTTAGAAGTTGTTCTGGGAGACAAAACTCCGCCATTTTGTGTGTTTATTTGTTGGAGGTTGCTTAACGATGAGAGAAAAATAATATTGGAAAAAACAAATTTTTGTCAATAATATTATATACAGTAGAATCCGAATATGTCAAAATTTGGCTTAAATGACCTCCAGACAACAATGCATTCCATCAATAAGACACGCTTTAGTTTTGTTTTCCAGAAATTTTGGATTATTTTATTTTAGGAAAACGCTTGCCTAAAATGCTATATAAAGTAGCATAGAAGTCTAAAAGAGAGTCAAGTTCTTCATCTCATTGTCAAACTGCAGTTGTCAAGCTTTTGTTCCCTAGTGAAATGATCATATATATTTTTCTCGAAACCCTAATATTCACGTGTGAAAGTACAACTTGACTCCTAGCTTTTATGTTTCTTCCAACTCTAAATTATTAGGTGTGTCTCGATAGAACACCTCGCGAGTAAATAATTTCGAGAGTTGAATTACGTTTAAAATATTTTATGTGTGTACGATCCAAATCGAGATTATTGAATATATTATAGATTTGTAGGGTATACTCCTCACGGTTGCATCTAATAATTGTTGGTCGGTAGGTTATAGCATGCTCCAGCTGGGCAAATTTAAAGCAGCACATTTCCAGTTGATATCATGGACTAAATAGTTTACAACAACTAATGTCCAGCTACTTTGGGCTAAGAATATTAAACCATTATCTTTAGTAAATAATAAAATTACAGATATAGTACTATATATATCAACTTCCACTATTTATTTTCAACTACTTTTTCATTTTCATTATTTGCAAATGAAATTGCAGTTATGGTGCTAACATAATATCAGCTCGTTAGAATTAAAAGTTTCGAATTTAAACTTATATTCTCCTCATAAATAATTCTTGCCTATTTTTAAATTTGGAGTATCCAATAATGGACATTAGAGGGCAGACTTTATAAATTTAAAGTCGAACAAAGAAAATACGATTTATATTAATAGAAAAACACGAACAACATTCAAAACTTTTAGCCCCACTTTCCAGATGCTAGGATTTAAATAGAGTTGACACTCCCATCTTCAATCATAGCACAATAATACATATCTAATACCAAGAATGTATTAATTGCCCAATTTTTCTACAATTTCAAGTTAGCATACATGATTATTTGTTATCCACTTTTGTCATATAAGATAATGTTGAGTTATCACTTTCTAATGAAAGGACAAGCTGACAGTATTTTATGTTAATCAGCAGTGTGTGTCATGAAGAGCGCATTTATCGCCCTTTTTCTCTATCTTCTAGGTTCCGAATTATGAAAGATACTCTTAATTTGAAAATAGTTATTTTTGTTCAAATATCAATTATACTAAAATAGTTATCGCTTACGAAACCTATAATCCTCGGTAGAGCTTATCGCAAAAAGTAATGCTTGAGTAAGAAAACTCCAATCCCTGCCGGAGAGCTTAGCTATTAATAAGTGGATTGCATGGAGGTCAAATGTCAATGCCGCTGACTTTTAGTATCTAGCGACTCAAGTCATGATCAAAAGTGTTGAAAGAGTCCTTACCAGAGGAAGGCCATTGGTGCCAACCCAGAAAAGTAATTACAGACCCAAGTTCATAGTTTTTTGAGTATAAATTCCGCGTTATAAAATTATGGAAACATTAATTTGATCACAACACCTTCAATTCAAGATTAAGAATGATCACTACACCATCAAACCAATTTTATATGTATACTAGCTTAACCGCAAATTCATGTGTGTGCCCAATTGGGTAACAGTGAAATCAAACAACTAATGATCACGCAAAGACTATAGCCAACAAAATTTTTTGAAAAAAAATTATATATATATATATATATATATATATATTAATAAGTATTTGATTTGACTTTTTAAAAAGTTAAAACTCACCAAGAAAGCTTCTCAAAAAATATATCTTTTCAAAAATTATAAAAGAAAACATGATCTAAAAGTTTAAGTTTGTGAGAACATACTTGTGTGTTCAGATATTGGTTTATTTATACACCACTAGTGCAAGCATGATTTGTTTTGAGTTTTGTTGGTGTACAGTTTTAGAGTTGTTTTTTAAATAAGTGGCGGTAAGTTTCAAGCGTAATTTTTGTTTTGAGTGTTACATGTGTAAAGTTTTAATATTTGTTTCTAAATAGGTGATGGTGAATTTCAAATTTGAGATCTTTTGATTTTTAGACTCAAATATCATGTTAAGGTATCATAAGATATTGGCATATTTTATAGACGTGTTTGCAGTGGCTCACCCTAATTAGGGTGATTAGCATGTATTTGTACAAACAATATTTTGTGCAAAGTTACAAGATTGTCCTTTAAATACATATGGCAACATATAATACACTATATACTTTAATATCCCTCCTCAATCTGAACAGCGAGTTGACCCAACGGGACGATTGGCCTTGAGTTCTTAAAAGCGAGTAGAAGCCAAGGCTTTGGTGAGAATATTTGCAAGTTAGGATGTTATAGGAGCATAGCGAACATTAACATCTCCTTGAGCAACTTTTTCCCAAATGAAATGGAACTCAATCTCAACATATTTCATACGAGCATAGAGAACTGGATTTGCAGAGAGATATGTAACAGAGATTTTGTCATAGAACAAAACAATGGGTGAAGGCAACACAACAGACAAGTCACGTAGCAGTTGACGAACCTAATATTTCTCGGCAAGAGCATAGGCAAGTGCCCTGTATTCTGTCTCTGTGCTCAATCGGGAAACAGTGGTTTGTTTCTTATACTACCAAGAGATAAGAGAACGACTAAGGCAAAATAACATAACCAGTCGTAAAACAATAGCTGTCAGGACACCTGGCCCAATCAACATCGACATAGGCAATAACAGAAGGTTGGGCCATCCCATGTAGAAGAATACCTTCATCCATACTACCATGCAAAAAACCTAAAAATTCTCTTAACAAGCTGTAAATGAAAGGTGCTCTAAAGGGTGTGACTTGGAAAGAAAAGGTGTTTTGACTAGTTTAGCATCATGCATGGAGAATTTCTAAACAAGATCTTGGGTCTGCTTTGGTTGAGACAAAAACAAAGATGTAGGGAAGCATTGTACTTGGATACCAAGAAAGCAATGGAGATCACCAAGATTCTTCATGGCAAAGGTCTAGGTGAAAGTGTGAATGAAGCTAAAAATTAAAGAGGAAGAGCTACCAATCAAAACAATGTCATCAACATATAAAAGCAGAACAAGCATACCTTTGCCTGTGTGATAGACAAATATAAAGGTATCAGCTGAGCTATTTCAAAAACCAGGTGACAAAAGAAAGGAACTGAATCTATTGAACCATGCACAAGGAGCTAGTTCTAAGCCATAAAGTGCTTTTTAATTTGCACACATGATTTGGTCTTTGAGGATCAACAAAGCTTGGGGGTTGTTTTATGTATACCTCTTTAGTGAGAAACCCATGTAAAAAGGCAATTTTTACATATAATTGATGAATGAGCCAACCAGGAGAAATTGCAATAGATAAAACAGTTCGAACAGTAGCAGGCTTAACAACATGACTAAAGGTTTCACAATAGTCAATATCTAGCTGCTGATGAAATCCTTGGGCAACCAATCATGCCTTATATTGCTCAACAGAACCATCAGAATTATACTTAATAAGGTAAGTCTATTTACAGCCAACTATATTCTTGGTAGATTGTGGTGGGACCAGAACTCAAGTATTATTTTAGATCAAAGCATTAAACTCACTTGCCATAGCTTCTCGCCAGTTAGACTACGAGATACAATAGAGGAAGATGTGGGATCACTAGTGTCAATTGAGATGGTGATGGATAGGAGTTGTTTAGGTTTGGAAAAACTTGATTTAGATCTAGTTTGCATCCTATTAGCTATGGTTGAGGGTGTAGAACTTAGCATTGCTTCAGGAACAGTAGACAATTTAGGCACAGGACTCAGAGATAGGGGAGACTGTTCTTGTGTGGTGAGAGGAGAGGCGGCAATGGCTATCGTGTGTGAGGTGTGTGTGTGACACCAGTGGGTGGCGTAGGTGTGATAGCGGGTAGGATGGGAAGAGACATAAAGGCAGATGTTGGTAAAGTGTTATGTGTAAGAGGTGGGGCCGGCAATTGAATGACCTCGGGGAAAGGTGCGAGAAAAGGAGGCACAACAAGAGATTGATAGGGAAAGAGCAACTCATTGAAATGCACATGCCGGCTTACATAGACTTTACCATTACAAGGATCTAAACATAACATCGATAACCTTTGTACCCATTTGCATAACCTAAGAACACATAGGTGATAGCTGAAGCTTAAATACGTCACCTCACGTGTAGCATGATTTATTTAGAGTTTGCATGTTCATAATTTAATATTTTTTAAATGGGTGGTAATAAGTGTCGAACCTATATCGTTTAGATTGCAAGCTCTAATACTATATAGAAGTGTTTTCAATGGCTCACCCTAATTAGGGTGATTAGTATGTATTTATACAAACAATATTTTGTACAAAATTATAGAATTGTCCTTTACAAATATATGGCAACATATAATACAATATATACTTTAATGTATTTTAATTATTCTATTAGTAAAACGTTTTTTTGGAAAAATAAAGACCCTTAGGGCGTAATAAGTCAAGACATATATGTTACCGTGGGAGACCTAAGTGGAGAAGTAAAAGTGAACGAGACAAGCAGAGGCACATGTGAAGATACTACAAAACTTTAGAATATAATCCAACTAAGAAGAGTCAACTCCTCGGATCTCTACAAACATTTAACACTACCAGACATTTAATAAATTAAAAATGCAATTTTAATTAATTGCAACTCCCCCACATCATCTGATCTGAACTTTCTCTAGCCTTTATATGTTTTCTTGGTTCTACTTCTCTGTCTCTTTGCCTTCCCTCAGTGTAGACAGCTTTACATGCACGTATGAAAAGTACACGTGGATAACCAAAAAACAATTATTTAGAGCTATTTTATGATATTGCTAAAGGGAGAATTAGATACGACCTTTATTTTATACTTGAGTAAATGACTTATTTAGTCTTTTATTTTTAAATATAACAATTTTATTTTTAATTTTATTAATGACGCGCCGTTAATTTTTAGTTCAAAAACTGTCAAGAAAGTCATTTTTTAGTTTTTTATTTTCGTAATTAGAGACGTCATCGTTCTTTTCATCATTGCTGTGATTCCGTTAGTCTTTTATCATTGCAATTTGTAATACTATTCTATTGTCATTATTTTTTGAATTGCCATATTTTAAAGATAATGATTTTTTTGGTAAAAAATTGAAGATAAAATAATTAAATAAATTATTTAACCTTTATATTTTATAATGTTATGGTAGGATTATTTCATTAGTCAACTTAAGCTCTTTGCTCCACTTTTTAGTCTTGGTTGCCAAAAAAAAAAAAGGCTTCCACCACCTTTATGTTCTTGCAGCATAAGATTTTGTAAATCCAGCAAGAAAAACTTTAGCAAGCATATTGATTTTGTTGTAAGAATCTCTTTTTGTTTCTACACAGATGATTTTGATGTATTTCTACTATGACTTTTTACATTTTATAATGACTACATAATAATTTATGTGATCCCCATGTTTCATTAAAAAGAATTAAAGAAGCTTTGCATCTTAAAAAGAACAAAAGAAAGCATATAGAGGATACATAGAGTGCAACTGCAAGGAGGATGATTGGGTTATCACTGTGTTGCTTCCAGAAAGATGCTGGTAATCTCTCTCTCTCTCTCTCTCATACACACACATACACGCACACACATTGACTCCATTAGTTTACTTTTAGTTTGATTTTGTTGGAGCACAAACAATTAGCAATTGCAGGTTAGATCAATGCTGTTTTTGCATTTAGTAGACTTCCAATATAGAAGCTTTGTTGGGGTGTTTTGGTTGGGAGGTGGGGGTTGGGGGCTGGGGTGGATGGGGGGCAGGTTATGTAGCTGTCATGGTTAATGTCTGAGTTCTGTTTCCTGTGTATCTTCTACCTGGTTCAATGTTTGATGTGTAATCCATTAGCAAAACTGCAGTACTCAAGATATAAGGCTTGATTTCGCCCCTTCACGGGTCCCTTATCGTGTATATGACAAGAAATTCTATTATATATGTAATAGTTCGTGTATTGAATATCAGATGGTAAAATTTTATTACATAGATAAAAGGTGAAAAAGTGATATATACAGTAGAATAAGCAGATATAACTTGCAGATTAATTTCAATATTTGGTGTAAAAGAGATGTCTTGAGTTATTGACTGGTTCTGTTTCAACTTAACTTGAAATGCTTAAAGTAGAAGTGGTGAGTATATTGACAGAAAATGTTTGAAATTGAAAGAATCAGTCACATGTTTGACCTGGACTTCTGGTCTTAAAGGGTATAAATCATTAAGTACTCTATGGACAAGTAGAACATAGCTTTCCTTTATTCACATGATTTACACCAAAGGGTACTGAAGATGGTCTCTTTCTCTTAGTGGCTTAAAACTGATTATATGTCATTTTCTAGTTGTTTAAGTTCTGATATTTACAGACAGCTTATTTCTTGATGTTCTTCTACAGATGTTTAATTGTAGCTAAAGCACGATTTCATGATCAAGCTCCATGGCTTATGGTAATTCCAAATCCGTAAGGTATGTTCCGTTTAAGTTCTTTCAGTTCTTAGTGATTGATCAAATGCGTGTCATTTCTAATGTGTTATATTGCTAGTTTCATTGCCATGATCAGTTTGTATTTCCATATATATATGTATGTCCATTCTGTTTATGAATCATTTGACAAGTCTTATTTGCACACAAATGATTCTTCCAGATTTCAAGATGATCCTGAATTGGCAAAAAAGCCAACAATCAGTGGAGATAATGTAGTTAAGGTCAAATACAAGATTGATGGAAAAAGACTAGCTGAACCAAGCTCTGGGAAAGGTGAGAAGGTAAACGAGAGGACTGGGAAATCCTTGAAAGCCAAAGTGCTATCGCGAGTTTTCTCAGAGGATTATGAAAGAGTGAAGAAAAAGATATTGGATCCTCGAGGACCTGTAATTCGTAGATGGAACAAGATCTTTTTAGTAGCATGTTTAGTTTCTTTGTTTGTCGACCCTCTGTTCTTTTTCTTGCCAGTGGTCAGAGGAAACGTGTGCATAGATATTGGGACTATGCTTGAAGTAGTTCTTACAATCATAAGATCAATAGCCGATATCTTTTACATGATTCAGATTTTTGTTCGTTTTCGTACTGCTTATATTGCTCCATCTTCTCGTGTTTTTGGGAGAGGAGAGCTTGTTATAGACTCTACTAAGATAGCCAAAAAGTACATGAGGGGAAGTTTCTGGATCGATGTTGTTGCTGCATTGCCTCTTCCTCAGGTTTGTCAAGTTTAACTGCATTTGTCCTAGCCTTCAGTAAAATCATGATGATAAGGCTATGAGTTTTGTCTATTTATTGCATTGCAGGTAATAATTTGGGCAGTTATCCCAAATCTAAGAGGTTCCACAATGACAAACACGAAAAATGTACTGAGATTTTTCATCATCCTTCAGTACCTCCCAAGACTGTTTCTTATTTTCCCACTCTCATCACAAATTGTTAAGGCTACTGGCGTTGTGACTGAGACAGCATGGGCTGGGGCTGCTTATAATTTGATGCTTTACATGTTGGCAAGCCATGTGAGTAACAATTAAAAGTAACTCTTGTTAATCTCTCCTCAGCCTAGTTAAGTTTTTCCACTCAAGCACAACTAGAATCATAAGATCCCCGCTAGTTGTTGAACTCCTGCAGCGCGTACCATGACATGGTATCAACTGCATTTCCTTTATATATGATTGTCCTGTTCTTGATTTGCCTATGCACAATATATCTGCTGCTGGACAGATTATAATCGTATTGTATTACTTAAAATTAGCTTGGGTTTTAAGGTCTTCCAAATCTTGGCAGGTAAAAAGTTATGTTTCTCCTGCCGGATAATAAGTTCCTATATGTTATTTTAGGTTCTAGGAGCTTCTTGGTACCTCCTCTCAATTGAAAGACAAGAGGCATGCTGGAGAAGCATCTGCGATTTTGAGAAGTCATCTTGTCAATATAGATACTTTGATTGCCGAAGGCTCGGAGACCCTAGTAGGAATGCGTGGTTTCAGTCTAGCAATATTACGCAGCAGTGTGATCCAGAAAGGCACTCTTATCCTTTTGGCATATATGCTGATGCTGTGACAGCAAATGTTACATCTTCAAAGTTCTTTAACAAGTACTTCTACTGTTTTTGGTGGGGCTTGAAGAATTTAAGGTCATTCACTTTCTTTTGCTTCATGTTAGTTAGAACTAGTTCTTGTGCCCTAGAGGCGAACTCAATTAACAAGTCCATTCCTATATATATTTGTCAACTTTAAAATGTAATTTTAGTGGATAGATGTTTGTTGAATACTGCATAAGACCTGCTTTACTTAACCTTGTGTGACACAAATATACTGAAGCAAAGTCAAATTGCAGCTTTATCAGATAGCTGGAAGCTTGGACCAGAGATATAATTCTGGATTCTGCTTTGTTCTTGTAATAAAATGGATAACTGGATATTACCATTTAATTATAGCTGACTTGCTGAAGTTGCAGGGATAATTTGAGTTACTCCATCAATTTACTCACGTTGATTATAACTATATGCAGTTCTCTTGGGCAAAATCTTTCTACAAGCACTTATGTTGGAGAAATAACTTTCGCCATCATAGTTGCAACTCTGGGTCTAGTGCTCTTTGGCTTGCTTATTGGGAATATGCAAGTAAGTCTCTTGACATATCTCAACTTAACTACTTGATGCTGGCTATGAAACGTAAGCAGTAACCATGGTCATAAGCAGGATAATAGTTTAAAGTAGCTAGTTTGGCTTAGTGCCAGGCATGGCATGGCTTGATGAATACGCACCAGGACTTGTTAGCGCACTGACATTTCCATACCAAGGATTATATTCTTCTCTTTATTTTTTCTCTTTCGTTTTGATTCAAAGAGGGAGGGGGAGGGGGTGGAAATGTTGTGTTTAGACATGAAATGGCTTAAATTTCTTTTTTCTGTGCTTAAAAAGGAAAATTTTTATGCTTGCAGACATATCTTCAATCAACGACAGTTAGATTAGAGGAATGGAGGATCAGGAGAACTGATACAGAACAATGGATGCACCATAGGCAGTTACCTCATGAGTTGAGGCAGTCCGTGCGGAAGTATGACCAATATAAGTGGCTAGCTACTAGAGGAGTGGATGAGGAAGCTCTTCTGAGAGGACTTCCATTGGATCTCCGGAGAGACATCAAGCGCCACTTATGTTATGATCTTGTTCGACGAGTAAGTCTTGAAGAACCTATGCTGACACTCAAGATTTCTTTCATGTATAAAAGACCTGAGGGTCATTATAAGTATTCTCAATCTGCTTGTTACAGAATAGATCAACTTTAATGCCCTTAAAGTAACCGTGCTAGGAGTTTCGAGTTGAGCTATATAACATTGTTGGTGTCAACTTAAATGGCAATCGGATAAGAAAAATAGATGGTAAACTTATGATTGCTATTATCATAAGCGTACCGAGTTTGCAGTGTAAGGAAGTTCATGAAAATTTAATTTGATATTACATTGCAATTAATAATTTTTTAAGACATCAGCCTTTGCAATTTGAAAATTTTATTCAATTACCATGTGGACTTTAATGTCTTATTACCTCTCCAATGTTTGACTGAGGATTTGTCATCTATATTCACATGGTCTGTTAACTTTGAGATGACTTTTATAGTGTTTCCTCCATCACTTCCCAAACTCCCATTAATTTTCTGTCACATGGTCCGCTAACTTCCAAGATGACTTTTATGGTCTTGTCCTCCATCACTTTCCAAACTCAAGTTGATTTTCTTAAGTGGATATAGCCCTGCTGGTTTCAAGAGATAGCCTTTCAGACATCGACACAATTTCACGTTGGAAAATCTGACATGAACTGGCAGAATTATTCATCAAAATCCACGGAGCAAGACTGAACTGTAGTTAAGATTTGGTTCTACACTTGAACTTGGCCAAAACTGACCACAATACTCTTTGGACATGAAAAGTTATGTATTCAACTCAAGTGATTATGTTGTCATATGGAACAGGTCCCTTTGTTCGATCAAATGGATGAGAGGATGCTCGATGCCATATGTGAGAGGCTTAAACCTGCTTTGTGCACCGAAGGGACTTGTGTAGTGCGGGAAGGTGATCCTGTAAATGAAATGCTCTTCATAATTCGCGGTAATCTTGATTCGTACACCACAAATGGTGGCCGTACTGGATTCTTCAATTCAATTCGTATTGGCCCTGGTGACTTCTGTGGCGAAGAACTACTTACATGGGCTCTCGATCCTCGTCCTATTGTCATCCTTCCATCTTCAACTCGCACAGTGAAAGCAATTTCTGAGGTGGAATCATTTGCTTTGCGAGCAGAGGACTTAAAATTTGTAGCTGCACAATTTCAAAGACTGCACAGCAAACAACTCAGACATAAATTCAGGTTCTATTCACACCAGTGGCGAACATGGGCTGCGTGTTTTATACAGGCAGCATGGCGCAGGTATAAAAAGCGAAAGAGTGCTGCTGAACTCAAGGCACTGGAAGAAAGCCTCGTGACTGGAAACAACGTATCGAACCGACAATTGGACATTAATGTGCCTCCGCCAGGTTCAGGCTTTGCTGTTTATGCAGCAAGATTGACAGCTAGCAGAAGGGGTTTCCACAAGCATTCTGGATCAGACTCTTGTGCAGAGAGCTCATTGCAGAAGCCTGCAGAACCTGATTTTTCTGTAGATGATGAATGATTGGTGCACAAGTTCATATAATTCATAATACGTGGTTCCAAGTTTGAGCGGGATTGTGTACATAGGTACTCACTATTCTTTCAAAATTCTTAGAAGATATATCCAGGGGATGTCAATATTATTTTCCTGATCTTCCATGTATAAACTCACTCTTAAAGAAAAGAAATGCTTAGAACTTGACTTGTTTCTTGAAACAATTTCGCGTAAAATCATGTGTTCTCATTGTCAGAAGTAGTCAAAACTAGCCTAGAGAAAGCCAGTGCGTTTAAAACATTTTGAAATTGCAGTTGCGTAAATTGTATTGTCAGAGCATCATTATCAGTTACTACAGTGAATATTTGAGCTCCAATGGTGATTTCTGTCTTTGACCAACCGAGTGAAAAGACTAATATGTCCCTCTGTATATACTCGTAGTCAGTCTTTTGCCTATACTATTAGCTCCAAAATTATATCTTAAACCTTTTAATCTCTAGTTCTATGCAGTGGCGAAACCAGGAATTCAAATTAAGGGGAGCAAAATTATAACTATTTATAAACTAATTCATATACTATGAAACATTCTAAATAAATGAGCAATGCATTCAAACTAGTTACTATCAAAAACTAATATATCTAATTTTGATCGTTAACCACACTTTACATAAACTTAAAAAATTTTCACTATAAGTTATCAAAATATATCTCAATTCTCAAACTAACATATAATATTAAAAAAATTGTAATTTTACTTTTATGCTTCCCCAAACTCTTCTAGGATTGAAAATCCCAAGCAATAGAATAACAACAAAAGAAAAAATAAAGTGAAAAAAGATAGAAAGAAGAGCACATACTTGCTGAAATACGATTCCCAATAGGAACAAAAGAGAAGATAGGTTCTAATTTTTCCTTTAAGGTAAATAAGACGTTCCGATTTTTTGTGGCAAATAAGATTCAAGTAAGATTTTTCTTAATATTAAAAAAAACAAAGCTAGTCTAACATATTAGACAAAGAAAAAGGAAAGGGAGGGGACAAGTCTTGTTTTTGATCTTTTAACTCATCTTTTAATACTACTCAATGTTTTCTTTTTAAAAAAATATGGGGAACAATTGCCCTCCTTCTCTATAATGTGGCTTCGCCACTGGCCCCATAGATAGATCATTCACTTGTCACGAATCTCTTAATATGTGGAGTGATGCACAAACCAAATGACCAATATATTTTTGAAGGTTAATATCACTAGATTTCTTATGACCAAATGGACAAATCCAAGAGGATACATAGACTCTACTATTGCATATGCATTTCTCAACTAAGTAGAATACAATAGCCAATGTATGAGGAAGGTTGATCTACTCATATTGAGATCTCCCCCATGGTACATTAAAATGTTGCACTCTAACTTCATTAATTCATTCGCATTTTTTCAAGATTAAAAGTATTCGTCACTCTGAAGCTATGAATATCTTGTCTTCTATTTGTAACAGTACAATTTCCAGAAGACACACTTACAGTGGCCTTGTCCAATGCGTGACACACGCCCTAAGAACGAAGTTCGGAAAGACCTTACAATAACCTAGGTAGATCTATCAAGGAGACTCTCTCACTATAGGCATATCCTAGTAGAGCACCCAGCATTACCATCCGATTATGGACTAGTTTATGATAGGGGTGAGTATTCGGTTATAACCAAATCGAACCGAACCGAAACCGAATTTAACTAACCGAATTTCTGAATTGTTAAAAATTGCTAATCGAAACATAACCGAACAACATAACTAACCAAAATAATTTTAACCGAATTTTTCGGTTCAATTTCGGTTATTAACCAAAATAACAAAAAATTCAAAAAAAATGCATTTGCTAAAACTACTTGAGATAACCGAATTTCTAGTTAGGAAATAGAATAACTAAATTATTATTTATCATTCATGTTTTCCGGAAAATAGTAACCAAAAAATTAATGAACTCATTTCATTGAGAGCCTCAAGCCTGAGTCAAAACTGTCAAATATAGCAAACATCCACCCAAAAAGGAAATAAACTCTCATCTAAGAGTAATTTAGATGAGTCAAATCCAGTCATCAGTAAGGAAATTAATCTAAGAGTAATTTAGATGAGTCAAATCCAGTCATCAGTAAGGAAATTAGAGAAGATGTAAGCTGCATTGTACAAGGGGTCTTAATTTGTGAACAAATTCCCAACATATGTACAAGAAATGACCAATGGCGGCCGCTAATTGAAATTGAATAGACTAGAGGAGCCTAATTTTTTTTCTTTTATACCTAGGTAAAATTAAATCAATTTGATATTTCGGTTATTCGGTTAATAACCGAATTTTTAATTAAATATCCGAAACTGAACCGAACACCGAAATCCTATAAAATTGATAACCGAAACAGAACCAAATGTATAATTAACCGAACCGAATTGAGAATTTCGGTCAGGTTCAGTTTGATCATTCGGTTAAAACCGAATAATACTCACCCCTAATTTATAATATAGTCAAATCTAGATCCTAAACTTACTGTGCATCCAGCCTTACTACATACCCAAGTCATTAGACTATATCACTGAACTTTCATACATTACATCAATACACAATGGACAAAGTATAGTGTATGAAACTCAAACATATTAACAATATTATGAGCATATTATGTCCAATGTTCAGTAAACTAAATGTGCATGTAACTTTTAGGGTATATAATCCCAACACATCTCACTGTCCATACTATAGTGGTTGAAACGATAACCTTGTAAACCCCTTTACGTTGTACATTTGGACCACTTGCTTCACCTCGTGTTGAGGAGAACCTTATTCTCTTCTTCAGCTCCAACTTCGATGGGTCTCAAACTGCATGGTTTGGGTTTGGTATGTCGTGTCTGCTGGTCTTGAAGTACTATATGCTTGCAACATAAAATGCGACTAGAGAAGGCACAAGGTATTTCTGGATGACGACTTCAGGGGCAGGCCAGCAATGCCTGCAACAATTTCAACAACCAAAAAAGAATATCAAGTTCAACAAATGAAAAATTAAACCAATACCCAAAAAAAAAAAAAAAAAAGGATAAGGCACCTTTAGGTTCATGGTCACTTCATTTTGCTTTCGGATCCTCGATCTCGTTCCACAGCCTCATGAAAAAAAGAATAGTTCAATTCTTTATTCTTCTTAATTATATATAGTATCAAATTCTGATTCACTTCCATTAACCCATCTTACTACCAGCTTATTTCCCTGGATCAGCGGCACACATTTTTCTCTCAATTACACATTGTCTTCTTAGTAAGTCATATTCTTTTAAGGTTTCAAATAGGGATTTTTTCAGTTAATCCCGTTGATGTACGAATTAATAATAGTTTGTCCTCTAATATATATTAATTGTCATTTAACTCCATTAACTAACAGTCAAACCCGTTAAAATTAATATTGTTACTTATATTCCAAATTAGCCCTTAATATTTTACTTCTAAAATATATTATTTTTTGAATTTAAAAAATATTATGAAATTTAAATTTGCCCTCAAACCTATTGAGATCCGTAGCTCATCTTATAGAGCAATAAAATAATCTGGATAGATCTATTGCCACATATGGTTTTCTAGTGAAAACAATATTGGATCAAATTTTATATATAGTCACATAACTTTATGCTCCCTTCACAGAACAATTTATTGCAAAAAACAAAATAAGGGTTCGTGTAAGAAAATTTAAACTAATTGGATCCTTCTTCAAATCCCTCATCTCTCATACATAAATATAACGAAAACTTCAATATATTAGTTGACATATTCTTAAAATGGTCATTTCTTTTTTGCCTTCTACTTAATTAAAATGCCGAAGCGTGCTCATCCAGTTGCAGCAAAATTCTAAATGTCCATGTAGCACCTGAAATACCTCATATTTTGATGTCTACATGTTAAGTGAGATACATGTTCTCATCATAGAGCCACCATCGTGAAACATGGAAAATCATATGAAACTTTAGTTTGTGGATTAGATTTTAAAAGTGATGAGAGGATGAGGTCATAGTTGTTCGTAAATTTTCGTTCATTTTTTGTTCTTTTTAGTTTAAAATTTCATATGTGTAGACTAAGCTCGAGAGTGATAGTAGCTTTACAAGTTGAGCTGCGCATCTCGATGGGTTTGACGAAAAATTAAAATTTCAAATATTTTTTAAGTTTGAGAAATGATATACTTTGACTAAAATTTATTTTAAAAAAAAAATTAAAGACAAATTTGGAATATAAGTAACGGTGTTAATTTTAATAGATCTGACTGTTAATTAATGGAATTAAATGGTTATTAATATATATTAAGTGGCAAAAAATCCCGTACATCAAGGGAGTTAACTGAAAAAATCCCTTTCAAATATTATGGTGTAGCGATTAATTTGAATATATACTAGAAATCAGTTAAGAGTCAAATAATATTCGTAACATTAAGATATAAGTTAAAAAACAGAAATTTTTAATCATCACATATTACTATTCAATCACTTTTCACGACAATTACAATATGTTCTTTTAAATTTTCTTCACATTATATGATTAAGTTTGACTAGATGAAAAAGAAAAAGAAAAAAAAAAAGGTCCCCACGGTCTAAACACCAAATTTCAAATTAATTTTCAATTCCGGGAGATTACTATAATTCATGCATGTGAAAATGCCTCGAGAAAATCTATCAGGTATTACTCCACCAATATTTAAATCAACAACCAACCATAGACCAGAATTTCCCCGTTGACCGTTGAACAAATTTTATGTAATTTTATATATTTTTTGGTCAAGTTATATATAATTTATATTTACACATGAAGATCCAGACTTTTGTGTTGAAGCCACCAATGATATTGTTAGGCCAATCAAAACTAGCATATTTCTTTGCTCACTTGCTTATGTGGATTCCACCATGCATTTTAGCCTCGAGAAATTATGAATACTTGGACAATGACCTCACTAGTGGTATTTAACTAGTTCTTTTTAAGCACATCAATAATTTCATTTCAAATCATCTTAGCGCCTATTTGGATCAGTTTTTCTTTCTTTTATGAGAAAGTATTTCTTTTAAAAAAAATATTTTTTAACAATAAATATTTAAATTAAATTTCAAGAAAAATTGAAATTGTAAAAATAAAATACACTTCAACTTTTCTTAGAAACCAAAAATTTTAAACTTGTTAAAAAAATAAACTTTTTTTCAAAAATCAAAAAAAATATTTTAAAAAATGTTAATCCAAGCGAGCTAGTCCTTATCCATCTTTGGACATCATTTTAATATCCTGTTTTCATTCAAGTACTAGCCATTTGAACGGTGTCGTTTTGAATATTTTTTTCCTACTCATAAAGATAATTGATGATTTGTTTTATGAGTGAATAATAATTCAAAACTAAACAAGAATTTATCAAAAAAAGGATCGGATTGGGCCTTCTTTTTTCTTTTTTTTTTTTGTTTCCTATTGTTTTGTCAAGACTCAAACTCCGTGTCCGCCAAGTTTGAGGTTTTACAAGTGCGCTTCGGTGTCTCATATCTAACGTTGACTTTTCATGGGCTTAAAGTTTTGACCATGAATGCAAAAAGAATATTTCTTTTAGTTTTTTTTTTAATAACTCGAATTCAACTTCTAATCAAGGTCTCATAATTCCATTATCATTTTGTTTTCTGCTGCCACACGTGAGCCAGATCCAATCTGCACGAAGTGCAGACGTGCAACCCTTGAGAGGGTCTAAAATTTTCTGTGAGTATGAGGGTATTTGGCTTTGCTTATTTAGGGTGCTTATAAACACCTAAAAAAAGAAAACCTCTCACATGTTTTTTATTATTTAGGCGCTTATAAGCATTAAATAAGCAAAGTCAAGCACCCTCTATATACGTCTTGTAACATTAGGAGCATAATTTGATAATGATACATTAATTCTGTTATTTTAGAGTAAATGTACATTATTCTTTACAATTTGTCTAATTAACTGATTACTCTTTTAGGTTTTAAAATTTCCTACATTAGCCTCTGTATTTTTCAAAAGGTGACACATTATCCCTTGTAATTTATCTAATTAGTTGATTACTTCTCTATGATTTGTCCAACTAACTAATTACCTCCTTATAGTTTCAAAACTTATCACATTACCCCTTAAATTTTTTAAAAGATGGCACAATTGTTTCTTTTTTCTTTTATTATCTAATCATTGTAAAAAAATAAAATATATTACAAGGTTTAAAGGTCAAAGATGCCCAAAAAAAAAAAGAGTATAATGTGTAAAATAAGTTAATTTAAACGAAAAATTTCAGGATAAGATATTATATGCTATCTTTTGAAAAGTAAAAGGAGGCAATTACAGTAAGTTTTAAAACACAAAAAAGTAATCAGCTAATTAAGCAAATAACAAAAAAATAACATACATTTTACCCTATTATTTTATTATAATTGTATTTATAATTATTGATTCTCGCTTTAAAAGTGTCGATTCTCTAAAATTTTGCCCATATAGCCTTTAATTAGTGATGATACGAAATATCTTAGGGGTCTTTGATGTTAGCAATAACCTAAAAAGAGAGAGGAAAGAAAATGTATATGTACTCAATCCGATGGTGCTTAAAGAGATAGTATATTTATATGATCTCATTTGATAGATGCTCTATTCCTTCTCCAATAACAAGAATTCGTATATTAAATATTAAATTTTCTTTATACAGCAAGCACTTTTATCATATAAAAAGAAACGAAACATCACCCCAGTGAATATTTCGTGTATAATCCGTTTCATTATTTGCTGACAGAGGTCAAAATAGGCTACTAATCTTTTCATGATAATGATCACCTAAACCCACAAACTAACTAAACAATTTGATATAGAACGAAAGAATCAAACAAAACAAGAGGTCAATATAAGAGCGCATCAAGAATGTACAAGAAACATTTAAAAGAAAAGAAGGAAAAAATTAAAAAAGAAAGAAAGAAATTTGTGAGCAAATGTTAGCATCTCATCCAAAAAGATTCAGAAACAAAATCTACCTAAACAATTAACACATTAAAGTCTTTCATGAAGATAAAAGTGATTTGGACTAAGAGTAATAACTCCAATATATCTTAATTCTGAAGATGTTATCAAATAGGAAGGCTTAGGGTCAGTAGTAGTGTGGATTTGTCCATTTTAGTTTCAGTTAGATTTTTCGTCACGCCAATGTTTGTTTGACAATAACAATTAACATGTGGTTTATTAAGCTGAAAATAGACAGCATTCAATGCTACTGCGTGTTTTATGAAAGAGTAATTTGTCTTCATTGAGGAAAAAGAATAGGCATTTATCCTAGATAATTAAAAAAAAAATCAAGTAAGAGTATTTGATTTGCAAGACAAAGATCATTAATTATATTTGTTAATACAATAAATAAATAAATCAATATCATGTCTACAAATTTAAGCTTTTAAATAAAATGTTAATCTAATATGATAGAAGAGTTTATAAACAAACCATCTTAAGTTTGGACATCACTGACACTCGTTTAATAAAAATATTAAAATTGTTCACATGTAAGCTACAATTATATATGACTTCAGTAAAATTTCAACTACTCAACCCACATATTTATTATATTATTTTTGCCATTTCGAATCATTAGAAATGAGTAGAAGAAAAATCATATCAATCCTTTAAAAAAAAAAAAAGTTAAAAAAGATTGATATCTTTTTTGGTTTTTTTGGCTTCATGGTGCTGATTTTAAGCGACGGGGGACAAAAGCCACATCTCAAGAAAGAAAATGTTAAAACCCAGATATATTGCATATCCTTCTCCAATCTCCAAGAAATGAGACTTATTATTAAAGATGCTACATATTAACATGCATATTGGAAGCTGACTGTATTGCTCGTCTCTATACGTCTTACGTCCCACAATTCAGAGTTTTCTGTTATAACGTTACAATATTATGAGACGTGTGCTAAGTTCGCGACATAACAAAAATGGAATTTCACAAAGTGAAAAGTTAACAAAGAGAAGAAGAAAGAGAGAAATTCAAATAATACTTAATTTCCAGCCTGCATTTTTTGAATCCTTTTCCTCATGCAAAAGTAGTATTATCAGCTCATGGGTTGCTTTCTTTTTTAACTTGGGAAAGTTTGGCAAAAAGGCATTAGCAGAGAGATTGCTGCAATGCTCATCTACACAACTATACATGCATATATACATGTACAAAGCTAAAAGTCAACCATTGCCAACCCTCATTTTCTACGATATATATTCCTTATTTTACATTCCATTAGCTGCATTAGTTTGTGTATGCTTGAAGGAAAGGCTCGATTGATGATTCCATAATTTTATTCTCAAGTATTACATTGGTGGTCTCAAGGTAGCAGTTTAAATTCTTATTTTTGACGTTATTTATGGTTGCTTTGACAATGAATAATATATATTTTTTTTGGGTTTCACATTTCTCGAAAATTGTGTTTGACTAATCTTGATTAAGATGAGCTTTAATATTATTGATTCATTTTCTTAGCTTTGAGGTGTCTTGATGAAAAGCATCATACCATGATAATTCTTGGTTTCAGGACTTAATTGCTTTGAGTAATATTTACGTTTTATATGTTTTTCAACAATAATTAGTTGGCTTAAAGATTCTAGTTTTCTTTTGTTCTCTTTTCAGTTGTAGTCTTAAGATTTAACCAATCGCCATATAGTAAGACAATAGGGTATAGCGCAGTAGTAGCCCTCTTCAATTGGACCTATAGGTGTGGAATTCAAATCATCAATGGGGATAAGGTGGAAACCATTATACTAAGATGGGGTTTAGTTTGATTTGTCATCGTCTTAAACTTAATTATGAATGCTAGTTATTAATACTTCTACATTGTTGTATATATACATATCTATGTTCACATTTTTTTTTTTCTTGTTGTACTTATATTTTGAATGAATATTATGCTTGCTGCTATCTAGCGTGGTACCTTTCCATAATTTTCGTGCATGACAATTCAGTTATTTTAAACATTTGCATAATCATGTTGGCTTCATTAATAGTTCCTTTCCTACTTATATTGGTTTTTCATTTTTCCCCACTTTTGTCTTGGGCTGAACAGGCTTGGATACTCTCATATAATCTTATAAGAACGATCATCATTCACTATCGTTGTATCTTCCTCGTAATATTAAAGTTACTCCATAATGTTATGTATCATGAGGGGATACGAGTCCGGGAGGGAATAATTGGAGTTAATTAGTGTTACTAAGATATGAAGAAGTACATGCCAAAAACGCAGGGGTGGCCTTATTTCCAGGCAACAAAACCGGCTTTCAATTAGTATGAGAAGTGGAGTAATTGTATGTGAAGTAGTGAAGATAACGCGTTTAAGTTGCTGAATTTGTAAATTTTTTCTTTTTTCTGACTATTAGGCGCTAACCCCATGTGACCATTGCTGCATTTTCTCATGGCTGCTTCAACACCTCATTATTACAATGCACACACATCCGCGTGTATGTGTGTGTCTATATATATATTTTCTACCACCCTTTTGGCACATGATCTGTTTTTCTTCAATCAAGCTTCAATTCAATGTTGCCTTGTACCCTCTTGTCTCCCTCACCTTAACTCTTTAATTAGAAGACTTGACATTTTGTATCGAGTCTATACAAGTGTATTTTTAAGTATACGTACCAAGTAGAGACCGTTTTTAGTCTCTACGACCTTATATAATCAACTTGACACAAAGCCGGCCTGTTAAGGATTGCTGCTGTTGGTGAGTTTGTTATTGTTCATAATGTTCATCCATTATGCAAGAACATAATATTGTTTTATTTTAGCCTCTCAGGTTTGATCATGGCAATGTTTTTCTGAAATTTTGTTGTCTGTTTTGGTTTTGCAGGTAGAAGAGCAGTTACGTGCAGTTTAGAATTGCTGGTGCTGGTAAGTGGTAAGTTTGCAATGTTCGTTGATTATGCACGAGTGCTTTAGTCTCTCTGGTTTGGATCATGGTTACAAGGTTTAAAATTTTGTTGTTTGTGTGTATTTTCTGTGCAGAAAAAGTAGCGGCGGGTGCATAGGCGTTTTCTTGATGGTCTTAGGCCGGAGTCCGACAATGAGGAGTGGGGATAATTTCCTGGAAGGGATACTTAGTGAATATGCTGGAGGGAAGGCAAAGTTGAGAGCGGCAAAGAGTACAGCAAAGCTAGTAACCATTCTCACTTGTTTACAATTTGCATTTGCAGTTTATGCTACTTGTCTTCTTTATTACATGAGCCCTGCTGTGGACTTGAGCACCAAACCTGACTTTACATGGGCAACAAGAATTGCTAAGCAATGGAAACAGTTTGTTATTCCACCACATATTGTCAGTAGATACCAAGAATTCAATTCCCTTATCAAAGCCGAAATAACCCCACAAATTAGTCCATCCGAAGTTTGTGAGTATGAAAAGATTGATTTTGAGCAGAAGAAGTCTAATGATGCAGTCATGATCAAGTTAAAGAGAGAGCTATATCAGGAGGTACTAGAATTCCAAGGGAAGTCTTTTGGTACTGAGACTCTCTCTGAGCTGATGGCGATGAAGTCTAGGTGGGACTTGCGTGGCCTGAATCAGCCAAAGATTACTGTGATATTAAACCATTTCAAGAGAAAAACTCTGTGTGCACAGCTTGATTCTTTACTTCATCAGACCCTTCCTTTCCATCAGGTTTGGGTGCTTGCATTTGGTAGTCCAAATGAGCTCTCCCTTAAAGCGATTGTAGATAGCTATAACAACTCAAGAATAAGCTTCATTAGTTCCAGCTATGATTTCAAGTATTATGGGAGGTTTCAAATGGCATTGCAAACGGAAGCAGACCTTGTATATATCCTAGACGACGACATGATACCAGGCAGGAAGATGCTGCAGATTTTGGCACACGTAGCCGGGACAGAGAAGTATAAGAATTCTGTGTTGGGCAGTATAGGAAGAATATTACCTTTTAGACAGAAGGACTTCTCGTTCCCAAGCTACAGGAAGTTTCGATCAAAGGAGGCAGGGCTATATTTGCCAGACCCTGCTTATGATATCACTGTTGATAGAATTGTCCAGGTGGATTTCCTTTCTAGCTCTTGGTTTCTCTCTGCGGAGCTGGTTAAAACACTTTTCATTGAGGCTCCCTTCACTTTCATCACCGGGGAAGATCTGCACTTAAGGTAACTGATCTATCATGAATTTGTATCATTATCTTCTTGTGTACTTACTTTTGTTAGTTAGAGCATGATGTCCCATCAAAATAAGTCAGCAAGATTCACCTAATAGAGATGGTATCTTTGTCCAAACATCTTTTGTTGACAATATTAGAAACTACATTAGCTATTCGAAAGACAGATACAGATAGCACACACATGGCTTACTGATGATCCAGCTCTCAGTTAGGACTGCAATATCTTAACTGGGAAGGTCATTCAGATTGCATTAGTTGAAAGTAGAAATAACACCTACCAATTTGGCCACCTATTCTATAAATGTTACACTTCAGGATGCATTTAATTTAGTTGAAGTCAGAGGTTTCTATAAGAAATATGGAATAGTTGATATTTATCATAACTATAGGTGTACTAGCATAGGGGGCAATTTCACAAAACAATTTCAGAGGCTTCAGTAGCAGACCAGTATATCATGATGGCTAAAATGATTAGTAAATACAGAAAATAAAGTGTTAGATTAGAAACTCAAAAGAAAATGGACTCAGATGGCATTGGAAGTAGTACATGAGTTCCACATCTTTTTATCTCCATTCATCTTTTGATGGAAGAAGCTCATTCACCTAACCAAATTTTGTGTAACAATCAAATGTTGTATAACATAAAACACTCTCAGTAGCTAAATGGACAATATATTTCAATTGGGAATTATCATGCTCTCTTCCAAATGATTTGTTCACGTTTAAGTTGTGAATTATCTGATTAACTTGTTCTTACAAAATAAACATGCAGCTATCAGCTACAGAAGTACAGAGATGCTGGTTCATTTGTGTTGCCTGTTGACCCCGAGGACAAAGAGACTTGGGGTGACAGTGAACATAGGCTTGCTTATGTTTCTGAAACCACCGTGATCTTCAAAGATATTGTTCAAGTCAGAGATGACCAATGGTGGAGAGCGCTCTCCAGTGGTTATGTGACACAGTGGGCTGCAATGTATCCTCAGAAAATAGATGCACTCTTCTATGCCCACTCCATTGGAGAAGTTAAAGCTCTCGCTCCACTTCTTGAGAAGTTCAGGTCTACCGTAGGCAAGAAGGCCTACATTGTTGTATCAGGAGGCCATTTCTGCCCTTGTGAAGATGCTGCTGCAGCTTTGAGTTGGCCGAAAGCAGTATGCAGAGAGAGAAGATTCAAAATGTTTGATCTGGCAATAGGTGTACTGTCCGGGCAGTCAAAATCAGAAGTGCCTGTTTTGCAGGCAGTGTATGCCAGCATGAAGGGACTGATTAAAATTCATAATCCCAGTGTGGTGATCACAGTGGACGATGTTGACTCCAATGCGAAGAAAGCTCTGAAGATGGCAACAGAGACTAACACAAACAGTTCAAAACTGGTTCTTTTACCAAGATCATCCGTGACAAAAGTTCTATGGATGGCTGACCTACGCTCCACAGCGTTGCCTAGTAAGAAAAATTACCTTTACTTTTGTTAAAAGTTTTTGCTTAGCTTATGGTTCTTAATCATAGTCAATAGTAGCATTAGTAATTTAACTCACTTATGCTGAGAGATTTTAGGGTTGAAGTCTATAAGAGTAAGAGATAGTAAAAGGTTACACTTTTTTAAAAGAGCAAATTTTGGTTTGGCAGATAACTCTTAATCTACTATAATTTAGTTCTAGCATACCGAAAACTATTTTCTACTTGTTCTTCAACTTGTTAGCATAGATGTCAACTTATTGATTTATGAGTTGTTTGTTACTTCCAGATTGGAATCGCATGAGAATTTCTGTAAACATCATCACTCAGAACCGTGCTCAGTCTTTGACAAGGCTTCTCAAATCTCTTAGCACTGCCTACTATATCGGAGATGAAGTTCCTATCACCTTCAACATGGATAGTAAAGTTGATGAGGCAACCATAAAGCTTGTAAACTCATTCAATTGGACTCACGGACCCAAGAATCTCCGAAGGAGAATCATCCAAGGAGGCCTCATTCGAGCTGTTAGTGAGAGTTGGTATCCATCATCAGATGATGATTTCGGCCTCTTGCTTGAAGATGATATCGAAGTCTCTCCTTATTACTACCTCTGGATCAAATATGCTCTCTTAGCCTACCACTACGACCCTCAGATATCACTTCCTGAGCTCTCATCAATCTCCCTTTACACCCCGCGCTTGGTAGAAGTGGTGAAAGAAAGGCCAAAATGGAATGCAACCGAGTTTTTCAAGCGCATCCATCCAAATACACCTTATCTCCATCAGCTTCCTTGCAGCTGGGGTGCAGTTTTCTTTCCCAAGCAATGGAGAGAGTTCTATGTCTATATGAACATGAGATTTACTGAAGATGCCAAGCAAAATCCTGTCCAGATTCCAAAATCAAGAACAAATGGTTGGCAAGCCTCGTGGAAGAAGTTTCTGATCGACATGATGTACCTTAGAGGCTATGTTAGTCTTTACCCGAACTTTCCAAATCAAGCAAGCTTTTCGACCAACCATATGGAACCTGGAGCTCACATTGCTGCAAAAGACAATGTGGTTAAGCATGATAAGAGTGATTTTGAAGTGCCACTGCTGAAAGAAGACTTCAGGACACTTTTACCAAATGCAAAATTGCCTCCAGCTTCAAAGCTGCCATCATTGAACCTCTTCAATCAGGCAGTTTCTCTGAAGGGACTAAAAGCTGCGGGCGGAAAACTTCGCCAGGATGTCCTGCAATGCGGTCCAACAGAGATAGCTGTTGTGGATCACGAAACAGGTCTACCTTCACGTTGCGCAAGATTCTGATAATTCAATTGTTGTTCATTCAAACTCTTTTCATTTTTCCTTCCTAGTGTTAAATACTGAAACATTTTCTATTTGTTGTCTGTCGTGAAAACGGCTAGTCTCATTTTATACTACTTGTACTGCATGTTAGGATGCAATCAGAGGATGGGAGAATCACATCCTTGTGTATCAAAAATATGAAAATTAAATGCAGCCAAAAGTGGCACTCTCAGTTTTCACTGCAAAACCAGCCTCTAGTCTTTCTTAGCTTCCAATTTTGGAGTTGTTATATAAAAAGAGAATACATAATCAAATGATCAATTTGGCTCAAAGTCCAAATTCACTCAGCTACCCAGCAAGGCGAAAAGGGGTATACTATTTAATGTCTATTCAACCATTTTACCCTTAGTGATCGAACGTGTCCTTACAAGACAACACGATTTGTAAACGAGCAAGTTTTTTGAGGACCGGAAACAATATTCACTAGACTTATGACATCGGTCTCACTTTATAGACCTAGAACCCTTGAACAAGTGCATGATAATGCACGTATATCTGGAATATTTTAAATCTATAGGCCTTCACAATCTGTAATGACAAGCAAATTGGTGCATTAGTCATGAGATGCAAGACAGTAGCTTTCATGTGACTTTGAAGGGATGCTTGTAAATTATTTCACTTGGGGATCAAGCATTACTTGTGGCAGTCAAAACTAGATCATCATCGCGTACACATCATCTAGATT
This sequence comes from Cordia subcordata, assembly GCA_028554755.1. Taxonomy (NCBI): domain Eukaryota; kingdom Viridiplantae; phylum Streptophyta; class Magnoliopsida; order Boraginales; family Cordiaceae; genus Cordia; species Cordia subcordata. Next base: position 4,081,558 of record JAPTOF010000007.1, read on the forward strand.
CTTCACGTGCTGTTCTCGTGTCTTCTACACTATTTTTTCACTCATTTGCAGTTAAAACATCCTATGCTGGAAGCTAAAACATGCCATAAACATAGATATCGTGCACATAGATACACAAAACCTGGAAGCTAACGTTTAAGCCATGACGTACCATGACGATGCCAAAAACGGATCATTTATCCCTTGCCTAGTAAAAATCGCAAAAGTAGTCAGAAATATTAAACTAACTATTAAGTACACATAATTTGACAGATTAAGATTTTGCATGACATTATCACCAGACTCCAAATTATAGGTTTAAGTTTCACAGTCACCTATTTGTAAATTTATACTTGTGTACAAGGCTTTCAAAAACTATCTAACCTATACAAATTAAATAAATATATCAAACTCTTCTATAAAAGTTTAAACTTTCAAATTCTATGTTACTAATAGTAAAACTCAATTTACAAAGAGGAAATAAATTTTGTTTTGATTCAGTTTAAAATAGAGTTTAACTAGAGTATAACCCGTGCAATACACAAGACATAAAAGAAAAGTATTTTTAATATATTTTTTTGCTGTTGATAGTCAATTATATTTTTATAGTCTATGCAAAAATAAATTTATATTTTGTACAACTTAATACCTGGTAGATTTTTAATATTAATAGTATTTTTCAATGAGAGATATATATTAATCGAATATAACATTTTAATCAGGAACCATCGATAAAAAAGGCATGGATACTGAAGTTGACAGAAAAGGCATTCTACTTTACTTAATGTATAGATTGAGAATAAATTCTTTAAATTAGAAAATTATTTTAATAAATAAAAAAATTTTAAATGGAAAAAAAAATACATGATATGATGACAACAAGTGACATTAATTATTACGACATGGACTCTATTGATATAATATATAGATATAGATCACTAGACACATGGAAAAAACTAATTGCCAATGTTAGTCATGAATAACAGTCAACTCCCACATAAAATTTTCCATTTTGTAAGCAATTTAGGTGCAAGGTGTTAATCACTAGATTCCTTAAAGATTGCTCAATTTGGAATTGTTGGTTCCTCAATCTGTCTAATATAGAGCCTGTTTTGGTTGCCTTCTCTTCATCGAAACACACTTAAAAACACACACATACATGTATATTTTTTTGTAATTAGTATTTGGAATGGATTTTAAAGAAGACAAAACTCTGAAAAAAAAAATTAATTTTAATTTTTTTCTAAAAATAAAAAATTTTAACTTTTTGAAATAAAACATTTTCAAAAATTATAAATAAAAAGAATGTTTTTCAAAAAAAAAAATCCAAACGAGCTCGTATTCTTGCAAGAAAAATTTTGCTCTCATTCGGTGAATGAATGGATCGAAAACGGAATGTTAGACAATGAAAATTTTATAGGCTCAGAAGATGTCAATGAAAGATAGAAATCAAAATAAATGTGGTTGAAATTATCTCTTTTAAAAATAAGATGCAAAGTTCGAATCCTATAAGGGTGAGGAATTTTCAAAAACAAAAAAGAAATAAAATGAATGTGATCCATGAAAAAGTTAGAATGCTCATGGTGAGAAGATAATCTGGACATGTGAGAAGTAGATGTGTGGTGACACTTATTGGAAGGGGATACTTAAAATATACTCATTGCAGAATCTCACGTTCATTAAAGTTGTATAGAAGCTAAGACTCAATAAGATTGAGAATAGGGTTATCAAATAGTGCTCTTGCCCAATACCTTAAAGAATTTAGGGAAACTGTTTTAAAAGATTAATCCTTGCTGTATTGAAATGGGTGACCAACGTGACAATGTTGGGCGACACTCTGTCAACGTTGATACCACCATGTGTGTGTCTGTGGGTGGGGCATGAAATCAAATATTTAAATAAAAAAAAATAGATGTTGCGCCTATGCCTACGTCTAGGAACTTCAATTAATTATTTTAGGTAGTATAATTTGAAAATTTTAGTAATTATTTGTTATATTTATAATATCAGTTTTACAATTTGAAGGTATGACAAAATAGTATCAAAGCTAGTTAAAGGTTTCCGTTCAAGAGTGTAACAAAATGGTATTAGAGAGTCAGTCATAAGGTAGATCTGGAAGCCAAATACTGTGTAGCGTGTGTTAGGAGCTACATTTTGAACCCATAAAAGTCACTTCTAGAGTGTTGTACTCACTGATCTTATGTTATTGTGATTGTCTGCCTTGACGAATATATCAAGTCATTAATCAAGGATGATTGTAATCTCTGACATTAATTTGTGATAGAATGTTTGAGTGGTTTATAAGTGGGTGTTATAAATATAACTAATAATCTAAATTGACTATTTTAAGACAAATATACTTAAATAATTTTTGTTACACTTACATATAACACTATTTTGTTTGTAGATCTAAAATCCAAATCGTGTTTAATATTAGTCTCGTTTATGAATTTGGAAGTCCATACTCGAGTTCATTTTAGAGAACTAGTTCTTTGTAACAATAACGGAATTACAGGAATACTGAGGTCATTATGACTACCCATGAATGATGACATGTTTTTATTCACCCATGAATTGTCAAGAATTTCCTTATATCAATATGAAAGAATTACTGATATGAGAAAATTTTAATCCCACAATAATACCGCATGATTCCTGAGGAACTATTCCCACAACAGATTCGTCCATGGAGACCAAAAAAAGTTTGCTAATAATAATAATAATGAAACATAGATTTTGATCTTTTCTGCACTTGAAGATTTGCTTTTGACTAAGGAAAAAAAACAAAAGAATATTTTGAACTTGAGGTTTTAGCATGGTCACTCTCATGAGAGCCATGTACAAGTCTTTTCATTAATATATGCTTTGACACTTTTCAATAATATTCTTGACTTTTTGGGTACGAATTCATTTAACTAGTTATTAGGTTTCCTCTGACAATATTCGGTTTTATTAATTTTTACAATAAACTAGTTAATGTCAAGAAATAACAAAAAGAACGTAATTGCAAGAAATTTCAAAGGATAAACAAACAAACTGCACGAGGTTTCAAAAAATTAAACAATAATTATGAAGAACAAATTTAAAATTTTTGTTCAATGAGAACCAAAATATTCAATTTAAGACTCGTATACTAATAATAACCTTTCAACCTAACATTCTCTTTTCCTTCATTTTGACATGCCCACACGTAGTATTAGATGCATGGTTCAAATGCTTTCAGCAAATATTAAAACCCCACTTAAATCAAATGATTACCAGTAATCTAAGTGGGGATGTGTTTATGAAGTGACATGATTTGATAAATTTGCATGATCAAGTAATAAAGTCAAGAATTTAAAGTTAATTTGAATTGCTCTTAATTATTAACTTCTTTTAATAATTAAGTCATAATATCTTTTTCTTTAATCCTCCTTCATGAGTCTGAGAGCGTGTTTGGATTGACTTATAAAAAAATTACTTAAAGCACTTATGGCTTTAAGTGGCTTTTTTTATTATCAATTTTAAGTAGTTATGTATTTGACGAAAAGTTGTAGTTATAAAAATAAGTATTTATATATTTGATTAAAGTGGGTTGAAAAGTAAGTTATATAATTAAAATAACTATTAAGGACATTAAAATAGAATTTAAAAAGGTAAGTATAAGATAAAAGAGTAAAGATATTTTAGTAATAAAAATAAAAAGATAAGGATAAGATAGTAAATGATTTGGTCAAACTTGCTTTTTTTCAACATGCTTAAAGCCATAGAAAGCAAAAGTTGGGGTTGGAGAGGTTTTTATTTTCTTCTTAAAGCCACTTAAAAAAAACACATTTTTAATTAAAACAAACACTTCCATTAGCTTAAATTAGGCTTTAAGCAGGTTTAACTAGAAAAAAAAGTCAAACCAAACCTCTGAATTATCACTTCTAAGAGAAGTAACTTTTAATTGCTTGAATTATTCTTTAAATCCTAATTAAGCATCTTAATCATTGATATTATGTTATTTGGTTAATATGAAATTTTAATCATTTGCATTACATTGGTTGATTGAGATTGAGATTAAGAAATAGGAAGATAATGGAACAAAAAGAGGATAAAAAAAAAAAGAAAACAAATTAAAATTTAAAATTGTATAGTTGAGACAAAATCATTTATGATATAAATAATTTTACCTCTTAGGGTTTGTTTGCACAATTAGTAGTTTGAATAGATGATAGCTATTTTAATAGCGGATAATTGTTGAATTTTAACTATTAGCAGATAGTTGTTTAACAAACTCATTAAAAAATATGCTCGATAAAATTAGTGGTTGACTTAGCTAATGGATGTAAAATAACATAAAAAGAAGAAGTGGATATTTCTTTATTATTTTTATGATTATTATAATTATATTATTGTTATTAATAATATTAGATGATACATTTATAATTAGATATATTAGATATATATTCATGATAATAATTTATTATTAAAGTTTAAAAAAATAATTTTTAATAAATTATTTTCATCAATCTTATAAAAAATAACATATCTGTAGTAGACTGTGAGATTTTTCTGGTCAACAAAATTAATAAATAAATTGACAAGTTACTTGCATAAAAAGAAGGTTTATGCCTACAATGATAAATTATTTATATAAAAAGGTTATGTGGATAGATAGGATTGAGGGGAAAAAAAAGTTAGATAAGATAGGATTGAAGGTAAAATTGAGAAAGAAAATATGAAACACTGTTTTTTATCCTGAAATATTAATTTTTTAACGTTCAGGAAACATTGCCTAAAAAACTAAACATTTCTTGAAACATTCTTTTATCAAATAGTAATAATTGGTCAAAATAGTGTTTAAAACCTAGTCAACTTGTCCAAAATGTTTAAATACATGATGATAGTAGCAAATCCAAGTCATTATAAAGTGCACACATATATCACAGAAGACGGATATCAAAAGATGTTACAGACTCTCTCTTTTAAACGCGCGATATCCTCGTCGCACCAAAAACACAAAGTCACAGTTCAGGATTTACCCAGAACCTAGCTTTGGTGCCACCTGTAATGATTCAAGCCCAACTACTTGGCTTCCATCACATTAAGCCTAGTCAATTGGCTAAAATACTTAAACCCATAATGGTAGTAATAGTGACACCAAGCCACTATAAAGAGCACAAAAATTTCATAAAGAACTGATGTGGAAGGTGTGGTAGGGTAGTGGTTGGGTTTGGGTCATTATAGGTGGTATTAGAATAGGTTATGGGCAGATTCTATGCTGCTTGGACTTGTGGGTTTTGGTTTATTCTGTTTGGCACAACGAGAGTATCGCGTCTTTAAATAAATGAGTTTGTAATACCCTTCCACATTAATTTGATATTTTTAAATTTACAAAATAATTCTTTTAAGTATTTAAAAATTGGGCCAGGTAGAGGCTAAATCATGATTAATCTATGTTTCCTTTGGATTAATTAGTCATCATAAACACTGACAAAAGGAGAATCAAATCATTATTGGCACTAATGCTTTTGTATTTCATATTTTGGAACTGCATATTGACATGCTAGTTTTCTAAAGGATGGAGAACTTGACACATCAGTTTAATTTTTTTTAGCGTACTAAATATTATTTTTGAATTTAATGTGAAATAATTTATTTTTTTGTTACAGCAATAAAGTTTTTTTTAATTAAAATAAGAAATTCCTAACCCACTTCATCAGGAGTAAGGTCATGAAGTAAAACAAGCATAATGGATACAGAAGGGCTAAGTGTCCAATCCAAATCTAAAAGACATCTCCTACATGCCTTAAATACCAATACAACTACATTATTAGCAGTGCATCAAACAAGACACAAGGAAAAACGAGGACACAAGTCCACGACCTCTTTGATTTGGTGCACGGACGCAACAAATCTCCAGTTAGTTGAGAAATCAGCATATTTGACAACAGGGTAAACCAATGACGAATCACTTTCAACTACAACCTCACCAAACCACAGATCAGTCACCAACGTTACCAAGAAGAACAAATCACCAAACTCCAATAGATCCAAAGACATCATTGCCAAAGTAGCAAGAATGCAGCAGTCAAAAGACAACCGAAAGGTGAGTGGAATGGGGACTCACCAACCCATTCAAAGGTTGGGCCATGAAAAAATTCAACCTAGATGGTTTAAACATCCTTAGGAAAAGGACGGACCTTCTAGTCTCCTAGCTAAAAAAAGTGGTATCAAAAACCACCTTATCACCTCTATGAACAAGAAACTAAGAAGGATCAGGAGTACAAAGCAAAAATAGGCTTCCGGCAACGTGTGGCAAGGGAGATCAGTGGAAGAATAGCACTTATCTCAATGATTTTCACAAGAGGATGGTCACTCTTCAAAATTGAAGTCAGAAAAGCAAGATGAACCAATAGATCTGAAGATAATCTAAAACTAGAACAACATAGAAGACGAAAAGAGAAAAATTGAGAAATGAAAAACACAAAAAAAAGAACAAAAAAACACAGAAAAAGAGAATCCACTAGTGGAGAAAAGCGCCACCGGAGATAGAAGAAAATATCAAATGTAAATTAGAATTGAAGCTGGATTTGGATTTAATCTCCTTAAGATTTTAACGTGCTACTATGATGTTGATAGCTTATTACGCAAAACTCCTAAGAGACAATAGTTCACCTTTTGTCAATGGATCACTCAAATCATATATGCTAATGATAAAAACAGTGATAAAATTTGTATGTGCAAATATCTTAAAAGGGGGGGTGAATTAAGATATTCAATGATTTTTTTTTTAAATTCACCAAAAAGTAACAATTTTCTTTCAAGCAAAATATCAAACGCAAGATAATCAATATAAGTAGATAAAATAAATAAAGAATAGAGAGTATGAAGACAAATGATTTTTAGGTGGTTCAGCCAAGCCTACGTCTACCGCCAAGGATGCTCCCCTTAGGATTTCAACAATCTTCACTAAAAATTACTTCTTCAAATTTTGGTGAAGCAAGAACCAAGTTCTACAACTCTTTGAAGCCAAACTTCAAAGAATCCAAGAGTTCCAGTCTTTATGATTTTCCCACACTTTTACAAGCTTTTATAAATGTCTCTCTCAAGATTTTTCAGCTCACAAGGTGTGTATATGACTAGGATGAGTAAAAATGGATGAAGAATAAGTATGTTCTTTTCACAAGATGAAATAGCAAGAGAAAGCTCTTGAAAGCTCAAAAATATTGCAAGATTAGCTCAAGATCTCAGTAATGAAAGATGATGTAGGTTTTTCAAGCTTTGATTGATTGATCTAAATGAGTTTTGAAGGTGTATTTAAAGATTGTAGAAGTTAGGGTTTGGTAGGTGGAAGAAAAGAAAGAAGAAAAATGGCTAGAACGGTAATAAACGGCTAGTACTTTTTTTTTTCAGCATTTTGCTCAGCTGGTCGCCCGGCTGGGTTGTCCGGCTCCTCCTTGGCCTTCTCTAATTAGGCCGGACACCTTAGCCGATCGACTAGCAAGGGGGTTCAGCTTTTCCTTCCCTTCTTTGTTTTGATCGAGCGACCCCCCTCGTCAGTCGATTGACCGGCTGAGGGGGTCCGGCCACCCTAGAGAGCTGAAGTGAAGCCAAAAACTTCTAAAACACTTTCATATGCCAATTTTGTCAAACTTTCATAACTCCAAACAATATTGATTTTGAAGGCTTGTAATCATTTCAAAACATGTATTTATACTACGCATGCATCAAAATCATTTTTGCTTTCATAAAAGATAGCATTCATGATATTTAAATTGTTTGAAATATGAAAAGTGGAAGTTTGAGCTTAATCCTTGCAATTCTAAGGTGTTGCACAAGAAGAGCAACAAATCCGTACCCCTTATGACTCCTCTTTTCCACCTTATGTCTTCCCATCATCTTCTTCTTCAATCTTTGACAGATAATGCTCATTGCTCATCTTCTTCTATTTTCCAAGCATCTATCTATTCAACTCAACATTTGATACTTACAAGATGTTTATGCTTTTTAGTAAGGAGATAATATAAATGCACATCAAATTTTTTATCATCAAAATCAATAACTAGTATTTAGCCAACAAAATTCTCTCAACTATGCAACCTTATAGACTATGAAAAGCACTATATGCAAAAAAGAACTTCGTTTTGTTTTGTATATCTTGAAGTTTTGACAATGTAACTATTTATAAATGGAAGAATTGACACAGCATAAAGTCTACCATAAATAAGGCATTTCAAGGGTCTCAAGACCCCTTTACATTAACCTTATGGCTTAAAAATCATCTTAAAGATGACACTCCAAAAGTTTCAACACTCATGTGCATTAACATCCATAATTAACATTGTAGGGAGATCAAAGGTCTTCTAAATAAATAATGTTAAAAATATTATTAGTTAAATTTATAATATTAATAACAAATTTTAGTTAAGTAGGCAAACAAATGAGAGTTGATGGGGCATACTTATTTGAGCTACATTCCATACAAATTTAAACAATTTAGCAAAATGTCATGTTGGTTTTTATCTTTCAAATTGAACTTTTTAGTCCTTTAGTTTTAACTCCGTTGTCGCTGTTTGTCCATTTTCGAATTTCTATCTAATTTTTGTCATTATTCAATGCATTGTATGTGGACGTCATGTGAGAATAACTGCTAAATTTAGACGAAAGTTAAAAAATGAACTAGCAGTGGCAATGGAGTTAAGCCTAAAGCACTAAATGCCAGTTTGGATTGACTTTTTTTTTTTGGTTCATTTTTCATTAAAAAAAGTAGTCTTTTTTACAATAACCATTCGGTTTGCCATCCAAAAAAATTAAAATTTTAAAAAAAATTTCAAATATAACTTTTTTAAAAAGACAGAAGTTTTAAATTTTGAAAAAGATACTTTTTTAAAAATTATTTAAAAAATACTTTTAAAATAAACCAATTCAACCGAGCCCTGAAAAGTTTAATTAAAAAGATAAAGGGTTAACATTTTGTTTTGTTCAAAGATAAGGGGTAGCGAGTAACGTACCTAATATAAAAACATGAAAAGAACGTTTCGCCCCCAGGGGCATAGGTGAGTTGGTAAGTGGCCAGGTGATTAGGGTGGAGACACCCTGACAACGCGGGATCGAGTCCGTGTGGCGGCAGTACTCCGCTGAAATATTGCGGGGGCTGTTGCTGGATTTCCACGCCCGTTGGTCCTCTCCCTGGTCGGGCTGCCACTCACGCACATCCCTCGATTTACCTCCCGCCTGGTTAAGGGGCCTCTGACCCGCCTGGTTAAGGGGCCTCTGACCAGGTGGGAAAGGGGTTCTCCTTTGGTTAACCCTTTTAAATGAAAAGAACGTTTCAGTTTTTGAAAAATCAAAAGAATAATAATAAAATAAAAACAATAATTTTTCAGTTTTAAACTTTTTAATTAACACGCGCAAACAAAGTGACCAAACATTCATTCCGATCTCTCAGGCGCACATCTCCCTCCTCTTCCTCTCCCTAGCGCGTCTTCAATAGCCGAATCTTGTAACCTTCAAACCCTAGATTCTAATATATACATACATACTTATATAATAATTGATATATATAATACGTATGTATGTATATATTCACGTGTATATGAGCATTTTAAACGATAGATCCTGTAAAACAAAAGAAATGCGCTTAGCTATTTATCTGGGGCTATAGACATTTTACGCGAGTAATTTTTCTTCTTAAATTCTTTGTTGGATTTAATAATTTTTGTTGCATTTGCTGATTTTAGGAAATTTATTGTTATTATTATTATTAGTACTGTTTATTTCAATTTTGAAGGGGTCCCTTTCTGCGGCGCGGTCTTGGAGTCCTGAAAACTGACTTTTATTGCTTATAAGATTGCTTACAATAGATCCTGAACGCAATGCGCGGAAGCTTCGTGCATTAGATGTGCTTCATTAATTTTTTTTTTTTTTTGCATTTCTTTTTTGTGTTTGCTTGGTCGTTTAATGGTTTTTGTTTAGAAATTGCATCTCATAGATTGATGATTATTAATTAATATCGTATAGAACAGTAGTAGAGATTTTGGAAAACGTTTAAATATAGTTGGATTAATTTGGTTGGTGTTGGAGAAATAATTACTAGAATTCTGCTGCTGTCGATTATATGTGTGTGTGTGTGTTTTTTTTAAATAATTATGTAAGTGGATATGCCTCTGCAGGATTTATAGTTTCGGGGAATTTCGACTTTGCTTTGCTGAAGCTGGAGGATGCTATATATGTTCTGTGAGTTGCTCAAGGAACTGGAGTATAATTAAGCAAATTTTACCACTATGGGTTCCACGCACCGTAGGTTTGTATAGCTTAATGTCCATTGCTTAATAAATGTGAAAAATGAGGTAAGTGTTCTCTGCGGCTAGCTTATGTTGGATTCCCTTTTGTAATTGCAGTGGGGTTCTTAAGAAGTCAAAGGATAGCGCCAGACTAATTTTAACAGCCATCATTGGCATGGTGTTTGGATACTTCATTGGCATCTCGTTCCCTTATGTTTCTCTAACAAGGGTGTGTTGGCTTAGCCAGTATGTAAATTCACAATATATGACCTTTAATGGTTAATGGTCTAATTGGTATTTTCTTTTTCTTCAGTTTACATTACCTTCAAGCCTTCTATCATCTTTTGAGGTAACCTACAGTCAAGATCCTAGTAGTCGTAGTTTTCCTGAAAATCTTGGTTCTGGTAGTACCCCTCAAACGCCTAAGGTACATATTCTGTTGATGCATATCGCTGGTTGGTTCTTCACTATATTAGCGCAATTTGATTTTTATGCTCTCATTTTCTTTTGGTCACTAGATATATGTTCCAACAAATCCCGATGGTGCAGAGTCATTGCCACCAGGAATTGTAGTGGCAGAATCAGATTTTTATCAGCGACGATTATGGGGTGAACCAAGTGGGGTATGGATTTTTGCGTTATAATCTGTTCTGGTCCTTTGGTTGTATAATTATTTTCCCATTGTAGTGCACTGTGCTCTCTCGAATAGCAGAATCAAATAGCGTATTATGCATTGGATTTGGACTTCTAAGGTTGTCGTGTCTTATTTTTGCATTTGGATTGCATTGGATTTTTATTGCAAGGTTTTTCTTGTCAAGGTATTCTCGTGAATGTTGGATGGGCTTATGGTGATTAGTTAAGATTGATTTGTGTCATGACGCAAGCTGGTGCTCTGATGTGTGTCCTGATGCAAATCCAAGTTGATAGGTTAAGATGTGCTCTGATTAGTTAAGATTGATTAGTAATTAGCTATTGCAGGCTGACAGCACGTTTCCAAAAATAGAAAGGAGGAACTGAGAGTTTATGATTTTCCGTGAAATGAAATTGTTTGATATCCTTGAGATTCCTGCGAAGTTCTCTTGCTGACGAGTTATGTTAACTGAACTTATCTCCTAAACATTGTGAATGTCAGGATTTGAAAATGAAGCCGAAGTATTTGGTAACTTTTACAGTTGGTTTGGCTCAAAAGAACAATATTGATGCAGCAGTTAAAAAGGTTATGCAAATGAACAATTTGTTTTCTTTACTATTTTATAGTATGGTATTCCTTTATGCTGATGATAAGTCTGGTATAATTTGTAGTTTTCTGAGGATTTTCAAATATTGCTTTTCCACTATGATGGTCAAACAACTGAGTGGGATCAGTTTGAGTGGTCAAAACATGCAATTCATATCAGTGCTAGGAGGCAAACTAAGTGGTAAGACTCCGTAGCATTTTGTTTGATTAGGTCTTCTGATGGGTGATTTATGGGATGAGACAGGCATTGGCTTGGTAGATAATAAGTTAGAGTGCTTTGCAGTATGTGATTACCCTCTCGTCTTTGTTTTTACGTGCCAGGTGGTATGCAAAGAGGTTTTTGCATCCTGATGTTGTAGCACCATATGAGTATATTTTCATTTGGGACGAGGATCTTGGAGTTGAACATTTTAATGCAGAGAAGTAAGTTTTCTTCCTACTTTGCCAGTACCCGTTTTTTCCATGTTGAATCATATAATTTTCATTTTCTGTTTCATCTTTTCGTGTTGACCTGCTTTTGTCAATGTGTCAGGTATATTCAACTAGTAAAGAAACATGGATTGGAAATTTCTCAACCTGGTCTTGAACCCAATAATGGCCTCACATGGCAAATGACAAAGAGACGAGGTGATAGAGAAGTCCACAAGTAGGTCTTTTGTACTTGTCTTTTGATTGGCTTCAAATTTTGAAGGAGATAACTACTTTAAAGAAATTAGCTATGTAGTTCTAAATCCTAATTTTTTATTGATAGAGAGACAGAAGAAAAGCCTGGCTGGTGCAGTGACCCACATTTGCCTCCATGTGCTGCGTAATCTCTCTCTCTCTCTCTCTCTCTCTCTCTTTCACACACACACACACATACACCCACTCAAAGAGACACGCACGCAAGCACACACATGTGGCATTGTTGGGCAAGTAGGGCGTAACGAACTTCTAAAGTGACTGGCAAATTCTTCCAGTTATCTCATTCTATTTTTACTTGTTTGGTGACCAATTTGCAACTAGAGAAAAATTATGCAATTTAAGTGGGTGTTCTTTCTTCAATTGATGTTGGAAAGAACAAAATGAGGAAGTACCTCCTCTACCAAAGGGAGCCCCAATATCTTAAGGAAAGGTGTAACATGACCACAGTGCACAAAAGGATGAACTTCAAGAAACTTCCTTTGTACTCTCGTAATCACAGGACTACCAAACTAACTAGAGTTTCAAAAATTATTATTCTTCTTAACCGTGAAACTGCATCTACGTTTGAAAAAGAGTGGGACTAATGCGTCATTTTCTTTAACAAACTTTATGTAGATACTTCTCAATGGAAAATAAATCGTGTTACCCTCAGCCTCTGGTCTTTACTTGTTTGTTGTTGATTTATTTGAAAATCATAGACTTATTGAAAATCTTCGAATCAGCTAAAAATTTTATACTTGATCTTTCTTCCTTGCCTTCCTGCTAATTTCTTGAATAGACATATCTTAATTCTTATCTTATTGCTCCCAGAAACTCGTTCTGTTTTGGCAAACTTTCAGATTAGATATTCCACATATATATGTAATTTTCTATTGCCGTCAGAGGTTAGTGTCTAAGGTTTCTCAGTAGGCCTTATTTTATTTGATAACCAAATGTTGTTGTAGATATACCTTGATATGTGTTCTTTCAATGGTGAGCTCCTCTGACTCTCTTCAATATATTTTCTTTTCTTCAGCTTCGTGGAAATTATGGCTCCTGTATTCTCAAGGGAAGCTTGGAGGTGTGTTTGGTATATGATTCAGGTATATTGGTATCTCATTGCTGCTACATTTTAAGAATTTTCTCCTTTTCCAGTTTTCTACTATACTTACACAGTGTTATAAAAAAATTGTAGAATGATTTGGTGCATGGATGGGGACTGGATTTTGCACTCAGAAGATGTGTAGAGGTTTGTGGGTTTCTTTCTAATCTTGTACTTTCTGCACTTAAAACTCTCTGCTCCCCAAAGAAAAATTTAAAAGAAAAGAAGAAGTGACGAAGAATAACAGAGGAAAATTGGAGAAAAACAGAAGACAGGGGCAGCTTGAAGACTGCCTCCTCAAATTCGGAATTCTGTATTTTTTGGAGTATTGCAGCTTTATAGACAGTTAATGATCTTTGTTTTGCCACTGCAGCCTGCACATGAGAAGATTGGTGTGGTTGATTCTCAATGGATTGTTCATCAAGTAATTCCATCTCTTGGGAGTCAGGTCAGCCCCAAAGAACTTAAAGATAATAGAGTCACTTTAAATGCTTTTCTTCCTATTGCTTGGTTGGGTGAAAAGGCGTGGGTCTTTTAGATGCTCTCTGCCTTGTGATATGTATGAAGTATGATGATGCATAAAATGCCATAGTGACAAAGCAACATTGGCTCGGTTACTATCACCCCCTCCTTTTTCCCGATAAAATGTGGAGAAATGAAACCTATATCTTATTTGTCAGGGAGCTATTCATTTAGACAGATGCCTGGCAAAAATTAAAAATATGAACCACCCATAAAAGTTTCCAAACTGTCTCTGTCGCAGACAGCCAGCGGGAACTATTATTTTTACTATGTCCTTTCCTGATACTCTTACACGATTGTACCGTGATACAACAGGTCATCTTTCATAATGTCATCCCCCACCTGGAGAAGATAGTTCTTTCTGATCCTTGATATGGAATTCCTTTCTCCTTTTTTTTTTTTTTCCTTTTAACTGGAAGCTTCATGTGGAACGGCTTTTCTTTTTGGGCTGTTTCAGAAAAAACATCCAGTTTAGCTCATAGAAACATTTATTTATTAGTTAAACCGTAAAATACTGTGAAAAACATTTCCTTGGGGCCTGATCCTCCCTGTTGTGCACCTCTACAGACTTTTACTTGGTCAAAAATGCTAAGAGTATATACATTGACCAAACAATATCCCCATCTAACTCATTTATATTCCTTTTTAACTTCTTTCTCTTAAGTTTCTGCTGGGTCAAACTAAGACAATCAACCTTCAATGAAGTAGCACATCTTTTTAGATTATATTTTTCCCTATGTAATCTCTTGTCGCTGCCTCAATAATTATCAACCTAAATTGCTTTCGTGATCATCTGTTAATTGCCTGGTATATTTTCTGTTTCTTCCATTTCTTATCATCCTATGATGTATGTATGGTATTAAAGAATACAAACTTGTGATTGAAGTGATTGTGTTTTCTGCAAGTGCTATAAATATATGCTGAATAGCCCCACGGTGCATGTCCTTAGAAGCTAAATACATTTATGCCCCAAAGTTCCTCAGTCTTTGTTATATAGGAACAGAAGGAAGTATGACAAAGAGGCATGAACTTGTTTCTTGCCAATGACTATTTCAATCTTTTCTCCTCTAGTGTGTTTATTTGTCAGCCATGTATAGTACTCCTAATTTTTTAATTGACTAAGCAATGAAAGAGATACCTCTCTCCTGTTATGGTCATAGATGGGCCTCTGTTTCCCTGATGATTTGCATTTTCTCAACTCTAATTAGTGCTGGATTTCTTAATTTGTGTTTGACTAACACAAATTTAACATGAAATGCTCAGGGTGAATCGGAGAATGGTAAAGCCCCGTGGCAAGGGGTACGTATATCTGCATTTCCAGCATATTTTATTATGGGTTATTTTGACTCACTTTTATGCTTCATGATATTAAATTCCAGTTGTTGCAATTTGCTTGTGTCATATGATTGCACATTACTTTTGATATAACTGGTTTTGGGTTTAGTTTGAAATTTTTAACTTAATCATGTGAAACTCCAGTGGTCAAACACATAAATCTTGTTCTTGCATGTTTCTGCCAGCGCTAATATGACAAATTGCTGCTACCTATGACTATTTATACACATTCAATCCCATGACATGTTGCATGATCATGGTATGTATTCTTTAACAGGTAAGAGAAAGGTGTAAAAGCGAATGGGCAATGTTTCAAGATCGGCTTGCAAATGCAGACAAGCAGTATTTTGAACAGTTTGGAAAGAGTTGAGCATGGCAGGTTCCCCACCCGATCTTGTACATTTTCTCCGGTTTCTTTCTTCCTGACGTGCGTCATCTCTGTTATTAGGATCTTTTCAAGAGTCCTATTCTTCTCTATGATGTTTATTCTTTTACCTGATTAGGAGAGTAGATATTCCTGTATCTATAGACATCATTACATACTGGAGAATTTTTTCTTTGTGCATAAATGCAGTAGGCTTAGTTCAGTGAGGGTGTTTGTAATCTGTCTCAGCAGTTCCATCGTCTTTGGATAGAGAGATATTCAATGTAAGTTCGTGTTTTCTTACCGCGAATTTAAAAGTAAAAAAGAAAAAAGAAGAAGAAAATATAGGTGCGATATGGCGTATGATCAAACCAAATCTTATCCGACTAGGTCGAGCATGAAGTAGCATTTAAACAATCAAATAACAGAAAAGGGGGTTAAGGTGGTGGGCTTATTTTGCTGCCCGGAGAAGGAAATTTTATTATCTTACGATTTTTCTTTTTCTGCCTTCTCTTCCTTACCTTTCTGCAAATCCGAAAATAGTATGTATTTTTTGTGCTGTAATGTTGTGGTTATATCTCATCGAATATTGAGAAAGTCTAATGAGTAACTCATTATATTCAGGCATTGTCCAAGTAGTTTCCCACATTGAGTACATAAAATAAAACAACAATACACCATTTATTAGGAATTGAAAACGTACGACATATTAACCTAGCAAAGCTGATCAACAAAACAAAACGACACAATCCAAACCCAAACATGAAAGTAAACCAACGCAAGCGATTCGGAAGATGAACAAGAATATGGTCGAACTACCAAAACCTCAAACCTGAAACCCTTAGTAACTGCAACCCAAACACAATTAACCTTCCAACACTGTTACCCCGGCAGGGTCCGACCACCAGAACGCCCGACGACACGCCACCAGGTCTGACCATAACGTACGAGAGGTGGATAACGAACTTCGTGGAGAGGGCAAGCGACGGTTGATGATGGAGCCCATGAACAAAAAGAGAACAACTGCTGAAATAACCCCAACAATGAGCTGAAAAGAAAAACACATCCACCAACAGGAAAAACATAAGATAAACACCAACGCACTAATGAGAGACAACTAATATAGTAGCTAACTACGATTTTTCAATCGTAGACATCACCATATCCAAATTTATTCGCTAAAAATTCAATCTGTTTTGATTGTTTCTTAAGTCGATTTTCTACACAAATATTCTTCCAATATATTTTGTCTGCACATATTTCTTTTTCTCCCACGTTTTGTTTAAGTTCATCGAGTTCTTCTTTATTAGTTATATTCTTAAGATGATCTTTAATTTCTTTCAATTCTTCGCTCTGATGCTAGTTTTTCTATTCTTTTCTTGTTGGTATCAGTTAAAGTTTCTATATTTCCTATTTCTTCGATGATCTCTCTATCTCTTTCATTATACTTTGATCCTCCTAACTTGTCCCACAAAAATGCATTGGTCCAATTCAGTTGTTTATGCTCTTCGTTTCCTCCATTATTGTATACAACAAAGGGTGTAAAAGATGCATAGGTGAACCCATTTTGCAAATAACTGTTTTGTGGTAACCTCGTTTTCTCAATGGTTTGAACAGAAAGGGTTGGCTTGGGTGGTTTTTCCATGGCTACTTGGGAAACGAAAATGTGACTAGAAGCTAAATTATATGTGGATAATGTGTGTGCTTTTGAGTGAGGGGTGGCTATGAATGATGTATGTTTTTGAGGGTTTTGAAGTACTGACGATCATTGCCTTGTCTTGGTTTTTATAGGGGTTTTTGCACTCAACTTTTTCCATCAATTTGGTTATTATATTACCACCAGAGAGTTCTTCTGTCTTCTACCTACCGAGTCTAATGTATTACAGATGTCATAAACTTGCAGAATTTTACTGATATATTAAAGTTGTTTTCTAGTCACGTTTGTTAAAATACATTAATTATCAACTTTGGCACTTTGCATGGGGTAGACTTCATGCGTGCATGCCAAATTCAAGAATATCAATGAGGCCACAAATAAAATAATGTTCTCGTAAGGTGACGTGTCCTCCATCTCAAAACAAATGTTAGAAATTTATCTTTGAGATCGATTAAAATAATTACATACGGCAAAGCCAATACTGAAAGAAAATCTAGTGTAGGCTTCATCATCCAAATAATGCACTAAGCACTGCTACCAATAGAGGGTTTTTGGCTATTATGATGATGTCGAAATTGTGCAATTTCAAATATTATACGGAAAATGATGCCGAAATTGTTCTAAGTTAATCACCTCGTCGGGTACACCATTTCATGAAATATCACCCCTATCATTGAGGACTTAAAGAAGATCGCTTATGAAATTGATAATGTGCAATTTCAGCTTGTCCGTAGGACACGGCTAGCTCCCTCACAGATTGGGCAGCTAGATCTTTGTCTCTTGGTAAATGGGCTAGTTGATTCCTACACCTTAATTTGAACGTGAGGTTACTTAAAAACCGATTCCCGGAGGCCGGGAATTGGCTAGAATGTACTGTTTTCACTCAATTTTACAAAATCCCTTTGACCAAAAAAAAAAAAAAAAGAAGAAGAAGCCTATAAAAATATGTGGATAAAAAAAAAGCACTCTATGCAAGCTCTCATTAATTAGATGGTTCTAGGGTATAGATTTTGAGGATCCAAGATTAATTATTTGGAGGATTTGAAAATTTTCCACCATGGTACGTAGAGCATTATTGACTAGTTCAGGGTATTCTATCAGGCTTGTTTAGGAAAAGGAAAGGAAGCGAGAATACTACAAAATTGTTTTTCTAATCATTATCCTAGTTGTTTGGCCACTACTATTAGGTTACGTTTGGTACGAAAGAATGGTTTGAAATAAAATCGTCATTCCAGTTTCTCAATACCTTTCTTTTGTTTGGTTTGAAATTGAAAAGCCCATTTCCATAGAATGAGCTTTTCAGGAAAAAATAAAAAAAAACTCATTCCTTAGCCAAACAAAAGGAATGAGTATTCCAACTTAAATTGGAATTATAAAAAAATAAAATAAAACTAAAAAAATAATTTATTATTCTCCGTTTAAATCTTCAATCATTGTTAAACAATTAAAAATTTAAAAAGCAAAAATTTAAAAATTAAAATACACATGCCTTTTTAATTTTTAACTCTTTTTCACCCAAAAAATAAAATAAAAATAAAAAATAATTGAACAAGTAATGCTATATATTATTGTTGATCAAATGACAGAGTATTTTAATTTATGTTAATATTGTACAAAAATAATTGTCACGTATAAGTCTACATTTTTACCAAATTAAAGAACAAGTGTATTGTGGTTAATTGAATTGATTTTTATTCTATTCTAATTTTGTTTTAAAATAATTTTACCAAATATATCAAATAGGATAGCCATTCCGTTCTAGCTTTTTTATTGTTTTAATCAACATAAGAAAAAATAAAAAAAAAAGTATTCCATGGCCATTTTGCCTTAAATTCTTTTCTGCCTTGAATAACCATTCATTTTCAAACTATTTCATCATACCAAACGAGCCATTAAATTAAAATGGATTAGGATCCTCTAACATGATTAGTTCTCTCAATTTGATATAGAAGGAAAATCTAACCATTCATGTTAAATCATATTATTTTGGTCATTTGTAAAATTCAAAACAAATATTGCTTAGCTCGTGAGAATTAAAAGGCTCCAGAATTTCTATTGCCTACACGAGAATGAGGACTAAAGCACTATCCATGCTTAAACTTTAGTTTTATACTGAAGTCATGGAGAATTGTGATAACCTTACAATTAAAAATAATGAAGGATTAGATTCCTTAACCTTTCACTCCTTTTATAGTCATTCAAGTAGTTAAAGGATAGCCCCCAGGGGCATAGGTGAGTTGGTAAGTGGCCAGGTGATTAGGGTGGTGACACCCTGACAACGCGGGATCGAGTCCGTGTGGCGACAGTACTCCGCTGAAATATTGCGGGGGCTGTTGCTGGATTTCCACGCCCGTTGGTCCTCTCCCTGGTCGGGCTGCCACTCACGCACATCCCTCGATTTACCTCCCGCCTGGTTAAGGAGCCTCTGGCCAGGTGGGAAAGGGGTTCTCCTTTGGTTAACCCTTTTAAAAAGTAGTTAAAGGATACCTTTATCGTTTACCTAACTTTTCGTCCCTTTCAACATGTGCAATCCAAACCACGTGCCAAATGAAATTCTTTTAAGTCAGTGATTCTTGTTAGGAGTCTAGAAAATTCTTCAGAATTGGAAATAACGGTTGTTTGGATTAGTTTTTTTTCATTAAAAAAAGCGTTTTTTTCAAGAAAAAGTTATATTAAATTTGTAATAACTATTTGATTGGTTTTCAAAAAAGTTGAAACTCTGAAAAAAGCTCAAATACAGCTTTTTTTAAAAGTCAGAATTTTCAACTTCTAAAAAAAAACTGTTTTTTCAAAAGTTGTTAAAAAACGCTTTTAAAAAAAGTCAATCCAAACGAGCCCTAAATTAGGTTTAGTGTAAAGTCCTCCAATATTAGTTTTTTTTTGTTAGATTTGTATACACTTTATAATGGTTTAAATTTACTACTATTATCATTATGTGTTTAAGTATTTTAGACTAATTGACTAAGATAAATTAGGTTCAGTGTAAAGTTATCTCATATTAGTTTTTGTAAGATTTGTGTACATTTTATAATAGTTTGGATTCACTACTACTATTTTTACGGGCTTAAGCATTTGGGCTAGTTGATTAAGCTAAATGTGATGGCAGACTAGTAAATGGACCTGAGTTATTACAATGGCATCCGACCAGGCTCTAGATAGCTTTCATGCCTCCTGGGGTCTTAGATTGTGGTTCTTTAAGGGATATAACGTTCTTCTACATTGGTTCTTTATGAAATTTATGTCCACTCTATAAGGGTTTGACGAGGACTTCATGTCTTTAAAAAGGAGAGTCTATAATGCCTTCCCAAATTGGTTTTGTCTGATTTGTGTGCACTTTACATCGATTTTCTATAAGATTTGTCACATTTTATAATGGTTTAAGTTCAAGAGGGAGAGTCTGCAATATCTTTCTACATCGGCTCTTTGTGAGATTGTTTGCACTTTGTAATGGTTTGGATTTAAGATTTGTGTGCACTTTATAATGATTTCGGTTCACAACTATTGTCATTATAGGTTTAAGCATTTTAAACCAATTGATTAGGTTTAATGTAGTGGCAGGCTAGTAATTGGGTCTAGGTCATTACATAAAAAATTTCAAAAGTTTTTTTTATAAAAAAAATTTGATAGATAATTTTATCAATTTTGAAAAGCTCTTATTATCTTAACTAAATAAATTTAGCGATTAATGATATGTAACACCAATTGTTTTAATGTAAAAATCATGTAATGTTAGATTTTATATGAGCATTTATTTTCACGATAAAAAATCATATACTCAACAGATGTCAAAAAATTTGCACATCAAGAAGTCCCATAAATGCATAAAAGCTGCGCCAAGTAGTCCCCTAAATGCTACGAATAGCTATATTTTTTACAAAACAGAGCTACAAGCTCTAAACAAAATGAGGCTCAGATTTGTTTATGAAATAAGGCAAAGAAAATGTTAAATAATATATTAATAATAAACAGGTTGAAGCAGTGAGATTGATTAGCTAATTAATATATATTAATTAGCTAAAAGGCTATATTTTTCAAACCAATTATTTTTTCTTTTAACTAATTTAGCTCATACTTTTTCATAATAAAATCTTGGACTGTTAGATAAATAAATTAACAATATATTCTCCCACATAAAGCTTTGAATTCAACTACACTATTTATTCATCTAGCATTTCATGATTTTACAAGTTTAAGGGACTTTATTGACGTGCAAATTTTTCTACATCTATTTAGTATGTATTTTTTATCGCAAAAATATATACTCATATAAAATCTGTTATAACATAAAAAGACTTCCCATTTAAAAAAATTTCAAGATTCAGAATCACTATATAAGGTCCTGAGCCGCTCCTTGTATTGATCAATTGATTTTTATGATAGAACCTCAGTAATTATTAACATAGTATCAGAGTTGGACTTTTCGTTCAGTTCTTCTACTACGCTCATGTTCACGTATGATCCGTCAAGCTCGTTCATTTCTGCACATCCATTCATATTGTGGCCCATAACCATCCAAATTCAAGTCCAGGTCATGGCCATCCACATCTGTTCACGTGGTGGCCCATCCCTGACCATCAAAATTTAAGTCCAGGTCGTCGGCCATCCACATCTAGTCATCAAAATGGTGCAGGCACTATTCCGGGTCACACGTGAGGAGAGTTTTGTAACATATAAAGACGTTCCACATCAAAAAATCTCAAGATTCAAAATCATTCCGGGTTACACGTGAGGAGAGTGTTACAACATATAAAGGCTTCCCACATCATAAAATCTCAAAATTCAAAATCATTATATAAAAACCTAAGCCACTCCTCATATTGATCAATTTGTTTTTATGATAGAACCATAGAGATTTTTAATAGAATCTAATATTTCATGATTTTTACATTAATACAATGGGTGTACACATCATTATCGCTAATTTCTTTAGTTAAGGTAATAAGAGTTTTTTCAAAGTGATAAAAATATCTATGGAACTCTTTAGATTATTAGAAAAAAAAAAAACTTTTGAAACTTTTCAAATGGCTAACAAAGTGCTAGTGACTAATTAAAAATAAAAATAAAAAATATTATTTTTTTTTTTTTTGGCCAACCAAAGTGATGAATGGATAATGCAAAAAGTAAAAAGAAATTAAGAAATATTACATTTCTGCTATGTCATTTGCCTCATCAAGGGCATAAATAATATTTTTTTAAATAGATAATTTTTATTTTAACTTTTCACTAATGATGTTATGTTAAAGGAAAAAAAATTGAGGGATCTACTTAATTTAATAACTAAAAGTAAGGTACTTAGATATCTATTTTCTGTTTACTTCCAATTCTTAAGAATTTTATGGACTCTTAACAAAATTCAATAAAGACTTCAAGAGTTTCATTTAACACGTGGTTTGGATTGCATATTTTAAAGGAAAGAAAAGTAAGGTAAAGGATAAAGGAATCTAATCTTTCATAATTTTTAATTGGGAGATTATCACAATTCTCAATGACTTTAGTGTAAAGCTAAAGTTTAAGCATTGGTGGTACTTTAGTCCTTATATTGTCTCGCTAAATGAATAAGAGTAAAATGCATGTTATCGTTAAGTATTTTGTGAAAATCACATAAAACACTCTTATAATTTTAAAAATTCACCGATATCTCCTGTAGCTTAGAAAATATTGTCCATTGGCCGTTGCCAATAGTTTTTACATTAAAGTCAACGCAGAGTGTAAAAAACACACATAAAACATATTTTACCTTGTTTAATGAAAATTTCAAATAAATTAGTACAAATTCTCCCTGCTTTTAGAAGTGGTACAAATTCTCCCATCTACTTTTAAAAATGGTATAAGCTTCCCCTTTTAATTTTAAAAATAGTAAATATTCCTCCCTCTAATTCAAAATAAGTTGCAAATACATCCATAAATGAATAAAAAATAAAAAATAAATTATGTCTTATGTTATGTAGATTTCTTACTTTAAATGACTCCTATATTCAATAATAATTGAATGCATATAAACAAAGAAATTTACATAATTTAATACATACGCATGCACACACACACACACACACATATATTTACCCTACTAATGGTATATTTACAACTTATTTCAAATCAGATGGGGAAATTTGCATCATTTTTAAAGTTAGAGGAGAGTATTTGGACCAATTTTGAAATTCTCCATTAAGTCTAACAAAAAAATTAACAATAGGGGCCAATGTGCAACATTTCTGAAATCATGAAGGAGTATCATTGAATTTTGAAACCACAAGAGATTTTATATAATTTTTATAAAGTGTAGGGGAGTAAAATTCATCTTACTCAATGTAATATAACTATACAATCACAACTATCATGATTTAATTGTTTTTGTCTTTTATCATTGTTAAATATTAATAGCCGTCAAAATTGATGGTTTCTTTTCTTTTCTTTTCTCTTTTTTTTTAAATGACAACCTACAACAGTTCGGTCACAATTGTCAAAATATGATTATTTCCTTCTTTCGTCGTCAACATGCATTAGTTTGGTTACAAAATTAATGATAAAAGAAGGCAACTATAATAGCAGCTGGTTGATAATAAACGAAAATAATCCAACTATATTTAACAGTAGTGACCAAACAACTAATAATTACTAAAAAAAATTGGATCCTCAAAATCTATGTCCTAGAACCATCTAATTAATGACAGCTTGCATAGAGTGCAGTTTTTTTGTACCCACATTTTTTTATAGGCTTGATTCTATACCTTCTTCACCGATATAATCAATTACGAGTGAGCATTTGTTTATTAACTGAATCGAATAAAATAAAATTTTCCTTTCGTTCTTAAAATCAAATTGAACCAAATTGAAATTTGTAAAAAGCTGAATAGACAGAAATCAAAATAAATTTCGGTCTATTCGGTTTGATTTGGTTAAAACCGAAATTTGACAATAAATTTTAGAAAAAAAACCAAAAAATAGAAATTGATAAATTATTTCACGAAAATATAATAAAATCTAAATCAAGCATCCTTACTGCCGTATGCATTAAAATATATTACAAAAAATATATAATGAAATCATGTGCATAATTAAATACGTAAATTCTAATTAAGTTAGTTGCAAATTAAATACTTTATAACCATATAAATGACATATAACATGTAATAAAATATTAAATATTGTAATATATAAATTATTATTCAGTTAATCCGATTTATTTGGTTTTCCTTCTACTAATCGAATCGAATCGAATAGACTAAAATATTTTTAAAAAATAACCGAATTGAACCAAATAGATTAAATAATTGAACCAAATAGAACAAACTCATTTCAATTTGATTCGTTTCGATTTTGTTTCCGAGCACCCTTAATAATCATCGGAAGATTTAATTTTGAAGAATGTATTACTGAGTGTAGATGTTGTATATGTGATGATAAGACCTAAAAAAGGTTGCATATATATGTCACATATAATAGACAAAACCCTGTATTGGTAGCAGTGCTTAGTCCATTATTCGGATGATGAAGCCTACATTAGATTTTCTTTTAGTGTTGGCTGTGCCACATATGTAATTATTTTAATGGAGCTCAAAGATAATTTCTAAGATTTGTTTTGAGATGGAGGACACGTATCCACGCGAGAACGTTATTTTATTTGTGGCCTTATTCATATGCTTGAATTTGGCATGCATGCATGAAGTCAGAGACGGAGCTATCTAGACACAAGAGGAGTCATTTGACCGCCTTGAAATTTGGAAAATCTATACTAATATATACAATTTAAAATATTTTTTGAAATTAATTTAAATATATGACCCATCTTAAATTTGTAAATGAACCCTTGTATTTATATTTCATATTTTGATGAGGATATATAAATGAGTAATTTGACTTTTAGCTAGACATAATAAAAAAAATTCTTATACTTTCAGTTTGATGTGATTAGGACTGCAAAACCAATGAGATAACTCATAAACCAATTCAACAAATAATAAAATTATAAGCGATCTAGTAATAATTAATAAATTAGTTTTAATCCTTTAGATTCTTCTAGTTTTGTAGACCTTGAGTATTGTTCTCTCTCTCCAACCGTATCATTTAAGCTCTTAACTTCAAAAAGAACCTCTGCTCAGTTTTAAGTGCATAAATTGAAAGTGATACACTTGACAATATTAGGAATGAAACAATTATGCAGCATTCTCAAAATATGAAAATTTATAAGGCACATACGTTTCATAAATTTTGCCTATTTAGTTTTAAATTATTTAAATTTTTTGACACCCCTTAATGAAGGTTCTAACTCCCTCACTGCATGAAGTCTACCCCAGGCAAAGTGCCAAAGTTGAATATCAACGTATTTTAACAAACGTGACTAGAAAAAACAACTTTAATGTACCAGTAAACTTCTGCAAGTTAATGACATCTATACATTAGATTCGGTAGGTAGAACATAAAAGAACTCTCTGGTGGTTTAATTTGCTGTTAAAGAATACCAATTGTACATAATATAATAATCAAAATTATGCAAAAAGTTGAGTGCAAAAACCCTATAAATACCAACCAAGACAAACCAATAAGCATTACTTCAAAAAGCCCTCAAAACACATAGCATTCATAGCCATCCCTCACTCAAAAGCACACATATTATCCACATATAATTAACTTATAAGTCACACTTTGGCTTCCTATGTAGTCATGGAAAAACCACCAAAACCAAACCTTTCCGTTCAAACCATAGAGAAAACGAGGTTACCATCAAGCAGTTATTTACAAAATGGGTTCACCTTTGCATAATTTACACCCTTTGTTGTGTACAACAATGGAGGACTCGAAGAGCACAAACAATTGAATTGGACCAATGCGTTTTTGTGGGACAAGTTAGGAGGATCAAAGTATAATGAAAGAGATAAAGAGATCATTGAAGAAATAGGAAATATAGAAACGTTAACTGATGATGCCAACAAAAGAAGAATAGAAAAACTAGCATCGGAGCTTAGCGAAGAATTGAAAGAGATTAAAGATCATCTCAAAAATATAAGTGATAAAGAAGAACTCGATGAACTTAAACAAAATGTGGGAGAAAAACAAATAAGTTTAGACAAGATATATTGGAAGATTATTAGTATAGAAAATCGACTTAAGAAACTGTTGGGGAAAAAACATACAAACACGAAGAATACGAGAAGAAATAACGGACACAAGAATTACGTTGTTCGGCTTTGAAGCCTACGTCTACGGGCAGCAGAGAATAATTCTATTATTGATCACGAATGCTACAAGGCTCTCACTTTGGTTTCTCTCTCACACATAACATAATGAGTATTGCCACATATTTATAGTGCAAAGGTTTCCTAAACCTATTAAGCAGAAAAGGCAACTAATTAATTATGTGCTACAAAAGGTAACAAGCGAATAAGGTAATATGCTAACAAAGAAATTTGCTATTCTTGTTGCCCAAGAATACGAGCCACATTCAACAAATCTCCACCTTGGCACGTATTCGCTCCAATCAATACACCATTATCCCTGCAGCCAACTGCCCCTAAGGGCCCAATGCTCTGCACCGCAAATAGCAACCAAGTCCAAGCAATGCTTAAACTTACTGACTGGAACCACCTTAGTCATCATATCTGCTAGATTCTCATGGGTAGATATCTTCTGCACCGATATGATTCCTTGTGATACAACATCTCTGATAAAATGATATATGATATCAATGTGTTTAGTCCTCTCATGATACATCTGATTCTTTGTCACATGGATTGCACTCTGGCTATCACAAAAGACTGTACTTGTATCTTGCTGCAGTCCAAGATTACGAACCAGGCCTTGTAACCACATGGCCTCTTTCACAGCTTCTGCAATTGCCATGTACTCCGCTTCAGTAGTCGACAATGCCACAGTAGACTATAATGTCGCTTTCCAACTGATAGCACATCCAGAGAGAGTAAACACGTAACCCGTCAGAGATCTTCTCTTATCAAGGTTACCCGCAAAGTCTGAATCACAATAACCCACCAACCTCGCGCAATCTCCAGTCATCTTGTTAAACAGTAAACCTACATTCGTAGTGCCACGCAAATATCTCATTATCCATTTCACCGCTTCCCAATGTGCTTTCCCAGGTGATGCCATATACCTGCTCACAACACTAACTGCATGTGAAATATCAGGACGAGTGCACACCATAGCATACATCAAGCTACCAACAGCACTCGAGTATGGAACATGAGACATATGCTCTACCTCCTCCTCGGTTTTAGGTAACAAATATGCAGACAACTTGAAATGGGCAGCAAGCGGCACACTCACAGGCTTAGCTTTAAGCATCTCGAAACGCTCCAGTACCTTCTCAATATAACTCTGTTGAGACAAGAACAGCTTCCCAGCGTTTCTATCTCTGTGAATCTCTATGCCAAGAATCTTCTTTGCTGCTCCAAGATCCTTCATCTCAAACTCATCACCTAGCTGCTTCTTTAATTCGTCGATTGCAGACATGCTTTTAGCAGCAATAAGCATATCATCGACATACAACAGCAAGTACACAAACGAACCATCTGGAAGCCTTTTGAGATACACACAGCTATCATAGGCACTCCTTGTGTATCCAGCACCTACCATGAATGTGTCAAATCTCTTATACCATTGCCGAGTTGATCGCTTCAACTCATACAAGGACTTCTTGGTTTGCAAATATGGTTCTCCTTACTAGGAACTACATACCCCTCCAGTTGACTCATGTAAATTTGCTCTTCAAGATCACCATGCAAAAACGCCGTTTTCACATCTAGCTGCTCAAGCTCTAAGTCATGAAGAGCAACCAAGACAAGTAAAACCCTGATGGAACTATGCTTCACAACCGGAGAGATCACTTCGTTGAAGTCAACACCCTCCCTTTGTGCATAGCCTTTTACCACCAACCGTGCCTTGTATCGAGGACCTTCAACATCTGGAGTACCTTCCTTTTTCTTGTAAACCCATTTGCAACCGACAACTCGCTGTCCCTTAGGCAATTCAACAAGCTCCCATGTTTGATTCTTATGAAGAGACTCAATCTCCTCACTCATGGCACCCACCCACTGAGCAGAATTTTTCCCAGATATAGCCTCTTTGTATGAATTCGGCTCATATCCTTCAATTGTTTCGACAACAGTCAAAGCATAAGCAACAAGATCAGCGTATTCGTACCTTTGAGGCTCTCTAATCTGTCTCCTTTCTCGCCCAGTAGCAATGTTGTACTCCTGTTGTTCAGGCATATTTTGATCATGCACCTCGATTGGTTGAGTCGGTTGAATTTGGCTGCTAGATGGAACATTTGGAACATCAGCAAATACCTCCACTTACTCTTTGACACCGTGGTCTAAACCAGCTACCGCTTTCTCCTTTTCTTGGTCTAATAAAGCAAACTCATTGAATATGGCATCCCTGCTGATGAGGAAACCTGGAGACTTTGGATCTGTGCACCACAACCTGTAACCTTTCCTCTCGGACGCATAGCCTAGAAATATGCATTTCTTTGCCCTCGGCTCCAACTTGCCATCCTTCACGTGAGCGTATGCAGGGTAACCGAATACCCTCAATCGAGAGTAGTCAGCAGGCTTACCAGACCATAACTCAAAAGGAGTTTTCAATTCAATAGCTTTGGATGGAGACCTATTCACCAAGTAGCATGCCGTATTGACGGCTTCAGCCCAAAAGTCTTGACTCAAACCAGATTGGGAGAGCATGCAACGAGCTCTCTCCACCAGAGTTCTATTCATGCGTTCTACAACTCCATTCTGTTGTGGTGTCCTTACACATGTGCGGTGTCTCACAATGTCATGTTTCCTACAGAACTCATCAAACTCTTTCTTGCAATATTCCAACCCATTGTCAGTCCTAAGACGTTTAATTTGTTTACTAGTCTACTTCTCAATCAACTTCTTCCACTCGACAAACGTTGGAAACGCCTCATCTTTAGTTTTCAAGAAGTATACCCACACCATCCGAGAGTATGCATCAATGAAAGTGATGTAATACCTGGCACCTTTCTTGGAAGAAACTTTATTAGGACCCCAAAGATCAGAATGAATATAATCAAGTGTACCTTTGGTTTTCTCCTGCCCCTTGCTGAACTTCACCCTAGTTTGCTTTCCAAAGACACAATGCTCGCAGAATTCAAGCTTTTCAGTTCTTTTTCCATAAAGCAAATCCCTCTTACTCAGCTCAGTCAGTCCCCTCTCGCTCATATAGCCCAACCTTTTGTGCCACAACTGCGTAGTGTCATTATCACTCTCCTCGGATGTAACAGCTGCAACACCTGTGAATCAGACTACCTTGAAGGACATATAGGTCGCCAATCAAGTTCCCTTTCAAGAGCACAATTGCACCTTTGGTCACCTTTAAGACACCATTCTTACTTCAGAATTTGTATCCATGAGAATCCAAATGCCCAAGAGAAATCAAGTTTTTCTTCAGCTCCGGTACATGCCAACACTCGAGAGATCTTGTAATACCATCAAACATCTTGATATTTACGATGCTCATTCCCTCCACCTTCAACGAAAGATCATTGCCTAGAAAGACTTTCCCTTCTCTTTTGGAATAAGAAGAGAACCAGTCGTGCCTAGGACACATATGGAACGTTGCACCAGTATCAAGAATCCATTGATTATGCCACTGTGATCCACTCACAATTAAAACTTCTCCGGTACTACTCGAGTTATCTCCATCACTGTCAGCACTCTCTACCACATTAGCTGAATTCTCCACCTTTTTCTTTCCCTTTTTCAGTTTTGGACATTCTTTCTTAATATGACCCTTTTCACCACACTCGAAACAACGTAGCTTCCTTGCTCTTGATTTTGACCTTGACTTGCTTTACTTTCTACTCGAAAATCCCCCTCTATTCTTCGATCTCCCTCTACTCACTAAACCTTCCCCATGAACTTCTTCCCTATGTCCCAGAATATGTGTTTGAAGATCCTTCGATTTTAATAAAGTAATCAAATCTTCAAAGGTAATTTTATCCCTCCCGTACAACATAGTGTTCACAAAGTTCATATAGGAAGACGGTAAGGAGCATAATACGATCATAGCTTGGTCTTCGTCATCAATTTTAACACCCACATCCTTCAAAGCAATAAAACAAGAGGTAAACTCATCAAGATGTTGTTTTAGTGAGGTACCTTCTTTCATTCTAAGATGATACAATCGCTTCTTCAAGTAGAGGCGATTTGTGAGAGATTTAGATGCATACAATTCCACCAAAGTATTCCAAGCCTCAATTGCTGTCGTCTTCTCAGCAATATCCAGCAATACTTCATTTGTCACGGACATATGTATTGCACTCAACGCTTTCGCTTCGAGTTCTTCTCTCACTGCTGGTTCCATCTTTACCGGGACCACTTCTTCAATGACGTTCCAAAGTCCTTGCATTGTCATAAATGCCTTGAATTTGATCCTCCAAAGACTGAAACTCATTCTCCCGTCAAGCTTCTCGATTTCAAACTTTCCACCTGTGGAAGACATCTTTGTTTGCACAAAACTCACACTTCGGGATGGAATTTGGCTCAATGGATCGCAAAAACAGATTCAGCACATCGAGAAACCTTAGGAACACCCCTGGTCAACTTTGGTCAACACCGGTCAAAGTCAAACATGTTGGTCAAAGTCAACACCGTCCCTAAACTCGTACTTCAGAGCAGAATCTGAAAAAATAGAGCCCAAAAATGGACTCAGCACATCGAAAAACGTGGGGTAAGGCTTTGGGCAAACTCTGTCAACCCTTGGTCAATGGTCAACATCAAAGTCAAATATCAGTCAACCCCGGTCAACGCTGTCAAACAGGTCAACTAGTCAGATTTTTTTTTTTAGGACTAAATCTAAACCCAAATAAAAAAAAATTTATTCTTTTGGCCTAAACTAAGCCCAAACCCAAAAAAAAGAAATTTATTATTTTTCTGACCTGGAACCTAAGCCCAACAAAAAATTAATTGACCCAAGACCCAAGACCTAGCTAAAATTGGACAAGGCCACTACCCAGGCCCGATCCAAATAAACCCAAAGACCCAAACCCTACTAACCCGAAACTTGTTTTACAAACTTGAACCAATTCCCAAAAAAAAAATACCTGACTACCCAAAACCAACCTCAAGAGCACGCGAACTCTATCTTCTTCGCTCGTTCTTCAAACCCAAACACGAACCACGACCCACTGACGCAAGCTTCCACTCCAGCCACCAACGCTCAACGTAGACAGCACTGGAGCACTCCTCGCCGAACAAAGACCTTTGTTTGGTCAGGCACCGTTTGGTTTAAGAAATTTTGGTTTCACAGTGAGTTTTGATTTTTCCTTTTTCCCTCAAGCAGCGGATTAATACCTAAGCTCTGATACCAGTTTGTTGTGGAAAAAACATACAAACACGAAGAATACGAGAAGAAATAATGGACACAAGAATTACGTGGTTCGGCTTTGAAGCCTACGTCCACGGGCAGCAGAGAATAATTCTATTATTGATCACGAATGCTACAAGGCTCTCACTTTGGTTTCTCTCTCACACATAACATAATAAATATTGCCACATATTTATAGTGCAAAGGTTTCCTAAACCTATTAAGTAGAAAAGGCAACTAATTAATTATGTGCTACAAAAGGTAACAAGCGAATAAGGTAATGTGTTAACAAGGAAATTTGCTATTCTTGTTGCCCAAGAATACGAGCCACATTCAACAGAAACAATCGAAACAGATTGAATTCTTAGCAAATAAATTTGGATATGGTGGTGTCTACGATTGAAAAATCATAGTTGTCTACTTTATTATTAGTTGTCTCTTATTCATGTCTTGGTGTTTGTCTTATGTTTTTGTTGTTGTGGATGTGTGTTTTAGCTCATTGTTGGGGTTATTTCAGCTGGCTTCATCATTGATAATACTCAGTAACCGCTTCTCAACTCGGGTCTAGAGTACTCCCCGAACAGAAGGACCGGCAAACCAAGAAACAAATGCTATTCAGGTCGATTACGGGATCAAGGATGTAGTCCTGGTCAAAGAAACTCCGATGGAGCTTTATTAATCATCAATAGTCGCTTGCCCTATCCACCAGTTTGTTCACCTCTCTTGCGTGATGGTTGCATAGGCAATGTCTAGTTAGCAATGTTACAAAGGGTTTCAGGTTTGAGGATTTATGGTTGTCCGACCATATTGTTGGGCTCATCTTCCTTGTGTTTTGTCTTGGTTTGCTTTTATGTTTGGGTTTGGATTGTTTTGTTTTGTTGATCGGGCTTTGCAAATGTTCGTACGTTTTCTATTCCTAATATATGGTGTACTACTGGTTTGTTTTATGGACTTCTTGTGGAAAAGTATCACGTATCTTAATTTGTGAAGATGTTTTTTCTTTTCTATTTAAAGTGGATTAACAATAGTTTTTCCATGAACTTCAAAGGTGATTTAGAGTTGAGATGTAATCAGTTTGTGATGTTGATTGTGCAGAATCATAAAAAAATACTTATTTTCTTAAAAAAATCATTCTTTTTTTTTTTTAACTAAGTATTCGACTTTACAAAAAATGAAACTTCTAAACGGTTTGAATTCAACTTAAAAAAAAATTCAAAAAAATACTTATTCTAAATGTGAGTGAGATTTTTCTCCATAATCACACCATTATTGGCTCCAAGCATCATTACATGCACCATCTCCCGATACTAATGCCAAATCACAATTCCTAAAAATAAATTATATATATATATATAACAAATCACAGCATCAATCAATCGGGATTCTACGTTAAAATTTATTGGTATATTTCTACGTTATAATTGAATTCAACTTCTGTTAATCATTAGTTATTAACACGTAAGTTTACCCACAATATTGTTATGTTATAATTTTGACAATTGTTATGTGTTAAATTTATTTTATTATTATCTACATTTATATGTATTTATATATTATATAAAATAGAGTATATTTTTATCCATTAATGTCATTTGTCATAATGCTACGAGTTATGTTTTGTCAAAAAATAATTTAAGTTTAATTAATTATATTATTACTCTTCTACTACTTGACTTCCAAAATCATACTCTTTTTTTTTCACGTTTCCAGTTCAAGCGTTCTTTCTAATTACTATACAATTCTCAATTTTTTTTATAAAAGATTGATTAGTGCTAGAAACTTGTCAAAATTAAATTTTGCAAATAGATTGTATTTTGCTTCTGCGCTGTAAAATTTGACCATCAAATAATTAAAAAAGATACTAAAATTATATGGCACGAGTTATACAATAATGGCTCGTTTAGTGAGATGAAATGATTTGGAGTGTGTTGGATAAATTAGCTAATTACTTTTTATTATATTGATTTTGATGATAAAATTATATCTTACTTATGAAATAGCATCTTGTAAAGTTTCAAATGAATATCATAAGATAGGTGCTTGGTAAATAGGAGAAGATGCTTAACTTTGAGCTTGACTACATGGAAGATTCAATTATCAAGAATAAAGCTCAAGCTTAAAGAAGAAGAAAATGAGAAGTCATAAAACAGAGACAATATATCATAAGGGGTACATGTTATTATACTTTCGTGTGAATAGCCTTAATTTCACATTTAATAGCTCAAGCATTTTATCTTCCTTTAAAAATCTTGTGAATATTGATTTTACAAATACATAACTTGATTTGAGTACATAAAATGCATGAGATGCTTCAAACACATGTTTTGGAATGACTTTTAGCTTCAATTGATCCTTTAAAACTTGTCTGGAGTTGATTTAATGTTGTAAAAAAATGAGTTAGAATGATTTTGAACAGTTCTTAGCTTGCTTTGGCTTTGGTTTCATTATTCTGGTCTAGCCGAACCCCTTAGCCGGTCAATTGACTGAGTGGAGGGGTCGCCCGGTCTAACCAAAAAGTTGGAGGCCTTAGCTGGGCCCCGTAGTCGGCCGACCAATTGAGGTGTTCGGCCAAGGCAGAAAGGCAAAGGGCAAGTCAGTCGACTGGCTAAACGTGTTGCTGTAATAAATGTACTAGCCATTTATTACCATTTTACCACATTTCTTTTCTTCCTTTCTTCTACCTACCAAAGTTCTACCTTCATAAACTTTTTAAATACACCTTCAAAGAATCAAAATACAATCAATCCAAGCCTGCAAAATCTTTTATCATCATTCATTGCTGAAATCTCTGAACTATTATTTGTGAAATCCTTGAGCATTCAAGAGCTTTATTTTGCTATACTTACTTTTGAGAAGTTTCAACTACTACACACATATTCTTCTTCAATCTTTGTTGTATACACACTCTTTGAGGTAGAAAATCTTGTAAGATATATTTATTAAGCTTGAGAAGAGTGTAGGAAAATCTTACAGGGAGTATCTCTTGGGTTCTTTGAATTTAAGTTCAAAAAGGTGTAATACTTGATTTGTGCTTCACCAAGCTTTGAAGAAATATTATAATGGAGTTGATTGAAGTCCTAAGGGGGAGCAATCTTGGGTGATAAATGTAAGTAAGGCCGAATCACCTAAAAATTGTTTGTTATTCTCTTCCTTATCTCTACTTTACTTTAATTGCCATTTTTGATTACATAGTGTTCGATATATTGCTTAAGTAAAAGTGTGTGATTTATTTGACAAATTTTAATTGCAAAAAGTGTTCAATATCTTAATTCACCCTCCTCCCCACCCTCCCCCCCCCCCCCAAAGATATTTGCCCCTACAGAGTAAAATGGCCATTAAAGGCAGAATGGAAGTCAAGGTAAAATACTCATGGAATATTTGTTCTTGCCCCTACAGAGTGGAATGGCCATTAAAGGCAGGATGGAAGTCAAGGTAAAATGCTCATGGAATATTTGTTCTTTTTTCTTGCATTTGGTTAAACCACCAAAAAAAGAAAAAAAAACTAGATTGCAATGCTTATTTTGTTTCATATGATTTGTAAAATTATTTTAACAAGTAAGAATGGAATAAAAATCAATTCAGTTAATCAAAATACACTTACTCTTTAATTTGATTTGGCATAAATTTAAACTTATGCATGACAATTAGTTTATGCAATACTAACATAAACTAAAATACTATTGCCAGGATCTTTTGCTCGGATAAACATAGGATTACTTTTTTTTATCATTTTTTATTCTAACACTATATTTTAATTTATTTACTTTTTAATATAATCGAGAGAAAAATTAATCATCCAATACAAATACACATATTTTCCAACTAAAAAAGAGTCAAAAATGAAAGTGACATGTTCATTTTTAATTTTTCAAATCTTTATTTTTAAATTATTGGAATACATTACTTTTTTTAACTCTCTTTCGATTTCAAATTTTCAAATTTTTTAATTTTTAAATTGTCTTTTTAATAACGACTGAGAATTTGTGAGACGGTATATAGACAAGAAATAAATTATCTTTGTGATTTTTTTATTTTTTATTCCTTGCATTAAAGTTGGAATACTCATTCTTTGAATTTGGTTAAGGAACAAATTTTTTAAATTTTTTTTAAAACGCCATTCTATGAGGATGAACTTTCTAACTTTAACTAATTTTACTAAATAAAAAGGATTAAAATTTAAAATGGTCATTCCATTTTAAACCGTAACTTAAATATACTTTTTAAAATCGATAAAGTTCGCGGAAAAAATCGGTGGCAATGCAATTAAAAAGATGGATAAAGTTCTTCTCAATCCAAAGACCTTTATGATGCTTCGAGTGGAATCTGGGTGACGCAATAATAGTAAATCGCCGAACGCGGGGCCTTAGCCAGATTTTACATGCCAAGGCAATCATCATCGTTAGGTGTGTGCAGCATCTAATAATCACTCAAAACAAATGGGTCCATAGCCATATCTTACATGCCAATGCAATCATCATTAAATGTGCTTTATCTAATAATCACTTAAAACAATCTATTATTTCATTACTATATACTAAAATAAAACCAAATGTACTAAAAGCCTTCCTCCCATTTTGATACCAATTAAATCTGTTGCACTATGCCATGTCAGTCCCATTATCATTGTTTTTTCTTTCAAATTTTTTTGTTATACCAATGCATTTTTTCCCATCTTGCACAATGTCCTATACACTGTTTACATTTGACACATTAATGTATTGAACAAAAAATTTTAATTTTAAAGTTGCGTTAATTGTGTCTGCCATTTAACCAAATGTTTTACGAGTGTAATGGTTAGAAAAAGGACGATCTAGAACATTTAACACAATCGTTCAATCCTATAATGTTTTAACTTACTTCTTTGATTCCCAAAGAAACCCCACAATCCCTCTTCTTCAATCAAAAAATATATGCCTTTAATAAATGAAAAGAATATTTTCTTAATAAATCCATTGACCTTTAATTTAAATAAAATATAAAACAAAAAATATATATTGTACCCGCGCATCGTGCATGATTTAAACTAGTGTACATATATTTATATTTCATCTCATATGAATTATAATTATTATTAAAATTTTGTTAAAATTAAATTTTATAAAATATATTATTTCATTTGATACAGATCCTATATTCTATATTATGTATTTCTTTTTTTTTTAAGTGAAACTTTCACCCACATACACTATTACACGCTGTAGATCTTTTAACTTTTTAATTTTATTTTGTCCCTTCAATTAACTACCTTCTCTTAAAACTTCAGTATCGTATCTATCCTTGTTTTCAAAACAATCTTTTTATTGCAAAATTAGTAGCAGGTATTCCTTAATTTCTAGATAACTTGATATCGTTTACTCATCTCATTTTAATATTTCCTTTACTTTTTATCTTTCAGAATTTATTTGTGTTTTTTATGTGTATTCTTATTTGTAAAACTATTAGTATTCTTATCCACTAGTAACAATAATTTTTTCTTTTTGACATCTTCAACACATGATCTGGAGCTTTCTATCACCATTCACCATTTAAGCATTCATGGTTGTAACTTAAGCCCTCTCTGGACAGCTTGCAACCTTTGCTTTTTTTTTCGCTCTCTTTTTTTAAAATATATTATATGTATACAAACAAACATATTATATATATATATATATATATATATATATATACAAAGTGCAAACAAACATGTACACACACGTCCCTACATTAACATATATCTACACAAACCCAAATTGTCGCACCATTAATGCTTGAGAATACGCTTGGAGAAATTTTTAGGTTTTTTTTAATTGGATCAATAACAGGAAAAAGAAGAGAGAAAAAATTTATAGAGAAAAAAATTTACATACTTGCATGTATGTGCATTTTATTCTGAGGGCATAAAAGTCATTTTGTAAATTGTATTAAAAAAACATGGACGGTGTTAATAAATAGGCAGTGAACTACTCTTTTGAGAAATATAAGAGGTTAACTAGTTAATTTTAAAAATATAAGAAGGTAATGTACACTTATAATAAATTATAAAAGATTCAATATAATTTACTTAAATTATAAAAATTAATTATCAACAACAAATATAAAAAATATCATTTGACCATGTATGACACCGGAATTGTACTAGTAAGTAGTATATATATATATATAATAAGAAGGGGAGCAAATAGGCTAGTTGAATTCAAAATCTCTGGGATCATTGTGACCTGGCTATGGCTACGAACATCAATAATGCGTTGCTAGCATTTCTTGCTCCCCTTCCCTCCATTCTCTTCTACCTCTCTTTCCTTGAGCATTACAACAATGACTCAAATCCTCTTCACTCTCTGTGGTCTTGGTGCTACCACCACCCGCTTCTTTTGGCTAATCTCTTCTTCTTTTTCAATGTCAATCTTCTCTTCTGGATCATTGGCCTTCTTCAATCAAGGCATTGGGTATGTTTCTCTCTGTCTTCTTTGTGTTTTCTTGGTAAAATCTTTTGTGGGTTTTTATTCTTTAATGTGTTAGACCTCTGAAAATTACTCGACTATTCTTGTATGCATGCAAGTAAATTGTTAGAGTTACCGCATCATTTGTTAAACTTATCGAGAGGATATTGGTATCTTTATTTATAATATTAACACGATCCTCATGCAGACTTGGTTTAATAATGTTTTTTTAAATTAATAAGTGACGTTGAGTTTTGAATTTGATATTAGGGTTATCACCTCATCTATCTAAAAGCTTAAACGAGCAAATATACCGGCTTTTAAAAGCTTAAATGTTTGACTTCTAGGGTCTGATACTATGTTAGAGTTACTATCTCGTCTAAAAATTTAAACGATCCTGTGTGTATATATACACGGGAATTGTTGGTCTGTGTTAATTATGGGTGTTTTCTTCGGGATGGTTTGAATTTGCAGATGATAGGTGTGTACTGGATTGCGATTCCAGTGCTGTTGGTGCATTACTATGGAAGTCATCCACTGGGACAAGGCAAGTACAACATGTGGAGATCGAGGGCTGTGATGCTTCTGACATGGCTATGGAGTATTAGGCTCAGCCACAACTACTTGCGCCGCGAAAATTGGCAATGGGGCGCGAGGGAGGACTGGAGATTCACCGACATGGCTCGCCAATATGGCAAGTCCTGGTGGTGGGTGTCTTTCTTTGCTGTTTATGTCTCTCAGCAGGTACATCTTTTCATCTTCTTGTTTTTACATTCCCTTTTGTTGTTGTTATTTGTGTATAAGCTGCTTGACGATGCCTAAACGATTTGTTCATCTAATGGCTTGTTTGGATCGAAAGAACATTTTTTTTTCCATCAAATAAGGTCGTTTTGTATTAGTTGTTTTGATTTTTAAAAAAGTTAGAAATTCTTTAAAAAGTCTAAATCGGGTTTTGTTTAAAGCCATAAGTTTAAACTTGTCAAAGAAAAGAACATTTTTCTTTTCAAAAATTGTAGAGAAAAGAACTTTTCTTGTAAGCTAATACAAACAAACCTAATGATTGGTTCGACAAGTTGCTAAAACCGGCTAATTGGGTACACAAAACTTCCATTATGCACACAATTGGACCACTTCTTGGTCTATTTACACTAGTTTGAATACTATATAGTTTGTAACCAAAATTTATATGGATTAAAGAAGAGGATGTAAATCTAAGAGTGTAATCTATCCACCATAACAAATATGTACGTGGGTAATAGACAACATTTTCATATTCTATCAATCCTATGTTGTTGTCTTTCATTTCAAGTTCATTGTATTAGAGTGTGTTATTTTCATCAAATGTATGTTTTCTTGGAGCAATATTTTAATATTGATTTAAACTGTTCTTTATAATCTTAACATTCGATGCCCGTTTCTATAAATAAGCAAATTAATGGAAACAAGTTACTTTAAAATATGTTTGGTTGAGTTTGGAAAATTCATCATAAAGGCTATTATGCAGAATGGTTCCTCATCTCTTTTAAAACAGCATGATGATTTTACCAGTTTTAAGCTTTTCTGTTGGCATTGTAATGTCCAGGTTTTCCTCATCGGGATATGCATGCCTCTCTATGTTATCCACTTGAAGGACGAGCAATGGAATTTCTGGGATTTAGTTGCAGTAGTAGTCTGCTTGTCTGGAATTGTAATTGCCTATTATGCAGACACACAACTTCACAATTTTGTGACTAAAAACAACAAATCAAAACAGCTTGGCCAGCCAGTGGTGCCTATTCTTGATAGGGGCCTATGGTGGTACTCTAGACACCCAAACTATTTTGGCGAGCAATTATGGTGGTGGGGTTTGGTCATCTTCGCATGGAACTTGGGTTGTGGTTGGTCTTTTGTTGGTGCGCTTGTCAACAGTTTTTGCTTGGCATATGTTACTCTGCTCGTGGAGGATCGGATGCTGAAACAAGATTATAGAGCTGAAGCATACAAATTGTATCAGAAGTCAACTTCAATGTGGATACCTTGGTTCAAGTTTTCACCAGGACAGAAAGATAAGACCACTTGATCAAAGAGACTCTAAATATGTTGCAGTAACTACAATCTGTACACATTGCACTTGCTTGTATTCGTAGTATCTCTAGAGTGTGGTTCTGCACTTAATTGGAGAATTCTGTAACAGTTTGCAAATCCAGGGGAAAGAAAAGAGTGAATCTTCTTGCTGTGTTAACTTTTTTCTCTTCCTCTTTGCCAAGACTACCATTGTGGACGTTCAAAAAAAGAGAAGGACCTTCGTCCTTACGAAATTCATAGCTCAAGCTTAAAACATGCTTCTGTTACTATATAGAACAATAAGACATTTTACGGTTGTACACATAAAAGGAAAATCGAGGATTTCACCTTGATGTAAGTTTCTCTGTAAGATAGACCAACGTCATCTAATCGCCGCAGGGTAGGGGAGGAGGGAGGGGTGGGGAGACTTACCCGCAGATAACGTCTACTGCCGGAAGTGGTGACTACTGAACTTCCTCAGGAGCAGAGCAGCCTGAACTGCAATTGTTACCGCTACGGCGTCACAGGGACTTTGAATGCAATGAAAATAAGCATATTGAGGAATACTACCGGCGATATTCCTCGCCAAATTTGATACTTGAAGATCAGAGGAACACATTGGATGCTGACTTTGAAAACCAGAGAGCTCAAGGACATGGAAAGCTCAGTTGGCTATGAAAGTTCAAGCAAAGTGTAGCTCGGTTATGGCTCCAGATAAAGAATCTTTTTTGACATGTTCAACTTTTGCAACTTTGAAGTTGTCCCAGATCTGAGAAGATCTCCCTTTTCAAATTGATTATTGCTGACATCCAATTCAATCAATGATGTCAATGCTCCAAATAATGCATGAATCGGCCATTGGCCTCACCTTTACTGTGAGTGGTTTTAGAGATCAATTCCCGCTAGTTACATGAACTCAGCCATTGGCCTCCCTTGAAGTGAAAAAAAAAAAATATTCTGAATAATGCACGAATCGGACCCTGAAACGAATTATAAGAAGCTGGAAGATATTCAAGACACTGCAAGCCTGAGAGGTTTCCAAGATGGTGTGAAACATTTCCTGCGAACCATGAACCAGATAAGAGGTTAAGATATCTGAGATTTTTTAAGGAGCCTGAGAAGTTTGGAATCTGAGCTTTTGAGAAGTTATTCATGCTCAAGACCAAGTAAACCAAATGCTTTATCCATTGATATTATCTCTTAGAACGTAGATATGGATTATTGACTCTTTTATTTATTTATTAATTTATTTATTGATGTTTTTTGAAATTGCGTTTCTTTAGCCATTAGCACTTAGATAATAGCCATAACCACATCATCTTTTTAAAAATATGAAAATTTATAAATATGTTTCTTTGTGAATTTTATCAAGTAAATTTCGATAAAATTATTTTTTGTCACTAATATTCATTTGAAATATTATTTTATACTACATTTTTAGTATTCATTGGGCAGCCGTGCATTTGCACTAGTAGAGATACAGATTGATTGAGATATGTTAAGCTTAGGAATGCACATAGGTCTGGATTGGTATGATTGGTATGGTATGGTAATGTTTTAAATCAAATTAAATCAATTGGTTTTCAATATAAAATAACCAAGTGAAAATCAACTACTCGTAAGAACCAAACCAAACCATGACCAACACTCGCTTTGTTGGTTTGGTTTGCTTTCAGTTTTGTAAAATAATTCAAAGAAAATCAAATTTCTTTTAAAATTTCAAGAAAATTGGAAAAAAAATCAAATTCACTAAAAGAATTCAAGGAACGAAAATCAATTAATACATGAAAACATTATCCGTATTAATATTTTTCCAATTGTTTTATCATTATGAATAAGAATGACAACCAATTGGTCAAAAAAAATAAAAATTAGCTTAATTAGAATAAATTTGATCCGAAAATTTTGGATTCGTCTGGGTTGATTTAACCCAAGTGTGAAATTTGGATCGGTCTGGGTTGGTTTAACCCATGTGTACTACTTTGTGGCTCTGTTATCAAGGTTGAAATTATTTGTCCATCTGAAATTTTAAATTAAAGAAGCTTCCAGAAAAGGCCCAAACAAAAAGACCCAAGAAAGAAACAAACAAAGAAACAGGCCAGCAATGGCCCAAACAAATAACAACCCAAACACAATCCCGACTTATCCCAAAGAAGAACTGTACCATTCTTTTGCTCCCATCTTCACTAAAAAGGACCAAGCTCCAAGACAGGTACAACAGCCAACAAAGCTCACAATGGGAGAGGAGAGGAGATGTCAAGAATCTCGAGGTTTTATTATAAAAATCAATTAGTCAATATAAAGAGTGATTTAAGATCTTATAAGCTAGTCTTATACTTTATTATTTTTTCATGTGGGAGAAATGCATATTCTAACATTTTCCTCCTTGTGTGTGAGCCGGAAACAAAACCAGGAATCACTAAGAGCATGTGGTTAATCGAGTGAAAAACCAAGAACAAAGTGTTCAAATGAGCCAAAGAGCAAAGATGGGCCACACATGCGGGCCCGAGAGATTGGGCCAACACCTACTTCTGATACCATTTGAAGAATACTTGAGGGTGCACTATAAAAATCAATTGGTCAATATGAAAAGTGGCACAAAACCTTATAAAATGATCTTATACTTTATAATTTTTTCATGTGAGAAAAATGCATATTTCAATAAAAGAGAAAAAGACAAAGGTGTCATCGATTGACGAGCTTTCTCGAAACCCATTGACGGAACATAGGAAACTAGATAAGTCAAATTATCTACTTACTGCTATAGAAAAACCATAGAGAGATAGAGAGGGGACAAGATGTTGTTGTCACAGTTAAATTGAAATAATTTGTTAAAGTGCCAATCTCAAGGATATAAATTGCTTAAATTTTATACCTAACGCTTGTTTGGATTATTTGCTTACAAGAAAATTTTGTTTTTATAATTTTTTAAAATTTTTTAGAAATTCAAATATTTAGCTATTAAAAAAAGGCCTAAGTTGAATTCTTGAAGAGTTATTTAAAAAAAAATTTGATTCAAACATTTATGGAGAAAATCCTTTGTAGGAGAGTATTTTTATGGAAAAAAAAATCAAAACAGGTCCATAAACGCTAGGCAATCATAAATGACGTTCTCAAATGTAAATAAGCTATTTTATGAAGTAAAAGAAAGCTTACTTTAATTAGCTCACTAGTCAACTTGTATGTTTTCTTCAAAGAAAATAACACAAGTTCGCGTAAACCAGGCTCGAGCTTTAATTGGATCCAATCATCCAACGAGTGGATGAATTTAGGTTTTGTTTAGATTAATTTTTTTAACTATTGTTTAAAATAAGTTTTTGAAAAAAGTATTTTTTAAGAAGTTAAAATTTTTAACTTCTAATAAGTTTTTTTAGAATTTTAATTTTTTAGAAGTCAAATTAAATAATTATTACAAAAAAATATTTTTTTAAAACAAAAGTATTTTTTTCTTAAAAAAAAATCAATCCAAACATACACTTAATACTCTATGCTTAGAATTAGTTTTTCTTATATAAAGTCTGATTTTAATGCTTCTGAAATTAGTTAATACTATTATAATTTGTGAAAAGTTATATTTATTACGAGAACAAAGCAATATACAATTAGTACACAGCTAAGTAAACATTAAAGGTCTTCAATTGTTAGTTAAGTTATCACTTAAGCTCACTAATCATTTGTCACTACCACAATAAATAATCAAGATGCAAAGACACATGAAAGTGGTAGGGTCCACCTTAAACCATTGACTTCCTAAAACGGCTCCAAAGTGTCGCAAAATCGAAGAAAAACCACTTCGTTGTTTGTTGACCCCTCCAAAAAATAAAATAAAATAAAGAGAAGCACTTGTCTCAAAAGCAACCAGACCTACCTACCCACCTAATTAGCCACTCCCAAACATTCCATCACATTTTTCCATACCACCAAGAGGCAAGGGCGTATTTGTCATTTCAAATAACCACCATCTATGTGGGGAAAAGAAAAGAAATATCAAATAGGCTATGAGAGTTTTTTTACTATAATTTCTTGTAGACCCATATGTTAGTGGATTGTTAAGTGTAATTAGGGATAACAACTGTTCGGATATCGCTAGAGTTATTACCTCATTTAAAAATTTAAATTTATAAAAAAAATATAAATAAATAAAGAGGGCATTGATATATTTATCTATTGTATTAACTCATGAGAGAGTGGGGGTTTTTTTATCCTTACACAGTATTTGTGAACTTATTTGTTCTATTAACATGCCCCCTCATCTACAAGTGGGGTTCTTTTTAGCCTCATACAATATATATGAATTTATTTAATGTATTAACACGTTCCCTCGTGTGTAGGGGTTTGTTTTTCAGACCTTACACCATATTTTTTTATTTATTGCATTAACACGCCTTCTTATGTGTAGGGGTTTTGTTTTTTGAGTATTGCACGTAGATAATTCTAATATTTTTAAATAGGTAGCAGTGAGTTTTGAACCTGAGACATTTTGATGTCTATACTCTAATTTTATATTAGAGTTACCACTTAGTTCTTCATCTAAAAATTTAAATAGGATGTTTGTTTATTTATTTATTGTATTAACAATATTTGTAACAAAATGAGTATTTGAGATTGAAATTGCTCAGTATAAATTGTTCCTGACTCCAAACACATGGCTCAATGCTCTAAAAATCGGTTGCAAATGACGAAATCAATAAGAATTAAACAAAAAAGACACCCAAATTCAAAACGGGTATTTCTAAGTGTTAAGTATAATAAATAAATATAACTAAATTTTTTTTACAAACTTAAACTTTTAGATGAGATAGTAACTCAATATAGTATCAAAGTTTAAAAACCAAACGGTTTCAAGTTTGAAACTCACCACCACCTATTCCATGTGCAAGCTTCAAGATTTAAACTGTCCACCAAACAGTTTTAGG
Organism: Cordia subcordata; assembly: GCA_028554755.1. Lineage (NCBI taxonomy): Eukaryota > Viridiplantae > Streptophyta > Magnoliopsida > Boraginales > Cordiaceae > Cordia > Cordia subcordata. Next base: position 4,126,385 of record JAPTOF010000007.1, read on the forward strand.
TTTGAAACTTATTGGTGCTCAATTCATGTGTAAGTTCCAAACAAATTAAGATGCACGTAAAGGAGCGTGTGAAATACAATAAATAAATATAACCAAATTATTTCTACAAGTTTAAGCACAAATCACACTGCACATGAAGGATATGTGCAGTATAATAAATAAATATAATCAAATCCTCTTTATAAGCATAAACTTTTAGATGAGCTGGTAAGGTAGTAACTCCAATACCAAGTAAATGACTTTTAAGTAACAAAAAGACCTAAAAGAATAAAAGAAATTCAATTTTAAATGTTAGCCGAAAAATAAAATTCGTAAAAGTTCATACCTAATGAAATAATGAAACTAAAAAAATATTCTAATCATTACAATATTTATACATATATAAATATTTAATCTTAAAAGAGAGTGAAAACAACAAAATATTCTACTAATGTTGTTTACAAACAAACTTATATCAATCTAGAATTTAAAATGAAAGTGTTCCACATTCATTTGTATATTTATGAATGTATATGTGAATATGTATGCGTATATCTAAATTTGGATTTTAGATTCTTCTTACGTTTAAAACAAAAACTTATCAGATTATTTATTAGTTTTAAAACTTAAAAGATTATCTATTAGTTTTAGATTTAAGCTTTCCTTGTTGCCACCCCTATAATAACATGATGCACATTACTACCTTACACGTAATTAGAATGATTCTATCAGTTGTTAGCAATAGCATTAATTATTACAAAGACACAAAAATGGAAACGACCCTTCTTTTCGAAAAATTATGCCATGAATCTCGGATGTTTGGGAGTGTTAAGAGCATATCGAACTTATTTATAAGTAAAAAAAATGAAATATACACATTTGACAAATCATATTTATAAACACGTAAAGTTAACTTATAAACAATAGAAAAGATACTACCATTTAACTTTTTTAAATATGCATAAGTAATGAAAATTAATTAAATAAATAGACATTGATAACCTTTAAAAATACATAAAAGATTACGACATTATTATGGAAAGCTCCTTTAAGCCAAACGAACTCTTGATCATCATTGTCCTAAAATATTATCGTAATTCTTTGAAAATGACACAACTCATATTTAGTTTTACCAATGTGCCCTACACACTATTACTCAAGGCTCGTTTGAATAGACTTTTTTTTAAGAAAAAGTATTTTTTTTTAAAAAAATTATATTAAATTTGTAATAATTATTTGATTTAATTTTTTAAAAAATTAAAATTTTGAAAAAAAATTTAAATATAATTTTTTTTTAAAAGTTAAAATTTTTAATTTTAAAAAAAATTATTTTTTAAAAATTATTAAAAAATATTTTTTAAAAAAATCAATCCAAACGGACACTTATTCACCGTAAACGCCACTTCGTTGGTCCACTTACATATAAACACACACACACGGGATTATTGCAATTCCCAGGTGACTTAGGGTTCAAAATTTTCCGGCGAGAAAAATTTTGATTTTCGCTCTAGAAAAGGCACGGGCTTCGATCGGCGGTGGGGTGGGCCCCACCCCCTGTATCTGATCGTTAGGTGTGTCCACCAGATCACAGTCCCAACACTCATTTATGAGCACGATATCACATTTCTCTATACATATCTATCTATATATATGTGGGTGTGTGTATATATCTATATATATATATATATATATACACACATATATATATATTATATTTATATACACTGACACTTGTGTGTTTATGTATATGTGTTGGATTTGCTCCGGGTTTTCGCTCGACTAGTTCATTCCGTATCATGTAAAGATTTTTTTTTTTCAAATTTCCTTTTAATGGAAAAAATGTGATTTTGTTTCATTCCTGTATGTATTTATGTATGTACGCGTTTGTTGGATTTGATTAGGATTTAGGCTTGGCATAATTCATTTCTTATCATATAAAGATAAAATCTTTTTCATGATAAAAATGTGATTTTTGCTTAAAAATGTGATTATTGTTATTTTTAATATACATTTATGTATATATTTATATATGTAATTTAGTGGTTGCTGCCTTATTCATTACTCACCGTGTAAAGATTAGATTGATCATAATTTAGAAATGTGAAATATTGTGTTTTGGCATTGATTTATTTATTTATTTGCTTTTGCAGTTGGTATTTGTAAATTGAGTTGGAGGTGGGAATGAGGACTATTAAAGGCTGCAACAAGTTGAACCTCATCCTTGTGTTTATTCTACTTGGTATGTTTCTTTTTCAAATGCTTTGTTTTTTTTTTTTCCCTTTATCTGTTTCCTTTATTCATATTTGCTTGCTTATAAGTGAATTGGGTAAATCATAATGATGAACTGCCTGAGCTGCCTGGACACATATTCCGCGGACTTATTTGGTGGAAAGCACTTTTCTTTCACATGTCTGAGTCGTGAAAGTAGTGTCTTTTTTGTGTGCAGGCTAAAGGCTTTTTTCCCCCCTAAATGTTTTAATTTTCTTCGGTACGCTGGACTGTTTTTGTTGGACTTACTAGAGTTTGAAACTAATTATGAGTGGATTCATAGAGATTATTGATAATGAATTAAATTAATTGCTTGAGCTAACAGGGAAGGATGCTTATGCTTTCTAACTGTAGCTTCAGTCAGATAATTGGTTCAGTGGTTCTATCCTGATCTTTATGTTATATTATTGGCTATCATATTATTGAAATTAATTAATTACTTTAGCTAAGAAAGACTTAAGCTAATGCTTTGTGAACCACATAACTAAGCCAACAAACATGTATATCATTAAGTAATGATGGTTTATACTTGAGGCTCATAAAGGGAGATTGGCCTTTTCTTGACCTGAAGCCTCTCTATTTATTTTATAGAGAGTGGATACTGCAACTATATGTTCCGCTTGAATTTTGACCATGCAGGTTGATTGCGTTGACTGTTTTTGCAGTTTCAGCTAAAATAAAGTTATCTTCTAGTGAAGATGATTTTGATCGATGTGAACATATTGTCAAGAAGTGGGCGTCTTCTTCCCTTGATACAGAAGTCAACGAAGACAAACATATTCTTCGGGACTTGCTCTTTTTCCTTCATGTTCCTAGAACAGGAGGGAGAACGTACTTTTATTGGTAAGATTTTACTTGTGCATGTATTTATTGGTAGGAACTTCACTGGATTTGAGAAGAAAATATATTGTTTAGGCATCCGTCCTGTGCTACTGATCTAATGAGGCATGAGTCACCTAATGTCTCTCGTCCTGTATTATCTTGCAAAATTTACTTCTCAAAATTGTATTTTCCTTATGCAGTTTTTTGAAAAAGTTGTACTCTAGCTCTTTGGAGTGCCCTCGTTCTTATGATAAGTTAAGGTTTAACCCAAGGTAAGGCCTTTATTTAAACTGTTGTCTTTCTCTTTTTCATTTTCAGCATGGTTGGTCGACGACCTGAGTTTGCAACCACTACTTTAGGGCTCATTTGGATTGGATTTTCTTTAAAAGCGTTTTTTAGCAACTTTTGAAAGAAGATCTGTTTTGAGAAGCTAAAAATCCTGGCTTCTGAGAAAAGCTATATTTGAGCTTTTCTCATATTTTCTTAAAGCCAATCCAAATAGTTGTGTAGCTATTGCTTGCGTGTCCAAGCTCATAGATGATCTGAATTTGAACATTATTGGAAGAAACAGATGTTGAATTCTTCCATAATGTTGATTAGAACTGAAGCCTTAACATCTTGCAGTTGGACTGATAGATCACGACGGGAGGAAGTTACTTATTTTGATAACATCCATGCAGACTGGTTCTTGATTTCTGCATGTAAATGTTGAAGAGGTGGAAGGAGGGATCTTGTATGTGTTAAAGAGTTGAGTGGATGAATACTTCACCAATTTCATGGAAAAGAAACCTTACAACTGCAGTAATATTGCAAGGCTTTCAGTTGTCTAAAAAATATTTTGTGTGTGTGTGTGTGTGTTTTTTTTTTTTTAATTAATATTTTTGATCCAAGAGCTAGGTCTTCGAGTTCTTTGGATCGGAAAGGCAAAATTGTCATGTGTTTCTTCTTGTTTCTTCGTTGAGAGGATAAACTTGTGCATTTATTCATTATGCTTTACTTGTCATCTTCTGGATCAGAGAAGCATATCCTGATCAGATGCCTTTGAGAAATTCTTGAATGACTTGTTTTTTTTTGAGTAGTTCTGCATTGCTTTATTGCATTTTTAATTTTCTGCATTTTTGTTCATAAAAACCCGATTTTCCTCTCTCTTATCATTTCTATTTAGGTATGCTACCATTTTTTGCACTTCATTAGTTAAAAAACACTTCATTAATGAAAATAGAGCTGAAATTATACATTTATATTTTTCATAAAGAATTTTTTAAGAGCAAGAAAACTTGTTGGGTAGGTGTCGTATAACAAGCAAATTGACCGCACAACCTTTGATTAGTACCATTCTTATTTTCCTTTTGCTGTTAAAACTGTTTGGCATTAATCATGTCCATTGCCCCAGTTATGAAATTTCTTTTTCAATTTATGCAGAAAAACAAATTGCAGGCTGTTGGTCACTCATGACGACTATAGTATGATGTCCAAACTCCCAAAGGAGAAAACGTCAGTTGTGACAATACTTAGGAACCCAGTAGATCGTGTCTTCAGCACTTATGAATTTTCCGTAGAGGTAGCAGCTAGGTTCTTGGTGCACCCAAATTTGACATCTGCCACAAGAATGGCTGGACGTATACGTTCTAAGACAAAAGGAGTAAGCACTCTGGATATCTGGCCGTGGAAGTATTTAGTTCCTTGGATGAGAGAAGACCTATTTGCTCGAGTACGCTTCTTCATCTATGATTGTTGAATGTATCTTTAGTTATGTGCATATATACTACATTTTATGCTGTCTGGTGATTTTTATTTGTCTGCTATGGATGACAAAGTAACATCATGTGGCTGTTTTGAGCAACAAAAATTGGAATCCAAATATGCTGCTTCATTCATTATTAATTGCACAGAATGTTGTGAACTTATCACCATGAATAGCAAGTATTAGTTACACACCAATCCTGATGGTTCTATCCTTGAATTTGATTACAGAGGGAAGCGAGATTACCTAAGGGACATATTCATATGAGAACTAAGGATTCGTACAACATGGAGGATATAGTAATGCCTTTAAATCAGTATATAAATGATCCTATAGCTCGAGACATCATTCACAATGGAGCTACATTTCAGGTATTAAACCCTATTCCTCTACTTGCTTTGAGGAACTCTACTAATTTTATAGTTGTCTTGCTATTTTGTTTTTCTATGGGATGCCAAATAGCACTGCCCTACCCTACAATGAATTTCTATTTGCTAGTGAGCTCTAAATGAGAATGTTGATGTGCAAATTATTAATGTGATACTGTTGTGCTTCATGAGTTTTATAGTTGTACTTTGGGGCATTTGTGATGTGCCTTTCCTTTTATCATCAGAGCTTTTCTGGATGCATTTCCAGGGCACGTAGAAAGCTTAAATGATCCAATTTGTATTTCCAGTTTTTGGACAATAAGAGTTTACTGCAGCTCTCACCTATCCCTTCTTCCCCTTGTTTCTCTTCCTTTTTCTTCCGTTTTTCCTTGTCCTTTCTCTTTTTGTTAATGAAAATACTTACCCAATGTTTCATAGAAGGATTGATTCCTTTTGTGCAATATTGATTAATCTTACCCCAAAAAAAAAAAAGAAAAAGAGAAGTAGAAGATGTAGAAATAACGTGAGTGAATCGAATGGATTTTGTATTTATTTTTCATGACATTGTTTTCTGGGACTAAATGCAAAGACAAATGCACGTATGTAATTGCTTAGAAATTTGCAACGTTGCAACTTCATTAACAACTGAGATGGTGTGTTTGAATATGCATGAAGTTGTAAATCCTGTATTTGTTAAAGAGGGAAAAAAATGGTTTGTGGTCTAAGAGGAGTTAATTCTTAACCAAACAGAACGAAGTTATTCTTGGTATTATGGGTTGTGGCATTGGAAAGTTACCATAAGGTTTAGTATGGTGAGTCGCAGGCTTTATATGCCCACGACAATCAGATAATGCTAAAGTAATTGCTTAAAATATGCAGATGTTAGCACATCATCAACAAGGAAGATGGTGGATTTTATGTGTGTGAAGTTCTAACTTCTATCACAGAAAAGAGGAAGAAGAAAGGTCTGAGTGGTGTTTACTTTAATCCAAAAAATTACAAGAACAAAGTTAATTGTTGATACCATATGGGCATACTGTATAGTTTTCTAAGTTTTTAATATATAGAGAGAATGCTTTGTTTACCCGTGCCAAACATATCCACTGGAAGTTCTGATATACAAAATCACATTAATCTAGTATTAGTGCTATATCTTGAGAGCGAAGCTCTCCGCAAATGATCTTTTCTCAATCATAATCAGTTAGCAAATGTATGTGGAAAGATACTCGATTTCATTGTTGTCTTAAAGAATTGGGACCGAGATACATGACATTTAGAAGAGAAGACTGTCCAAAGATTTGTGAAGGGAATATTACTACAAGGATGCTATGTAGTTAAGTTTGTAAGCATGAAATTGATCCAGACACAGGGAACCTGTTCTGATCTTCTACTCAATCCAATATCAGCTGTTTCTAGAGATTGAAAAAAACCCTTCCTGAAAATTTCATTCTTTCTGGTCATTTGCAATTTTTTTTGAGCTTTTTGGCGAATTATTTTCACAACAAACCAACAGCAGGACTTACCACTCTTTAACCTTTATAAGGACGTCCTCTATTTTGTTGTTTAGAGAGATGAAAGAAATCTTTTATTGAATTGCGGAAATGTAAATTCTTTCTCACCTTTGGTATTTTTCTTGGAGCTCTTGGGGCTGAAGCTTTCCTAATCAACAGATTACAGGACTTACGAACAACTCGTACCTACCTGGATCACATGAAGTGCGCCATTGTGTAATGAAGTATCAGACTCTTGGTCAATATGTGGTTAAAGTTGCAAAGGTATTATTTGAAGGTTCAGAATTGTTTTTTTCTTTTCCTTTTGACTTCGGTTTACAATGTTATCTCTCTGATATAAGTTTCTTCTATATAATTGCGATCATGCTAGATCCTTGTAAATCTTGCAGAAGAGGTTGGATGATATGTTGTATGTTGGACTCACTGAGAACCACAAAGAATCAGCCACAATGTTTGCAGATGTAGTTGGTGCTCAGGTCATTTCTCAGTTCACAGCATCAAGCTATAGTGAAGATGTTGCCCTTAGGAACAGTCCAGGTCAGTTTTAGAAGTCTTCCACTCTATGATATATATATTTTTCTCTGATATAAAAAGGAAAAGATTTTTATTCTCTAGTTTGAGCATATATGTATATTTTCTTGTTGGAACTGTTTCAAATTTTTGGTTATGAAATAGTTAAAATTCCGTTAGTGTTCATTTTAGAGGGCTTCTTTTGTTGGAGCACCAACTACTTCACACTGATTCGCACTTTTCATTTAAAGGAAATAATGTCTTGGAGGACTTCATGCAGTAACATCGTGCGTCTCCTTGCTCACTCTTTGTTAATCATAAACCAGAAAAAAAGTCAAAGAAGGTGATGGTCTTAGTTGTGTTCATCTTAGTTTAAAAGATAATCCCATTTCATGATCTATACTCTTATAACGGCCCTCTCGTAGGTGGATGGAGCTTAATATTTTCTAATAAACTGACATCTTCCCCTAATTGAACTGCATCCTTGCTTCACCCCTCAGTTGTTGGACCTCAAGCTGTTGGAAGAACTTGGCTTTTGTGACTGTTTTAAGTTCAGTACAAGAAGCAAAATGATCTCTAGTTTTAACAGAATTCTGGTGATGTTGATGATCCAAAATCTGAAATTGTCTGAAGGTACCAAATTTCTGGCTCTTTAACATTTGTTCTTGTGCTGCAGAACAGAGCTCTTCGTCTGAAAATTCTGAACCTGATTCTGATTATCATGGGGTAACAAAAATTAATTTTCATCCTCCCCTTCCTATGTATGTGTGTTTGTGTTTCAAATTAGTTGTAAAGAATTGGTTGCGATTATAGAGCTTTGTTTTGTCCAATTGTCCCAATTACAGGGCAATAGCACATACGAAAAGCCAAAGAAGAGTTCTCCAACTGAACAAGTAAGTTCCCTTCTCTTTCATGATATATGCCATACGTTTCGTCACGTTGTAATCTCAGCTTCCTTTCTATCATAATACCAGATCACCACAGGAAAACTTATGGAAGCATATGAAACATGCATTTCAAGTTTACGCAAGGCACAAGCAGAACGGCGTGTAAATTCTCTGAAAAGAATTTCTCCAGCAAATTTTACCAAGGAGGTATATCAGCTATCAGATTAATTAAGATTTAATTTGAAATTTTGCCATCTTTGTTGTTTACATGAGACATGCATTTCTCATTTTGGCTTTTCTTTTCTTTTTCTTTGGTTGGAAAGATGTAAGTTCCTCCATCAGAATGATTGTCATGCTTTAGCATCACTTTTAAGTTAAATTGACTTGTGTATCACTAAGATAGTATGGTATTGATGCATGCTTACTCTGGAGTGGCTAACTGCTGCAATAGTAACATTTGGTCCTCAATCAGCAATTCCAATCTCTTTGCCCTATTTCTTTCTTTTGTTTCTCTCTGTCTGTATGTTTTTCTTCTTCGCGTGTGGGTGGGGTTGTGGGGGGGGGTGTTTTGTTGTAGAAATCTGTCCTGCACACTCTCTCATCAAACCTCATTGCTACAAGCATCTCCAACATATATTCTTTTTCTTTTCTTTTGTTTGCATGAAAACATTGCTTGGGCTTGTAAGAACTTGTTCCAGATCTGCTTTTAAGTATTTGATGCCATTGATCTTTTCCTATTGCCAGATAACATGCAATCTCCCAGTTCCTTCCATTAACATCTTGACTGCCCTAATGCAGGCTCGCAATCGGGTTCCTGAAGTGCTTCTCCATGAAATAGCGTCACTTAACAGCCTAGATATGGAGCTATACCAATATGCTCAGAGCATTTTCTCAAAGCAACGGAGACACATGGTCGAAACTGTAACTGCAGTTGTAAGTACCCATCCTTCCTACCGATACAATTAGAATCTACTTGATGCTACGTGGTAACTCTCAATTTTTGTAGAATCTCTTCACTAGATTCTGTAATTTCGGTAATATTAGATGCATAAAGAGGGGGGGTTAACGATTATCATATTGAAATTCTCTCGTGATAAATTGCAGGACAAGCCTGCCATCGAGTTCAAGAATTCATACGGAGCAACAACCTCAACCTCATGGGAAGTGTTCTTGTTGGCAATTTCTGTTTTGTTACTTGTTGTATTCATTTTGCTTTTTGTAAATGCTAGAAGAAGAACATTTAAGCTTAAATTGTGAATGTCGTCGAAAATGTGTTATTCAAGGACCAATAGTTTTAAAAGTTAATTGAGAAAAGGTAAGATGACTAGAATGAACAGGGGAGGTGATCATCATCAGACTAAAATTTTTGTAGATATGGAGAAGTCATGCAGACACACATTACTTCACCAGAAGTGAAACCCTCTCTCACCAATTGAGGTGGGAAGTTTTGCAAGTTATATACATGTGTATTAAGATCCATTTGTTTTCACAATGCAACCAATCACTATTAGGCTGTTTCTTCCTTGGATTTTTTTAGAGTAAATTAGCACAATCATCTTTTATTTTTGTCACTCTTATCTTTTAGTTGTGACAATTTTTTTTTTTTTTCACATAGTTGTGACAAATTAGTTTTGTAACTAATAGTTTTGTATTGTTATTAGTCTAAACTCTAATTTCCGTCAAAAAGAATACATTGAACCTCATGTGAGACATGTGATTTTTGCCTTGGGAAGGAAAGCAAATATATTCACGTGTCTTATATGAGATTCAATGCATTCTTGATTAATCAAGCAAAGTTTAGACTAGCGAGGATATAAAGCTATTAATTACGAGATTAATGTGTCACAAATGAAAAATAAGAAGTAGGATTGTTATAAGTGACAATAATAAAGGATGATTGGTGTAATTTTATTCATTTTTTTTTATATTGGACCAAAGTTTCAAAATTTTTTTTTTAAAAACATATGACCCCTTGAATTATCAAAGACACCACTCAATCCTTTTCTTTTTTTTCTTTTTTTTAGTTTTTTGGGTGTCTTGGTAGTCAACACCAATCATGCTCTGTTCATGAGTCTCTGCACAAACCCATGTTCCATACACCTAAAAAACCAAGCATCACCGACACATTGTCTCTCTCCCTCTTTATATCTCTCTGTATGTGTGAATGTGCGTGTTGTTTTTAATTGACGTAGACTTCTACGTCTCATATACAACAACTAAAAAGAACTCGCATACTGTTCTTTTATCTGCGATCATGTGTAATTAATTTGTTATGTTAGTGTTCATACTAGATTTCAAACTGTCGATTGGAAATATATTTTAAGGGTTTGTTTGATTTGAACTTTTTTTTTATGAAAAAGTTTTTCTAAAAAGAATATATGTATTTTGTAATAAGTAAAAAAAGTTTATATTGGCTTTTTTTTAGAGACGAGAAATTTTAATTTTATGTTCAGAAAGATTAAGTTCAAAACAAACCTAAACCAAAGAGATGTTGAGAGGAAGATTTTGAATAATTAAAAAGGTTCACGTGCCTCGCAATTTGAATCACAGACAACAGAACAATCATGGTTTTAGGGCTTGTATGGATTGATTTTGTTTTCAAAAAAGGTAATATTTTAACAACTAGTAGAAAAAATGTTTTTTTGAGAAGTTAAAAATTCTGATTTTTAAAGAAAAAAAAAAAGAGAGTTGTATGCAAACTTTTCTTTTTAGAAACAATTTTTTTGGAAGTTAAGCTAAATAGTTATTGTAAAAATAATATACTTTTTTTTAAAGAAAAAATAAAAAAGTGGTTTTTCCTTAAAAAAGAAAGGTCAATTTAAACTAGCTGTTAGTTTTTGCACACACCAAGAACAAAAGATTGCAATTAAACTTGACTAGCCTACTAATATGTAGAATGTAAGTGATGAATTAACACTGCTAAAAATCAGAAGGCCAATTAGTGGATGGCATTCCATGTAAAGAATTATGTACTGAATAACAATCACGCACGGATTTAAGATTTTCTTGTTAAAGAAAAAGTCAATTCCATGAGCCCTTAAAAATACATAATTCAAAAACTCATATATAGATAATCTTTTAAATAGAGATTAGATATTTTAGTTTAAAATAATTTAAAAATTCATATATGTTTAAATTATTTTTAGACATAGTTAGGCATTAGTGGCAATAGTAGCATGTAAGCTCTAAATAAATGCATTTTTACAGTAATATTTGATGTCATTCTCTTCGTATTATGTTTCTTTTTCATTGATTCAAATTTTGATATACGCAATATCAAATTTATTAAGAGTTTTTGCAAAAACCAATTTCAAATCTATAATTATTTTTATATAAATGTTTGGCTTCTATTATATTGTTAAACTTTTATATTTTTTCTTTTTTTCTCTTTTATTTATTTATTTTTTAATTTTTTTTGAGGGGGTTGGTGCCGACAGAAATGTAGCCCCAACAAGTTAGGATCATGTTGGACCAGCCAGTGCCAACGTATAATTCAAGCTACGTTCACATCAATACCTGGTATAATTTTTATGTTATCTCTCTCCACCAATTGGCTTTTAAATTCAAAAAATGTCTTCTAATTGAGACAAAAAAATATTTACAAGTCAACATCATCAAATGGAAGACTTCAAATAAAAATTCACACAAACATCATCACCAAATGGGTAGCTCAAAATTCAAATCTATTCTTGAAGATCCATAAATCAGTCCCGCCAAACAATTGAGAGGGAAATTTTTTAATTTCTTGCATTTCAAATTGCCTTGACAAAATCAAAGAACATAACTCATTCATAGTACACCTCATTTAACACTTATGAGCCGTAAGTTCTAATCATCAATAAGATAAGTGAGATACCATTATTGGTTTTTTCTTTTTGTAAAAGAAGTTGCCCTAACAAGACAAATTACTAAGTTTCTTTCAATTTTTTTTCTCGTTAGTTATAATAAAATGTCCGATTTATACATTTTGAAATCAATTCATTAATAAATGTACTACGTGAGAAACCACTATTTATCTTCTTTTTTTTCTTAAAAAAATTTTTTCCTATCAAGACGAGTTACGAAATCTCTTCCAATTTTTTTTCTCATTATTTATAATAAAATGTTCGGATATAAACGTTTTGAAAGCAATTGATTAAATAAAATGTCCTAACTTATTAACAAAGAGACCTTGAATTGTTAAATTGATATTAACATGTTCCCAAAATTAGGGGAAAAAAAAGAAAAACAGATAGATTGCATATCTATACTATAGTATAAAACAGATCTCGTTGAATGTCATGTTGCCACGTGTCGCTATTATTTTGTTGCCACGTGTTTACTGCTTAATAATAATGTTAAAAAAATGCGCAGCTGTCCTTTTTTAAAAAAATTCCATAGATGGCCTTCTTTTTCTAGAATTTTCTTTTTTATTATATTTTATTTTTTATTTAATTCCTCCGTAATTGCAGAACTTTAACTCTTTCGATTTTCAAAATCTTAAATATATATGGACATTTCTCTTTATGGTTGCAAATCTCTTTATTAGGTAGGTCTAATTTTTTTTCCAATACAATATTATATTATTAACCGTATGTGTATTATTATTATTATTATTTAATTTATTAAAATTTGTTTGAAACATTTAAATAAATAAAAAATTAAATCTTTCAACTTACATATAACACATCATGTATAATCGCACATATGATATACTAGTGTATTAACGAAACACAGGCATTTTACTTATCAATAAATAATAAAACTTGGCTTTACCATCACCGTTGAGAAGCATTAATTGCTGTCCAAAATTTTCATGAGTCAGGGGGAGGGAGGGAGCTTTTGGTCACAAGCACCATCAATCCCATGGATCCCCTCCCACCTCTCAACCTCAACAATCATCACAGGGTAACATTTACTCCAAATGGGTCCCATCACCCCCTTTTCTTTTTTGAAAATAAATTTGTTCGAAGCGTTACAAAAATATAAATAAGATATAACAATTAATATAAATATAATTATAATAAAAAATTATAATTATTAAATTTCGTTCATAATATAACAAACAAATCCTCCACATACTGCTCTATCTCCCCTGTCATATTCTACTGACCCATTGTAATACTAACCTTTTTCTTTTTTTTTTAAATTTCTTTCAATATTTTTCACCAAAACCCAAAAAAATAATTGTCCAACCCAATCAAGACATAGCACATAGTACATACATTGAAAAACCAACAAGAAAATAAATTATAATCTAGGTCTATACCCTCCTATATCTATCTTCTTACCCTATCCTTTTTTTGGCTTCCTTTCACACACACACACACACACACCCCACTCTTGCATAAACATTTCTCAAAGTACAATGCCTACAACAACTTAGCAGCAGGGTTTAAGCCTTCATCTTCTCTTAAGGGGTTTATGCTGCTGTGGTAAGTACACAAACACACACACACAAACAGATACACAAAGACTTCATTTTTATGCTTAAATTTTGCTCTTTTCTTACACCCTCCTAAGAGCTCTATCTAAGTTTGCTATTAGTTTGTTCTTTTCTGTTGCATGCATTTTGCTCTCCTCTCTTGTTTGCTTCCAGGAAAAAAAGCAACAAAATGGGTTGAAGACAAGGGAAAAAAATCTCCTTTTTTTTTGCTGGGTTTTTTTCTTTTAATTTTTTCTTATTTTAAGCTTTTAAGAGGGCTTATTTCTGAAGTGGGTTTTTTCTTTCTAATTTTTTTCAAATTTTCCTTTTCAATTTTTGGAATTTCCTGTAATTCTTTTGCAGCCAAACAGTGTGCCTTGTGTTGCAGTGTACTTGGTGTTTTAGCCTTTGAGGGAAATACACTTTTATCAGTAAAAAGCTATTAAACGACATCGTTTTCTTAGTTTCACTTTTATCAGTAAAAAGCTATTAAACGACATCGTTTTCTTAGTTTCGCCGACACGTATATATTTTCTAAGTATGTTTTCCTTGAATGGTTAAAATTGCTTTTTCAATCTCAGATTTTCTTGCTGCAGCGCACGGTATGAGCTGTAAAATATCCATTTACCTCGGATATTTAGTAAATTTATTTATGGGGTAGAATTGTAAAATAGACTTCAAAGTGAATTCGACCTCATGCATTGCACATGACTTAATGTACAATAGGCGTCAAAGTGGGTCCGACTTTTGTCCGAATCCTACACATGGTGGTAGCATCAGTTGATTTTTAATTTACGAGAAAAAAAATATTAAGGGATAAGATTGAAGATTCTTGATTCTTGGTAGAGTCCTATTTATGGTACAAACACTATCACCATGATAACATTTTGAACTGAATGTTAAGTTTTATTAACTTGCCTAAATAATGTTTCCTATACATGTCACGTACCCGTCATGGATAATAATGTTTTAAAAAACGTAATAATCCAAAAAAATCTACTAGATAACAATTACTATTTTTTTTTTCCATAGTGAAGTAGGACTTACTATAAACCAATAAAATTTATTCATATATTAGTAAGGTAACCTCGGGATACCGGGCGTAGCAAGGGTTTCGTACATTGAATTGTACATATCAGTGGCCTTGTTAGATACTTAGTGATATCATCCATTGGCATTGTATTGTATTGTTGTTACAGCCTTTTTTTGTTGGTTGTGTTGATACTAGTGCTTGTGTTACAGAAAATGAGTGTGGTTGAACCTAACTACTGGGACGGGATTATTGATGGTTTTAATTCCGGGGATGAACAGTTCGCGGACATACTCAATATTTTGGACTTCCCAATGGAAAGTCTGGAAGGGGATGGGATTGGTGGAGATTGGGATGCTAGTAAATTCCAGAACTTGGGGCCGATACCGGTTGATGCACTGACGGGGTTACCACCGGTTTTCCAAGGCAGTGTTGGCAATGGCTCAGCCAATAGAATGCCTAGTCATAATACTCTTGTGAGTTTTCATATCCCTTGTGTCCGTACATCTTTGGATATGTTACGTGTAATCGCATTGAATTCAGTTACTAATGCTTGTCGCTGCTGTCTGTTGTACAGAGTTGTCTATTTCATTCTTTTCTTTTTTGCCTGTTTTGTATTTTAGTCAAGTAGTGAAAGTAATATATACAGGCATATTAGTACACTTTAAATGTGATATATTATTAAAGAAAACTTGATACTGAAATGGATATGTTGTCTGAAAAATGTGAAAGGAGAAAGAATGGTAGTTCTTGATGCTTATCTGATATCTATAGCATTCTTGAGTCTTTCTTGTTACTTCTTGAATATGTAATCCATAGGTCTAACCAGCATTATGTGTTGCTAATTCATTATAAGATTCTGCTGCAGAACAGTATGGCCACTGTGACATAGAGACATTCTTATGAACAAAGGCAATACAGCATAGTGGAGAAACATGCAGATATGTTTGGGAATATTGTATGCCTCGTAAAACAATGGAACCTCATGATTTCTTAGCTTTCTGAAGTCCTGAGGATCTGTTATGTGTCTGGAAAATGTATTTGGTTAGGTTAGCCTGGCAATTATGGTGGGTAAATTTTAGTACCCACCGTTGCCTTTTACTTTGTTCATCTACAGCTAGTGGTCATTCTAAATACTGAGTTTGTTCGTGCAGAGTTGATGCATTCAGAGAAGCTTAAAAATCTCTAGTGATTCTCACATGTCCCTTGTTATGATAATCTTCACTTGTAGACATCTAGTCCTCTTATCACATACCTCTTTGTTATTCGCTCCTCAATAACAGCTTTCTCTCGGATATCCGTGCAGAAGGAACTTTCAACAATAAGTTGGATGGTTGGTTCAAGTATTTATTCATAAATACAAGCCCAGCGAATGTATTAAAAAAACTAAGATTTTTGGTTAAAGTTGAGAACTATCAATTTTTCAGTTCACTTTTCTTTCCTTTCTCTGTCTCACTAGCACACCAAATGCTTGCTGGAGTTTTCTCAATAGTGCTAGTATACTTTTGCTTCATGTCTTTACCTTACTGTTTTCTTTTCCTTTTTCCTTTTTGGCTTATGGTCTTGGTAGTTTTTGTAGCTAATTCTGCTTCAAAGTTTTCTTATCTTGAATAGCATAAATGCATCATTGATTTATAATGACGTCTATGCCTCGTGTATCCAAGCTGCATCTTAAATGTGATGAGAGAGCTAATATGTTGAGATGATACCTCCTTTTCATCATTCCACTAGATTTTCTGTTTCATATTTGGCCTAGATTGACTTTTCTCATTCGACACTTGAAGATTGATAGAAAATCTGGGCAAAAAGAGCTGCCAAAGTATGTCAAGGAAAACAGTGGAGGATGCACTCCACACCAGAACTTAATGTCCTCAGAGTCCAGTGCATTCCAGACACCAAGCCCAATTTCAGTGCTGGAAAGCAGTGGCTCCTGCTCATCTGGTAAAAGCTTGTCCATCAGATCTGAAATTGCCATTCCAGTACGAGCACGATCAAAGCGTGCACGGCCATCAACCGCCAATCCATGGCTTCTGATACTTCCAATACCTTCTGCTTCTGTGTCAAAGAAAACTTCCAACACTGGGAAAAACAAAGGCAAGAAGAGAAACCTGTCGCAATTGTCAAGACCCTTGCAGACCGGGGACAAGTCATTCCGACTGGCAAAGAAGAAACTGCCACAGGAACTGGATGCCATAGAGAAGAAAGAAACTTCCTTACAGCGATCTGTGGTGACTAAAAAGTGTACGCATTGTGAAGTAACAAAGACGCCACAATGGAGGGAGGGACCACTGGGTCCAAAGACCCTCTGTAATGCATGTGGAGTTCGCTATCGTTCTGGGCGTCTCTTTCCAGAGTATCGACCTGCAGCAAGTCCAACATTTGTCCCATCTGTGCACTCAAACTCTCACAAAAAGGTGATTGAGATGAGAAAGGAAGCTATGCAACAAGCAGCTAAAGCCGAGGAGCTTCCGAGGTCTCCACAGCCAGAATTTGTCCCGATGAGTAGCTATCTGGTTGATTACATGAGTTAAATAGTTAGTACATCTAGCATGGGGCTTAATTTAGCTTTGAGTTATTGCTTTCCCTTTCCTTAATTTCTTTTTTTCCTTTGGAGGAAGGTACTAGGTTGTGACTTATGAGTAAGAATTCATGTACAAAAAAAATGGCATGTAGGAGGTCTAGATTAGCATTATTGCAGGAAAGAAAAGCTGATGAGTATATTTCTAGATTAGCATAAAACCTGGAACCAACAGTAGAAGAGGTCCACTGGTGTAATATTAATATTTAGATTTGAATTAGATCATTTAGGTATTGAATTTTGTCATGTCTCATTCAATTCCTTTGATGCTTTCTCTTGAATTTAATGTCTTCTTGTTAGTTTTTGTTCATTAGAGAAGAACAAGCGTCGGTAGATAGGCCCACTATGGATCTATTTCAAGATTATAAATTCTTTGGTATGGTAACTACGTCTGAGCACATGTACCGCTTGCTTGAATTGGAGGTTTTTGGGTTTATGAATCAACACTTTTACCGTTTGTTCTGACCCTCGAAAGCAAATGATGA
This sequence comes from Cordia subcordata, assembly GCA_028554755.1. NCBI lineage: Eukaryota > Viridiplantae > Streptophyta > Magnoliopsida > Boraginales > Cordiaceae > Cordia > Cordia subcordata. The sequence goes on from JAPTOF010000007.1 coordinate 4,143,971, forward strand.
GGCATGTTTGACATGAATGTGCAAGAACAGGACACTAGAAGAGCTAATTGCATGGTAGTTCAAATTTTGATTGTCACAAGTTAGTTGTGCATGGTCTAACAATATGGCACTAGAAGCACTTCAGCAGCTATAGCCCATAACTCAAATAAATGAATAGCCAAAAAGATGGAATATAATTTCAACTCTATCTGCAGTAAGATTACCAGTGAATGAACCAAGGAACACAATTCTTCAGTTTGCGACAGAAGCTGAAGAAGCAGATGCATAACTTTTACAAAAAAAAGTGATAATGTGATCAGGATTCTCTCCCAAGTGTATGCTACACTTCAAGGCTAGTGGCGGAGCTAGAACCCGAGTTTCAGGAGGTGCGCATTCATGTATAATTTTTGTAAAAATTTTAAAAAATAGAAGAAGTATATAATATTAATACTATAATGAGATTTTAACATAATAAGAGTCATAAATAAATAGCTATTGAATACATTTTATAATTGTCAACTTATTGAGTGACCAACTCGTTGTCAATATTCAAATACATCTTTCTATATATGTAGCCAAGTGATTATTTATCCAGCATCTCACTCGTGAAATAAAGTCGTTTAGGTTCTAGTATCGTCCTTCATTACTAGGATTTGCTTAGAAGTTGGTTTGATTTATATAATCAATGTACCACATACACCTATACAGAAAAGACGTCGCAAAAATATAAATTTTAACAAAGATTTAGTAAGGAATTTCAATTTTTCTTCTATTCTTGAACCTTTCAACACCAACCTAATAAAACCTAGGAAAACCATTCAATCTTTAACTCAAAAAACACTTAAAAAAATATAGAAATCCAAATTACATAAAAAATTTAATGAAAAAACATAAAAAAAGACTTAGATAAAAATTTTCTTTTCTTTTTGTTTGAGGCCTGAGGGTGTGCCTCGCTAGTTATAAATACAGTTTTTTTTTTTTTTTTCAGAAGCTAGAATTTTTAATTTCTCAAAAAGTTAATTTTTTCAAAAGTTGTTAAAAAGAGTGATTTTAAGGAAGAGAAAAAAGAAAAAAAGAGTCATTTTAAGGAAGAAAAGATCAAGAAAGAAGGTTAAAAAAAAATAGAGAAGAAAGAAAGTTATGAAACGAATATATGTAAAGCACTGTAAGTACTACTACAAGTGGTGCTAAACAAAGAGAGTGTTTGGTCCAATTTGATCGCTGAGTTTGTTCGAGTGCACTTAAAAATATCAATATATTAGGGGTTCAAAATTTTCTCACATCATTTTAGTTATTCATACATGTACAAATTTATCTTGACTATTTATGAAATTTAAATTGGAAAAAAAAGTGAATAATGAAAAAGAAATCACTCAATGTTTCATAAAATTTATACATAAACTGTTAGAATTTATCTCACACATAATTTAAACCATTTAGATTTCTCTCCAGCAATATGAGAGAACAATTGGAACAAGAGAATCCTAATACGTAAGAAAACACTTGCATCTAATTGTTAGATTCAATAGGTTGAGACACATGTGAAGCTCGTTTTAATTGATCTTTTTTACAAACAAAGTTATTTTTTGGGTGAAAAGCCATCTTTCCCTAATAAAGGTCAAATTAGATCTTTTAAAAAAACGAAACTTCATTTTAAAAAAAAAAAAAAACTCAAATTGGATTTTTTTCCAGAAGAAAAAAGTTTGAATTTCTCAAAAAATAAAAAATTTCCTTCATGGGCCGTAAATCTTACAGAATGTATGGGAAAGAGTTGCATCTAATTGTTGGATTCAGGACTTGGTTGGATTGCTGTTCTTTTTCATATAAGAAGAAGTACTTTTATTTTTTTCCCCCTTAAAAAAGATTACATTCTTTTTGTAATAAATATTTAACTAAACTTTTAAAAGTTAAAATTAAAAGAAAAACTCAAATTTATTTTTTTTAGAAATAAAAATTTTAATTTTTTTTAAAATAAATACTTTCTTAAAATTATTAAAAAGTTCGAGAAGAATCAATCCAAGCAAGCTCTCAATCAGTCAAGTCACGTGTATCTTCAGCAACATATGTGGAAACAATCAAACAAATGCATTTTGGCCATTGGATGCAAAATCTTTTGTCCAATGTATGTGCAATGTACCTGTGTTTAAGCACTTTACACGTCTCTCATACTCATCCACATTTTTGTTAGTGGTACAAATCAGTCACTTTTCATGTTGTGCTACAAATTGCAGACAACATGAGACCCCAAAATACAAATCACTCACACTTTTATGTTGTGCTACAAATTGCAGACAAAATGAGACCCCAAAATTTTTTCTTTTGTTGATAATTTTTTTGATGGGACCATGAAGATAATCTATGCATTGTGTTCAGGATTATGATGAGCCAATTAATATATTGCCAAAGGTTGGAAGTTGGAGGTTGGAGGTTGGAGGTTGGAGATATAGAGAGGAAAGCTTTCCAAGAACATACAAAGAGAGATTAAGTTCAAGAAGATACAATGAAAGGCTAAATTTGAGGATGATGTATAAAAGGCTCCATTTGATTTTATTTATATAAAATTTTGTGACTTATAGGAATATTATTTATTGTCTTCTATCTTAGGTAATAATAGGAGGTTTTATGCTTGGCTACAAAAGTATATGAGGTCATTAGATTATCTATAGCTATATCTATATATATATATATATATTTATACTATATACTAAAGCAAAACTCGCTGCATCATATTTGTTCCTGCCAATTTTCATTTTTCAGGTACGGTTACTACATGTCATTCAATAAAATCAAATTTCTAATTCATTGAATTAGTATTGATTAAATTTATATACGGTAAAAGATCGATAAAATCAAATTTATAATTCATTGTAATTACTATTGATTAAATTTGTATATGGTAAAAGATTAATAAATTTAATATGGCATGGGTATTTTTATTAACTAAAGTAGTGCTCAATTTATCTTGAAAATTATATTTATTAGTCAAAAAAAATATTAAGGGAGCAAATGTTTCTAGGCGGTAAAAGATCAATAAATTTAATATGCCATGGTTGCTTTTATCCTTTGCTTTGCACGGGTGAGTTCTATAATAATGTTAAAAAAATTGTAATCGGCAACATAATTGAGTTGTAAAGTAATTGGAAAAGAAAATATATATTAGTATAGATATAAAATTTTAATATAATATCATATTATATAAATATGAAAACACGTGCATTGCACAGGAAGACACTCTAGTCTATGTTATATAATAAAGAAGAGTCTACTGCATTGTATAATTGCCAATTGTCGCATTAATATAAACTTTGCTATTCTTTTGCCACTTGTCTTTTTTTTTTTTGCACATCTTTTTGAAAAAAGAAAAGGACAAAACATTATTTAAAAAGAAAAAGAAAAGACATATTTGTTACATAAAAATGATGCCCAATAAATGATGAAAATGTATCAATCTATATTGTTTATTATTCTTTTCCTAAAATTATTAGATTTTACAAAGTGCGTCCCACAAATAGTCATGCTAGGATTAAATAAAGTAAGAAACATGCCATATTTAAAAATGCCACATGTCCTCTTCTCATGCATTCTTTTTCTCTTTAAAATTTAATTCCATCAATTCATGTCATATCTTAATTAACAATATTTTTAAAGTCAAGTAATTTATACTAACTAAAGTCATATCCATATAATGATTTTATTTCTTAATCTAAAATGAACATTATTTTTCAATTATAAATTATTTCATATTTAATATTATATATATATATTACATTATATATATATATATATAATTCAGCATTATATTTTTGGTTAACTAAATTAATATCAATGCATATTATGAAACAATATTTTTGCTTTTTTTTTTATGCCATACTATCATCATGTCATACATTTTTTTAGATCTTTTTTCCTGAAAAAATTTAATCTATCTCTTATTCATACACAAAGATACTTTCTTATCAATTATATATATATACACACACATATATACATATACTATCCTTTCATGCACTTCCATTAATTTTTCCAAGATTATTTCATTTTACAATATAAATAATATATCATATTTTTGTTACATATTATATCTTACTTGAATTCTTGAATTTTATATAACATTTTAATGGATTTTTAAATTACAAATGATTTATCAATTATTAGATAATTTTTGTCCAAACTCTTCTATGCCATGCAACGTTCAAAATTTTACGTATTATGCTGGTAAAACGTTAGTTATTGGCCAATGTAACTCACAAAATCGTGAAAAATAAATCATTTTGCACAAAAAGAATTAGTTATGTGAATTCTATATTTATTTATATATTTATTTTTATGGAGATTATATAATTATAGGTGATATTTGTTACTTTTTTTTTGTATAGTTATTATTATGAAGAAATATATATTTATTTAATTTTATGATATTAATTTATTTGCTTTTTTATTATGATAACAATTATTTATCATTTGCATTATAGTAATGATATGATAGCATTTAATAATTGTATTATTGGTATATTAATAATAAAGTAGTAATACTATTAATATTAATAATAGTAGTAATAATAAAGCAGTTATTCTTGTTTATATATATAGTTAAAGTTGTTACTATTTTAGAAAGATACTATCCCTAAATTGCTACAGCATCAAACGCTAACATGTGATGCATTTGATGACGTCCTTCTTTTTTTGAAATTCCTGCAAGTCATCTTTTTGGAAAACAAAAAAAAAAGTTGTTTTGAATGTCACATACTGATTATCTTTTTTTTTCTCCAAAATATCTGTCATCTTTTTGAAATAAATAAGGTATTTACTTGCATGTTAAATATGAATATTATATTGCATTGAATATATAATAGATATACGTAAATTTCTTCCTTTTTGTGGATTAGTGCCTCTTCGTCATATATGTTTGTAATTGTTGTTTATACAACATGAAATATATATTTCGCATTATTAGCCATTAGAGTTTGTAAGATGAATTTTATAGCATACCCCGTGCATTGCACAAGTGCAACACTAGTCTATACAATTGGATAAAGATAAACCTCACTTTTGAGGTTATTTTAGGAGGTGCCACGAGTCATGATTTAGCGTGTTTTAAATAGTATCACATCAACAAATTTTAATTTTTTTGGGTTCCATAATTATCATTATTTAATACTAACAAATTACAAAAATTATGTCATAGCTCTCCACGTTTTTTTTTCTTTCTTCTTTTTCACTCTTTTTTTTTCAAGTTAGTTTCATAGTCTCAAAAGATCAAAATCAATTCCTATATTTTTAAAAAGCCATCAACTTAATCTCCATTATCAAATATTTAATGATAACTAAATTAAAAATGTACCTTGATTTTCCAGTATAATTTTAAATATTTATTAAATAAAATATAGGAGAATTTTCAAGTTAACGTGAGTGTATTAATGTGAGAATATCACATATATAGAATGTTTAGTCAAAATAAAAAATACACAAAAAGTACATTTATAGAATTTTTAAAATAAAAAAATAAAAATAAATAAAATTTTATAATAGTAACAAATCTATGCCAGGTTATCAAATTTTAATTTTTGTGGGATTTTTTTTATTAATTATGCTTCTATGTTAATAAGTGAGAAAGTTATCCTACAAGTCCCCATTTTTTCTTTTTTGTTTTTTAAGTTAGTCCTAATTATTAAGAAAGATACAAATCAGTTCCTATTATTTAAAAAAAATGATTAATTTAGTCTGTATCAAGAAATATTTAATAAAAAATTTGCATTTATATCTATGCTATTATATAAAATTAAACATAAGTGAGTTTGGAGTTCTTTAAAGGATAAATAAGCTAATGTAAGAGAGGGTAGGTTAAAATTTTACACTTTTATAAATATTAATGTACAATGTAATTTGAATTTAATTATTTTGATTGATTTTATTTTACAATTTATAACATAATATATTTATTTTAAATTTAGATCTATATCTATATAATCTATCTATCTAATGTTGGAAAATTATAAGGTGAATGACAAATTATCTATAAATATCTTTTGGTTTTCCTACTAACTTATTTAATTTATGAGATTTATAGATTCTTTGAATTGTGATTTCCTACATAAATATTATAACTTTTGAGTTTCTTCGTTATCTTGAGATGGAATTAATTTAAAGAGTTTTGAAACTCTTTGAGTGTCCTTCATGAATATAGAAATGATAGCTTGTTGTCCTCCTAAACCTATATATAGACGAATTTTAGAGTATAAGTAGCATATAGACTACAAATATTTATCGTGTTCACTAATTGTCTACATCAATGTGACTATTTAGAGAGGAATTACCTATTTAACTAGCCAATATATTTTATACTTTGCATTTTAAATGGATTCAAAGAAGGATAAACATTGCATACTCATATGGTCTTGACGATGACGATGACGGTGGTAATGGTAATGCTTGGATGTTAAATTGATCTTTTTATGAAGGTGAATTTATGAAAGTATAGGTGTCTAAGACATTGTTGTAATCATAGAAAAAAGAGCTTTTAATTGCAAAAATAGAACGGAGAAATACTTTTAGTACTATGAAATGGAATTGTAGAATCACAATTTAATTTTACTTTTGGAATGTAATTGTTTTATGAGAATAGTAATATTTAGAATTTAAATTAAAGAAATAGAAATTACATTACAATTTGATCTTAAAATAAAATTACTCTCTTTCTAAATTTAGAGTTAAAATTAGAAAAGTACCTAAATTAAAAAAAAATAGAAGAGTACCTAATTAAAAAAATTAACTCGTGGGTCTTGAAATTACTAGTTTATGTTAAAAGAAAAGCCAAACAACTATTATTTTTCTCCAAGAATGCTTTCCATCATTTGTCGTTGTCCAATTCGCTAAAGTCATGCCACCTCGGCATTTTTTAACTCTTTTGTACTAAAGCATTTCAAACACTAACCAAAGCACAAATTTTCGCTCATAAGATTGTACTACAAACCAATTTACTTGTTTGCCACCATTATATCCTAAATGGCAATGCTCTGACAAAATGCATGTAATGACACGTGTTATTTATGTCCGTGAATAGTCATATCAGATACATTGAAAAAAAATTACTTTTAACTTCTAAACTGCTCTAATACAAATAATAACTTTTTAATGATTAGGAAATTTGATTGCAAATATTTTTTCAATTTTTAGGTCTGTTCGATAAAATTAGCTATTAGAAAGGCTAATAATTATTTGACTAGCAAATAATGGTTTGAGTAGCTGATAGCTATTGCATTTTAAGATTTGTTCGACAAATTTAGCTGTTAGAGTAACTGATAGCTGGTGGGGTAGCTGATAGCTGTTGTACTTTAGTTGTTAGCGGATAGCTGTTTAACTAGATGATTGAACAAAATATGTTTGGTAAAATTAGCTGTCAGATTAGTTGAAGAACGTTAAATGACAGAAAAAGACATTATCATCATGTTATTATTATTATTATTGTTATTATGATAATTTTAATTACTATTACTATTATAGGAATAAGATAATATATTTCATAATTAGATATTTGTTTTCATAATCATATTTTAATATTAAAGTATAATTAATTTTTTTGATAAAATATTTATATCAATATTACAAAAATTAATTTTAATAGATTCAAAATTATTTTGTAAAAAAAAAGGTACAAATAAAACTTATGCTTTTAGTAATGTTAATTATTATATAGAAATTGAAATTTATTTTATATTATTTCTTATTTATTTTTGTGAAAGAAAAGGTAAAAATATACAGAGAGATTGGAAAAAGAATAAAAAATAAAAAAGTACAAAAAGGGTAGAATTGCCAAAAAAAAAAAACATGAAAAACTAAAAGCTACCTGAAACGCTAAAATTTTTAGCTTTTGAGAAACGCTAAAAGTTTCATAAAAAGCTACTTGAAATGCTAATTTACCGAACAACAATAATTTAGCAAAATAGTGTTTTGACCAGTCAAAACGCTAAACGCTACTTGAAAAGCTGTTACCGAACACACACTTAGCTGTTAGCGGATAGCTATTTAGTTAGCTCATTGAATAATATGTGTTCTATAAAATTAGTTTTTTGATTAGTTGATGAATGTAAAATGGTATAAAAAGACATTGATATTATGTTATTATGTTATGATAAATATAATAATTATTATTATTATTGAAATGAGATAATTTATTTTATAATTAGATATATGTTTCTTGTAACAACATTTGATTATTAAAGTATAATAAAATTACTTTTGATAAATTAACTTTATTAATATTATAAAAAATGTTATTATTGTAGAAATATTTTTTAATTGATCAAAAATTTATTTTGTCAAGAAAAATAATAAATGGACAAATAAGCCTTACACTTTTTTAGTATATTTTGATATAGATAGGATTTAAAATTATTTTTTATATTATTTTAGATTTATACTTGTAAAAAAAATGTAAAAATGTAGAAAGAGATTGTGTATTAGGTATAATTGCCAAAAAGTATTAAAGAGAGGGTAAGATTACCAAAATGAAACACAAAACACTACCTGAAATGTTAAAAATATTAACGTTTTAAAAATACTATTTCAAACACTATTTCAACTAAAAACACTACCTAGAACACTACTTTAATGAGCAACTAAAATTGGAGAAATAAACATTAGTTGAAATACTGTTGTCGAACAACGCCTTAAACCATTACAACACATTAGTGTAAGGCAAACGCTGACAACACAAATAGCAATTATTTTTATTATTAGTAAAATTTCTATTATTTATTTATTTTTTTGTGATTAGGGAAATCTAGCTAGCGGAGCCTGACCATCAGTATACCCGGCGGAGCCTGACCACCAATTATCAAAACCTCAGGTGTGCAGTACGTTCCCTATACTGTACACCAGTTAAGTAGAATGCCCTCAACCCAGGATAGTGGATTGGATTTGAACCCGGGTCATGAATCGTGTTTGTCTCCGACTTTTACCGCTGGGACATCCCTAAAGGACAAACTTGATAATATTGTTAGCTATATCAAACTTGATAATATCAAATTAAAGTTGAAACCCGTGCATCTGCAGGTTTCCACATACTAGTTCTTCTATTAGTACAAAGCCTGCAACTTATGCAAAACATGAAAACGTAGTTGTTCTTTTTGTTGTTTACTCTTATCTATACTATAATAATAAAGTTGTACCTTAACAAGAAGGTAAAAGCTCTAAAAACTACCACATCATCTTTTTATTACCTTTGAAACATGACACATGTCAATTTATTAATTGAATGAGCTGCTACATCATCTCTAGAGCATTACTACGGACCAACAATCTTAGCGTTCGTAGATAAATATGTTCAATTTAATTCCTATTGTTTTAATAATATATGACTTAAATGATGTAGCCCAATTATCTTCTCTAATATAAAATATTTATTAAATAAAATATATAGAGATTCTCAAGTTATCATAAACAAATAATTCACATAGCAAATCAAATTTAGAGAATTATTATAAAAAGGTATAAAAATACAAAAAAATTTAATGCAGTCATGCACTTTAGACCTAATGACTTTACTATTATGAGACCTCATCATATAGTTCGGATAGTGGGTCAGCTAATTACCCGTGGCTATTTATTTTATGGCAAAAGTTACATAAAAATCCATTATTTGTATGATATACAAACTATATATACTATTATATATGTTGAAAACGAATAAGAAACTAGAGAATTTTTCATTATTATTTTGAGACCTTTTGCCTCCCCATTAACTTGGGTATAAATTTTAAGGAGTTATAGACTTTGGGAATTTCTCAATGATCTTGGATTATTGTTTGGAGGTTTTACAACTTTTGGAATTCCTACATGAATGTGACATTGAAAATTTGGTCTCATTTACCAATGGTAGTCTTTTGGCAAGCCACACAACACACCAAGAAAGATGTCTTCTTCTACTCCTTAGTTCGAGCATATGGTTCTTGTATAGTTTTAGCACTTGTAATTTTTTTATAGTAGAGAGACTTTAGGCGTTGACGGTTTGCAAGATCTTGGTTTCATTGTACTGTGATTACAGAAAGTCGTTGTAAAGCCTTAAGGATACTGAATCAAATTCAGACATCAACTTATGCAATTTGCAGTTTTTATTATAATTCATCATCTTTGTCCATTTCATATTCTTCATAATATACATGTTAAGTTCCAGTTCTATTTTCTTTATTTTTCCTATTATTATAAACTATTTAATCGATAGTTTATCATTAATATTGCCAACAATATATACACACACACACACATAAAAATGACTCACAAGTTAATATAAGAGTTAATACAAGTTGAAATGTATAATCTCGCAAATGGTAACGTCTAAGGTGAAAATTTCATTAATTTTCAAGTATAAGAAAATACGATATCACAACATCAAGTGAATCGTAAAGTAAATTGGATAAAATAATTTAGCAATATAACAAAATAAAGATAAAAAGAGAGAACAAAAAATTACAAAAAAGTACCTAACTACCAATTCCAAATATGACCATCAAAATATGACAAAATATTGGTTCAATAAATATTACTGAAAATAAAAAGTACTTTTAGTTCATTATTTTACATCTATATTTGGAGTTTTATATAATATTTAGTGAAAATTTATTAGATAAAGAAAAAATAAAAGAAAAAAATTATAAAAAAATTAATTATGCAATTAAATAAGCTGTCAAGAAAATTAAAAATTAAAAATCATATTGAATTTTATTAAATGAAGACAAAGAGAATAAAAAAGTTATAAAAAGTGACTACTAAATTTTATATAAACTTGTTCAGAAAAAGACAAAATTTTTAGAAATTCCATACCTTTACAAAATAATCTAAAAATATTTACTTTTTAAAGTTTAATCCTAATATAAAATGAGAGATAGTATATGTTGTTCATTTAATTATTAGAAAAGATTTAGCCCGTGCAAAGCATGGGTACCGAAATATACAAATGGTACGTTGAGAGAAAAATGCAGGAATTTTTCTAGAACTTTACCATTCTTGTTTATTATTCTTTTCCTTTTGTGAAACTAGGTTTTCTAGAAACAAAAAAGTACACTTTCTACACCCATAAGTGTTTTGGATTGGTAAAAGATGGATACAAGTATGATATTTAACTTTTTCAAGAAGTCAAAAAAGAACTGTGTAGAAAATGCTTATTAATATAAATATCTATTTGCCCAATAATGAATTGATTTCAAGACATATGACAATTTTTTATTTAAAATTAGAATTAAATTTATAAAAAAATTCTAATTCAAAAATAAAACTTAATTAGATATTTGGAATATAATTGATTTTCAATATTGGAAGTAATAATCTAAATTGGATAAATAAAATTACATACAAAATAAAAAAGAAATTAATTTTGCACTTTTCTTGAATTTAGAATAACAATTTAAAACTTAATAAAAAATTAACTCATGCAAGAGAGTACTCTTGCAAATTGTCATCTATATTGAAATATAAAAAAAGATTATTACATCATTTAAATTATAATTTAAAAATGATATAATAGTTGGTTAATATAATTAAATAAAAACAAAGAGAAAAAAAAGAAAAAAAATTATAACATGCAGTTGTTATCAATTTATTAGTGAGTAGTGAATGAAAAATTACAAAGTTGAAAGAACAATACTGAGATAAATAAGGTGAAGTGGGTTTAACTCATATAAAAAATAAAGCTAAAGTTTTATATACATACATATATATATATATATATATATATTTTTTTTTTCTTTAGAGCCTGTTTGGCTCTGCTTATTTTCCAGCTTAAAAGCTCATAAAAAAAAAAAAGCACCCCTCACTGCTTTTTACTATTTGTGGCTTATAAGGCCCAAAAAAGCTTAGCCAAACAGGCCTTTTTTTTTGGGTTTTCAGCAATTATCGTATTTTAATTATTTCATTACTTTTCTTAACACAAGAAATTAAGACGGATGTCCTTAACCAAATTCAAGTACTTGTGGCATTTGGGATTCTTGCTTTTTCCATTCATGATGATAGTTTTAAAGGCTATTTAATTTTTCATGGGTTAAGATTTGCATTTTCGGTCCATATAAGCTTTGTTCTTCTAACATTTCAAGGCATGAAAAAGAATGAAAGAACTTATAAGATTAGAGTGTTAGCCTATTTTGGTTTGTTAATTTCATAGTTTAGAGTGCTACTACTATGAAAAAAGGATGGTTGTAATGTGACTTTTTGTATCTCTTATATACATTCAATTTATTTACTCATATCGACAAAAAATTTCTTTTTGATTGCCATTATTTTGTACTAGAGCTATGATTTTAGTTTTGTTTTTTTATAACTTTATTTTCACATATTGAACTTTTCTGGATTAATATTATTAAGGTGACAGATTGCTTTTACAACAAAACGCTTTAGCTTACTTTTATTGCCATATAATGTTTATCCGTTTTAGCCAATTAAAGTTCTAAGATTGGATGTAGTTGTATTTGGTCAGAAAGTGTTCTGTTCCTTTTGTATATGAAGTCTTAATCTACATTGATTTATCACACATTTAATTCTTTATGCATTAGTATTTTTGTTTAATTTTAATTTATATTGAGATAATTATAGTATTATTAGTTTGAAATTTGGTGGGCTACTATTATTAGAGTGTGAAGAGTTGTATTTTAGGAGATTTGTGCTAAAAGACTATCAATACTATACAACAGAGTGTTGAAAGTCCTGTGATATTTGAGCAATACTCAAGCCTTGCCACTTCTTGCAATTTCTTTTTCTTTGGTGTTGTAGTCTATATTAAAAATTTAGTTGGACAATTTTCTTAAATTTAGAGTAACAATTAAAAACTTGATTAAAAATTTTGCACGAGTTTTAAAACTACTAGTAATTCTATAATTCTATGCCACCATGAAAATCATTAACGATAAGGGTGAGATACTCGCCAAATAGGTAATTTCACACGTGTGCAATTCATCCAAGCAGAAGTAGACCCTTCCCAACTTGACCTCTTCGACTAAGATAATTAAGTTTCGTTTTGACAATTATATCTATTTTTCTATTAACATAGGAGAAATTCTGGTGGCATGCTCTTGATACCGTTTTTATACTTTTGTTCGAAGGTGATAGGGCGCTCTCTGGCACCACCTATTCAAGCTATAGGCCTAGAAGGTCCGTCCCTTCTTTTGGCATGTTTAGATCATCTAGGTTTTGTATTTTTCTAGTCTAATTTGTGGCCGCATTGGTAAGTCACATTGAACTCACCAGTTTTCTGTTTAAGGTTTGGTTGGTGTTTTGGGCTTGTCGGTGTTCAGCCCATCTTTTCATGGATTGTTGTGTGTCTTGTGGTCTATGTCCTGGTCTTGGCCCAATTGATTTTTGTTTTTCTTTGTCCTGTTTCAAATTGGGCTTGGACTTGTTGTAAATGTTTAATGTTAATCCTTTTTTTTTTGACAAAGAAAAAAAGTAATCGAGTTAAAAGTATAAATAAAAATTTGTTTGGTGTTTTATGATTTTATTCTTAATGGTTAGTTTATAGTAATTTAAAAAATAGACAAAATGGTCAAAATAAAACACAATTGATAAATTAATAATCTATTTATGGAAAAAGAATAATTAAATGATTAAAATAACATTGAAGAGATAATTTAGTTAACTTCGACTCTAAAATCTTTTACTCTAGAATAGAAAAACAAAACAAAACGAAACTTGTTGTACATAGAAATTGATGATAGTTTTGAGTACAAGAACCATGTATGTTGAAGATAAAGCCAAAAAGCTGGAGACCTTTGTGATTTAAGGGCTCGTTTGGATTGATTTTTTTGGAAGCATTTTTTTTTACAATATTTTTAAAAAGGTGTTTTTTTAGAAGTTAAAAATTTTGGCTTCTAAAAAAAAGTCATATTTGAGCATTTTTCAGAGTTTCAGCTTTTTTAAAATCTCAACCAAGAAGTTATTACAATAAATAATATTTTTTTTAAGAAAAAAAAGTATTTTTTTCTGAAAAAATACCAATCCCAACAAGATCTAAATATGTGTGCCAGTTGTTGGCCTAGCAAGGGAAAGAAGAAATGAAACTTGTTGCACATAGTAATTGACGATAGTTTCGAGTACAAAAACCATTGACAAATATGTTTGGGTTCGTTTGGAATAATAATTTTTAAAAAATTTACTTTTTTAAAAAGTTAAAAATTCTTATTTTTGAAAAAGTTACATTTAATTTTTTTTTAGAGTTTTAATTTCTTTGAAACCTAAAATCAAATGGTTGTTGTAGAAGGAATGAACTTTTTTCAAAAATTAAAAAAAAAAACTTTTTTCTTAAAAAAAACAAGTCAAGCCAAACAAGTTCTTTTATCAGGTTTATTGCTTTGAGGTCCAGTTGTTGTTGTTTGCTTGCTGTGGTATGTCTCCATCAAGTGTTCTCCCTGCATCAACCACTTTTCTCATCTCAACTTAACTACACTTCCAAATTTGGTTTAGAAGGTGAGATGGATAGCATCAATCTATCTCAAGGCTAACAAATTATGTTTCTTTTACCTATTTAATATCCAGTGTTTGCTTTTTGTTTACGTGATAGACGTTGAAAATAATTTTTTTTACGTGTAATAGCATTTCGATACTAATTAAAAATGATCTCACATGTAATCACAGCAACATACGAAATGAATTAGGATTTTCTCTTTACTAACGATACTCTACTCTTAAACTTTACACTTCAACCATTAAATTTAATTTTCTTTAACTACGAAAAGAGAGAAAAATACGAAATGTTAAATATTTCTGAACGGAATGAATGGATGGGTACATTAAAATAACCTATTAGTTAAGAGACAATCTTCATTTATTCGGAACACTAATTTCGACATCATCACCATGAATTATTGCTTCGATTGCACTTTAGTATGATATGGAGTCTTCAGGTCATATTCCACATGATGAAGGAAATAGCTATTCTTTGAAAATTTAGGTGAATCAATTTGAAATATTTTAAAATAAAGGGCATATTGCATTTAAGAAAAATGCAGTCCCTTTTCTTTTATTGTCTGAACAAATGCAATACTGAACTCAGCAACGTTTTCTCATCTTCACTTTGTCAAGATATGAATATAGTTAAATGTGTTGAAGACAAATAAATAAATACAGCAAATTCTTTTTTAATTATTTAAGTTTTTAAATAGAGTAATTATTTACCATATATTAAGTACCAAAAGGTAGGTCTAAATCTCACTATGACGGATTTGTATTTTAACAAAAAAAAAAAAAGAATTACTAACCTTAAGATTGGTGGAGCGTGTTGAAAACAAATAGATAAATGTAATAAAGCTAACAAATTAAATAAATATAATAAACTTCTCTTTAACGGTTTAAACTTTTAAACGAGTAATAACTTTTGATAATGGTAATTAGTAGTTAACTAAAGTTTTGACTAACAAAAGAGTTATTCTCCAACTATGGTTAAAAAGATGAAGGTCAAAGTCAAATTAACTGAAAGTCTAAGCAACACAAAAATAGAATGTAACAATAAAAAGGTTTTCACCTTTTATGTCGCGCTTCTTTGAAAGACAAAACAACCATACTACGATCCGATTTCTCATCCAACCAACCCAAGATTTTCTCGACCTTTGTTCTTTGATTTTTTTTTCCTAAAAGATATTTTTTTTCAAAAAAAAAATTAAGTCTTATTTTATTAAAATACAGTTAGTTGTACCAAATGAAATGATGATATTATTGGTTTGTGCTGAAATTATTCTTTTTCACTAAGTCTATTTGTATGAAATATAGCTTAAATATTGGGCTCTGATCAGGGGTGGTTTAAGCTAGTCTTACAAGCCAAAACTAATAGTGATTAAGGTAGTTTTAGAGATCAAATTAGAAAGGATTATAAGACACCACTGCTTTTAACAAACTAATAAGTACCAAGATGTCTAAAACTATATCATGTGACCAGTCATAGTTGCTAAATTTGGATGCTCAAATTTTAGTGAAAAATGCAAAAAGTGAGTGAGAGACTTGCTCTTGTTTTTATATCTCATTGAGGCCACCAAAGGGTGTTTAATCTTACTTATAAGTAAGTTAAATTTTGCCTAAAAGTATAAAAAATAAAGTTTTTTTGTTTGACAAATTGACTTAAAAACAAGTTTTAACCAGGTAAAAAATAATATCCTCTATTCTTTTTTACCTACATATAAGTAAGGTTGTTTAATCAAATAAAAAGATATTTCCACAAAACATCTCTTCAAAAATAAAGAAAAACAACACTCCAATTTTCATGAGAAGACCTTTTTTAGTCATTCCAACAAATACGACTATTTATATGAGTACATATTTAACAAACATGCTACTGATTTATAAGCATAATTTATTTAAGTATTTGTTTATTTATTCGTCATTTATTAATAAACATCAAATTTTATGTGCAACTTAAAAAAACAAAGCGACGGGGCTCTTGACCTAAAAGGGTTTTTCTACCATCCAAAAAAGGGTAGACCAAACGAGAATCTAAAAAAACTGATATATATATATATATATATATATAATGTTTTCGGCTTAGTTTCTTAAGAAAAAATCTAAAAAAATTAAAAATTAAAAGAGAGAAAAAGAATTCAAGAAAGTGTCCCAGGACGGCGTCGTTTAGGAAACAAAGTAGTCGTAGTTAAGCGCTGCCTCGCTGGAAACTCTCAACATTGTTCCTCTCACTCTCTCTCGCTCTCTCTCCCGAAATGTGAGAGATTGAACGAAGAGCATGCCTCTTCTCGTGCGTATATATACATATACATATACATATACATATACATACATACATATATATATATTCAGATATGCAGCTAAATCTTTTACTGTATATAAGTATGTGTAGTATGTGAGTGTGTGCGTGCGCATAAAGTGTGTGTTCTCTCACTCAACCAGAAACTCACTAGCAAACAACCATTATAGCTGAATCGCTTCAGAAAGCTAGCTAAAAAAAGGAGTAAATTTTTCTATATTTTAATATATGAATGTGTGTGTGCGCGCGTGACTGAAGTGAAAATTGATAAAGATGAACATTTATGTTATTTTTGGATGAATTTTCCGAGTTTAAGGTTTTGATGGCCATTTCTTGCTCTGATTTCTCTGTCCTTGTTAGTTGAATATCACAATCTTGCCTCTTCACACACACACACATACACATATACATGTGCATACATATATATACACACACGCATAACACACACGTGCATATGTAATATATATGTTATTTATGTGCATGTATAGCATGAATATGCACAAACTCATATGTATCTGTATCTGTGTGGGGAAGTATATTAGTATGAGTCAATTTGTGAATCAGGAGAGTTTCATTGTTTGTGAATTTAATTTTTCGGATAATTTTGTAACATTGAATGCTGTTATTCAGTAGTAGTACTGTTTTCTTTACTTGAAAGGCTATTAATATACAGTTGTTTTGACTATTCAGAGCATTTACTGAGGAAGATTGAAAAAGATTGGATTTTGGTTGTGAGAAGGTGGTAAGGTGAGATGACTGAGGTTGGTGGGAATAGTTTGGATCCTCAGTTATGGCATGCCTGTGCTGGAGGGATGGTTCAAATGCCTCAGCTCAACTCCAATGTCTTTTACTTTCCACAGGGCCATACCGAGCATACGCGGCCTGGTGTGGATTTCGGGGTCTTGGGTAGCATTCCGGCTATGATTTTGTGTAAGGTTGTAGGGATTAAGTTCTTGGCTGACCCTGAAACTGATGAAGTTTATGCTAGGATTAGTTTGGCTCCAGTTGGAAGCAGTGAGGGTTGTGATTTGGGTGATGTGAATGATGGAGTGGGGAATAATGGGTCTGAATCGGCTGACAAGTCTTCGTCTTTTGCAAAGACATTGACCCAATCAGATGCAAATAATGGCGGGGGGTTTTCGGTTCCTAGGTACTGTGCTGAGACAATTTTTCCCAGGTTGGATTATGCAGCTGATCCGCCTGTTCAAACTTTGATCACCAAGGACGTTCATGGGCAAACTTGGAAGTTTAGGCATATTTACAGGGGCACGCCGAGGAGGCATTTGTTGACTACTGGATGGAGTACCTTTGTGAACCAAAAGAAGCTTGTTGCTGGAGATTCAATAGTGTTTTTGAGGGCGGATAATGGAAATCTTTTTGTTGGAATCCGGAGGGCCAAGAAGGGCGGCCTTCGAGGTCCTGACTCCCCACCTGGGTGGAGCACTAGTTCTGGAAATTTTGGTGGATTTCCAATGTTCTTGAAGGAAGATGAAAATAGTTCGATGCGAACTGGTAGTAGTGGAAATCTGAATGCTTTGGGAGGAAACTTGAGGGGAAGGGGAAGGGGAAGGGGAAGAGGGAGGCCAGAAGCTGTTATTGAAGCAGCGTCCTTTGCTGCAAACGGGAAGCCTTTTGAGGTTGTATATTATCCCCGTGCAGGTACCCCTGAGTTTTGTGTTAAAGCTTCATCTGTCGTTGCTTCAATGAGGGTTCAGTGGTGTTCTGGAATGAGGTTCAAGATGCCCTTTGAAACTGAGGACTCTTCACGGATTAGTTGGTTCATGGGCACGGTAGCTTCTGTACAGATCGCCGATCCCATTAGCTGGCCTAATTCACCGTGGAGGGTTCTTCAGGTAATGCAGCTCTTTTAACTTTTCAATATCTATATACCAAAAACGTTATCTCTTGTGTCTAGTTTTGTACTTTGCCGATTTGATCTTGATATTCTTTTCACTGTAGTCTGCAGACACTGACTGTTGATTTTCTTTGCCAGCAGAATGTGTTGCATTTTGTTGTCAACTGTCCTAGAATAGCATTGTTATTACCTTCAAATTTTAGGAATGTGCACTACTTTCTCTCCATTTGTCAACGTAGGAACAAAATTATGAACTAACTGGTAGTTATTACTGTGGTGGATTAGTATGGTTTCTACTATTGTAATTAGCTGTAATTTATTGACAATCAAAGTGCAGGATTCACACTGTACTATTAGTTCTTTTCCCCTTACTTCGGAATAAGAAATCATTATTGTGGAAACATGATAATTGCTTTCCTTGTTTTCTTGATTTAGGGAACCATCTATTTATAGCTTGTTGCCAACTTATAGACTGTTTGCTCCTTCAAAATAGTTCAGAAAGTTATCAAAATTATTAAGGTCACATGGTGTCTATTGTATTTTCTTAACTATATATGGTTTTCAGTACCCACTTGGCTAGAAATACATGCTCTACAGTGATCTTCTGATCTTCTCTTATCTTCTAGTTAACCAAAATTTTACATGATTAATGTTTGCTTCCTCACAATCTTACTCTGTCATTAAAGAATTATTGCCAAGCTACTGTGAACGTGAAAACCCAGGATAACATATACTAAAGTATTTTGTTTCGAATGTCCTCATTTTTCCTTAGAATATTCACTTATCTCGCAATATTATTGGATGAACAACTTTTAACATCGTTGATCTTTTTTCTATTTGAATCCTCATCAAATGTCTGCAGGGAAAAAAATTCTGATTTTTTGGCTGATCAAGGCCTAAATAAGCTTGATATTCCACTTTTCATGCAACAGTTCATCCCCCACCACAATGTCCCAGGAAAGGGGTGGTGTTTTGCCTCTGGTTATTCTTTTTTCTCCCCATGCATATTTGCTCTGTAGATAATTTGCTTTGTGATAGTTATTTTCTAACTGAAGAGAGAATCCTAGTGTTGACAGTGAGGATTGAGTCTACTGTAGTGTTGTTCTTTGAGGGGGAAAGTTGGAGGTATATTTGTCCTATTTGAAGACATAATACCTTTACTTTGTTAAGCCTATCCTGCAAATGGATTTTCTAGATTTTTAATCTCTCACTCATTCTGCATGAATTTTTACAGGTGACATGGGATGAACCAGAGTTGCTCCAAACTGTGAAGTGCGTCAGCCCATGGCTGGTTGAATTAGTATCAAATATGCCAGTCATTAACCTCTCACCTTTCTCACCACCACAGAAGAAGTTGCATTTGTCGCGGCAGTCAGACATATCTATTGACGGTCAATTTCCATTGCCGTCATTTTCAGGTAATCCCATTGGGTCGAGCAGTCACCTGTGTTGTCTACCAGACAACATTACTGCACGCATACAGGGAGCCAGGCATTCTCACTTTGGAGTACCATTATTAGATCTCCATCCTACCAACAAGCTGCAATTGGATCACTTACCACCCAATTCCCTGCAGCTTGATTCATATGCTAAAATGTCTGATGGCATCATTAGAGGCCATGTGGACAGGAATGATAGCATATCTTGCTTGCTAAGCATTGGAACATCGAGTCAGAAGTTTGAAAAATCTGAAAATGTGAAGAGACCGAAGTTCCTACTATTTGGCCAGCCAATACTCACTGAGCAGCAGATTTCTCATGGCCACTCTAGAGGTGCTGCCTCTCAACTTCTGAATGAGAACCCTTCGTCAGGCAGACTACCACAGAAGGTTGAAATTTTTGGTCTTCACAGTCAAGGTCTCCAGGAAGGTCTCTCCATTTCTGAGTTTCCAAGGGACCAAACCAGTCATGCAGCTGAACTTGCCTTGGAGGCTGACCACAGCAAAGTATTTTTCGGTTCAGAAGATGTAGGCCATACTCTTGATCTTTCAGCTCTTGGATCATATGAGGATCTAGATAAGAGGCTGGCAAACATGTTCGGATTGGAAAGATCAGATTTGCTGAGAAATGTGCTCTACCGAGATGCAACAGGTGCTTTTAAGCATACTGGAGATGAACCATTCGGGTACCATCTTTTTTGTTGAGTCTCTCTTTCCCTGACTTGGTGATATTAAACTTTCAGTCTAATAGTAATCTTGGAGTAGAATCTTAGCTTGTTTCTTATGACTCCATGTTGCAGTAAATTCGCAAAAACCGTAAAAACATTGACAATTCGCATGAATAGGGGCAATTGTTCTTCTAGGAGGTAATATCCAGTTTAGGTCATCCTGCTTATGTATTCATTGTCCAGTTTCTGTATTATGTCAAACTTTCTTTATTATGCGGTCAATATGGAAATATTATTCTGTGAAAAAACTTATTAAAATGATAATCTAATTTTTCATTTCAGGAAATTGATTACTGGTCTGCCAACTGCTGAATGCAGACTAGGTTCTTCCACTCAGACAGGATCTTTCAGCATATTCGCTTAGCGTCGTACAATATGGAATTTGATGGTCAATGTTGAAGAAGTTGATAAATTGTCTGGAGAGAATCCGTTGTCCGATAACCTCCCAGCAAAAAATCTAGTTGTCTTAATCTAGCGTAAGCAAAATGTTCTGTGCTTAAGTTGTGGAATAAACTCTAGAGATATTTCTAGCATGCTGATGTTATGTAGAATGCGACTGTGATGTGAATTACTTGTGTACATGTTCTCCATCAGTCTATCACTGCAAATCTGTGTTTTCTATGCACTCGTTTATTTTGTTATGCTTTTGTTTATGGATTTGGATCTCCTCGTGACGTCATTAATCTACTTTCTTGAATTGAATAAACTGGCATTGAAACAATGCAAGTTCCTGCAGATTGCAGCATGATATTATCCTCTTATCCAAATGTTGCAATATCGAGTTTCCAAGTAGCTGTCTCTCTTGAAAGTACCATTTTCGGTAGATTATCGACAGAAACATTTGCATATATTTGAAATCCAACTGGTTAAACTTTCTGCAGGGTAGGATGCCACTGAAACAATCAAAAGATTACCATGAAAATAGTTGCACAAATTTGGTAGGTTGAACTTTATCTCAGATCAAGATTCTCTCCTAACTAATGTTTGTTATGATAATTTAATATGATAAATTTCAACTAATCATTTTGTTTTCAAATTTAAAATCACAGGATGGAAAGTGAAACCATAGAATTTTTGCACAAAATAAATGGTTGGGATATAGTGTTAGAATGTTAAAATAAAATTTTAGTTAGGAAAGGATCCAAATTCCTTTTTCTTAGAGCAAAAAGGATGGGAAAAAATAAAAGCCCAACAATTTGAATTTACTTAAATTAGTGGAGACATGCAAATATTCGACATCAACTTAGGAAAAAATCCTTTTAGGTATTGATTGTCCAATCTTAAACAAACATGACAAGTGTACGCGTGCACATATATGTGGAATTCACTGTTTATCAATGTAAAAGATCGATGATTTTCGAAATGATAAGACCTGATAAGTATACGCGTGCATACGTATGTAGAACTCACCATTTGTCAAAACAAATGATTAGTAATCCGCGAAATGATAAAATAAATGCATAACGTAATTTAGTCTATGTCTAAAGATAATCTTCACTTTTTCCACAACGTAAAATAACACACCATGATTAAGAAATTGTATCGAAAGTCTTAACAACAGCCAACCAAACAACATGTCACACACACACACGCACGTGAGGTATGGGATAAAATGCCAACCACAAGTGAGGTCAGGCTTTTGATAAATTTGATGTGATCATATTAGTGGCTTGTTTGATTCAAAAATCACGTCCAGGTGCATCATCTTAATAGATCCCACCACTAATCTAAAATCAATAATGGCACCAACTAGGAAGAATCCAACTTATGAAACTGGCATAGAGAACAGAGCCTGAGGACATTTTTAAAGTCAAATGAAATGACAAGTCTGTAAATCCACCATGTACAAAATTCCCATTACGTAAGAAATTCAAAAAGGATATTACCCTTGCTTGAAATTTTGTCATACATTAACATTAGTCTTTAGTTTTGCGCAAGTAGGCATGACGATAATACTCAATCTTATCCCACGGTGCGAGAGTAGCATCATAAAGGGGTTATTGACAAAAAAGCCCTTGTCTGGGATAGGAGAAGACTTTTTACCCATATATGTATGTATGCATATGTACATAATTATTTTTGTTATGTAACTATATAGTTATCTAGTTTTATCTAAAGTTTATGTCCATGAAGACGCTTTCAATTTAGTGGTTAAAGTTTGTTATGTTTCTTTGAGGAAAGAGGTTAGATCTTCTTAGCAACATTTTGCGACTTTTGTATTAAGATTTATTTCTGAGTCATTAATAGATAGGGATTTAATCTAATTTTATCATGTTACTTCGTTCTGTTGATTTTATTAATTGATGTCTTAAAGAGAAGGGACGGTTCTTAGCAACATTTTGCGACTTTTGTATTAAGATTTATTTCTGAGTCAATAATAGATAGGGATTTAATCTAATTTTATCATGTTATTTCATTCTATTGATTTTATTGATTGATGTCTTGAAGAGAAGGGACGGTGCATTTTTCATTTAATAACGACAACGATGGGGCCAAGAATTTACTACGATACCATAATATAGAGTAAAGGTAGGGGCTAGGGTTCTCTACCAGATGCGAAATCTATTGCCAAGACTATCTAGTTGGATTTGTCAAATAGAGGAACAAATACAGCTATGTTTCTTTGACTAGCTAACCAAAATAAAACTCACGGTGCTTTAGCAAAGAGTATGACTCAAAAATCAAGTGCATTCTTTTCTTGTTGTTTGTGTCATGATAAAATGCACTCGCTACCCCCTTGTTCTCTATTTTATTTTTGTAACATTGCACATTTATTTATTTTTAAAATTTGCTAGGTTAACAGGGTCTTATTTTATTCCACTATTTCAAATGCGAACAAAATTAAACGTTATTTACACACACTAAACCTAATCAAGAACTGGGAGAAAGTTTGAATTATTTTTCAAGTTTGTCAATAACCAAACAATATTTTGTGAGAATACGTAAATTATTGTCTAAGAGAGAAATTATAAATCAGAAGACAAGGGACAGAGTGGATACAGGTTTTGACACATACATGGCTACTCTGGAAAACTTGTTGAACTCATCACTGCATCTTTGCTGATATAAATCTTGAATGCTATACATGTACGACCAATGAACACCACTTATTTCCTCTGCGAAAACCCAAAGGAAAAATGTTCTGAAATGTCAAGTGGAATAGTCTGACAGGAACTTATATGGTCAATTAAAAGTTACACCTTAAACTTGTTCTAAAGTTGTAATAAACTTACAATATGTGTAGTGATACATTTTTTTTATACGAGAGTAATTCAATTAACAGAGCGAAATACACTCATCAATTCATAAATTTTAAACGGCCTTACAACCCAATCATCAAGTAAGTCAAAATATTAATCAGAGAATGGACTGAGAACAAACCTGATTATTCAGTAAGATTTGCAATCCCAAGGTAAACTCAATATGTATTTGTATCACAAACTTTGTAACTTTAGAACTTGATGAAATCTCATCTATGTCAAGTTCTTCACCAAAACTTTTGAAGTCTACGGCAAACTAATCTATCTCTAGCTTTCTTCTCCAGTAATTCTTATGCTCTTTCCAAATATGCCTACTTATTTTTACATGTCGAGGAGCACTAAATTATTGATATTTCCATAACGGAATTAAAATTATCGATCTCAAAATTATTCGATAGCTCGGTTAATCCTCTTCAATTGTTTTATTCTTGAAGCAGACAAGTGGCGGGTGCAAAGCAAATATCCCCCTGGATTTCCTTATATACAGGACAAATTCCACAAATAATCCTTATTATTTATAAAAAAATATTAATTTATTCCCTGTTATTTAAAAAAAATACATTTAAAAAGTATCACTTTAATCCTTATTATTTCAAAAATATCAATTTAGTCTCCAATATTTGTAAAAAATAACTTAATTAATCCCTATTTTAGCCTTAAAAATAATCATATGACCCAATTTTAGCCTAACAATGGTCATGTAATGGTTACATAACCAATTAATACAAGTGAAAATTGTTATTTTTCACAAAAATTGATATTTTTACAAATATTGACAACTAAATAAATTACTTTTGAAACAATAAGGACTAAATTGATTGTTTTTTAAAACACTAAAGACTATATATAGTTTTTCATGTTGTCAATAGAGCAGCAACATGGTACAACAACACAAGCTCAGGAACGAAAACAGGAAAGATGGAATCAGCATCTTTCCCTTTGGCCAATTAGCAAAATCTCCCCATAATATTACAACATTAAAAAAATTAAATACTGACATTTAACACCCACCAAATATAGGGCTTGATCGAGTTAAGTGTGCTTTGCATCTCCCAAAAGTGGCAAAAGAAAAACGAAAATAATGATGTCCAAAACGCATACGAACTCAGACAAAGTTTATCTTACTATCCTGCAGAATGTAACCTTTATCCCAGCTATGTCTGCCGGTGGCTATGAGAAGGAAATCTTGTGTAGATCTCATTCAAGGAAA
The DNA here is from genome assembly GCA_028554755.1 of Cordia subcordata. Taxonomy (NCBI): domain Eukaryota; kingdom Viridiplantae; phylum Streptophyta; class Magnoliopsida; order Boraginales; family Cordiaceae; genus Cordia; species Cordia subcordata. The sequence continues at coordinate 4,169,167 of JAPTOF010000007.1, forward strand.
ATACTTGAAGATGATCAAATGAGACGATACTACTCCAAATATTCTACAAGACCACATACATCTCGCTAAACCAGAGGTCCTGTGACTCTCATCCCCATACGCATTATAAACAGATCTAGATCTGTTACCATATTACAAATTCTTAATAGGCATTTTTATTTAATAGATAGCTGTTGGCTGGCAGATTAACATCTCCAAGAAACCACAATGTAACAGATTGTTTAAAAGTTACTTCACAAATCAGCACAACATAGATAAAAGTTTACCACTGGACACTATTCACACATTGGACTAATCTTTTGATACTGCTAGACCACAATGGACTGATTTGTAGCTCCAATGCAGAAACTCGACACTTTGTTACCAATCCAAGCAAAACCTGCAAACACAGAAGGAGAACATGATGTTATCTTTCAAACATCCATATTACAGAATAGACAACTTCAATATTACATTCAAGATACAGAACCAAAGGCAAGGGGAAGCAGTGAGTATCTTAGTCATCTTGAAAGAAACTCCCCAATTAAAATGCATAAAGCAACTCAGATGTCCCTCTTATCAAAGTCTTGAAAAAACTGTTCTAGATGATTCACACATTTGATATCTTCCATCACCCAAAAGACAGGGACTCACTCAAAATTCCAAATACTCTCACTCATTGAATGGGCAAGCATACATGCAAAACTTCAGTACCAAATTAATAATGAGAAACATAACCAATTTCTAAGTTTCAGGGAATTCGTACCACGTTTGATATGCTAGGAAGAGCTGAAAGAACAAAGTAGCACCAATAATGTGACAGCACTTCCCACACGACCCATTGACCCTATTTGATGCTGTACTACATATCAAATGCACATTTTCCTTCCCCATATGATGGTTTTAGTCATGCCCCATTTCCAATCACCCAAGCAAACATATAATTAGATGGTTAAGTTTGTGTAGGCAGTCCATTTCTCTATCTCACTCTATTCTCATGCTGATTAGCAATTTCCATGGAACAGAAAGGTTTTACATGGTCTTCTGAAATCCAGCAAAACTCAAATAACCCAACAACAAGCCAGCAGCCAACAACATCAAACAGCAATGATCTACCAAATAGCAAAATCATCATCAGGATCTGATTTTGGTAAACCAAAAAGCCACAGTGGCTCAAAAGACCTCCATTTTGGTGGCCACACCATTGAGCCATGACAGCCATGACCAAGGCTGACATGGAGATGTTGACTACGAACAGAGGCAATGCCATGCGAGGACAACAGAAGAAGAAGAAAACGTGCAGGTAACTGTTCTATTTTCCATTGAATGTTATCTCTTATGAAGGAAGAGGGTACAATATCAGTTTTACAAGCAGCATTACCTAAATTATGGTTAGGTATGATAAGCACATAAGGCAAGAGCTGACACTAGGAAGCAAGTTAAGGGTGGATTTGTCAAGGCTATTGAAGCTCCAGAAGATAAGTTGGAAGAAAATGGATGAATGAAAAATGACTATTTATTTTGGATAAGAACAAATGGGCAAGTATTTATTTCTGGCAATGTATATACCTTCAAAATCACTTAGAATGTAAAATTTTATGTAGCTGTCATGCTCTACATTTTCCTTATCAATCTGTCCCTCAACCGCCTTTCTCCACCTCTCAATCCTTTCGTGTGTAAGCCTGGGTCTGGGTAGTACACATCTTTCTTTCCAGTAAAGTTCATCACAGAGAAGGAAAAAAATTAACCCACAAAAAAAAAGATAAAAACGCACAATTGGATTCAGGCTTCGACCCGAACTCAAGCACAAACCATCAACACCAGACAGCCCTAGATTCATCTTTATTCATTATGCTATCATGCGCTGCTACCATCATACAGCCTTCTACCATGGCTGTCCACCTCTTCCACATGGAAGAAACATGAAAGCTAGCCACCCCACATCACCATCGTCACTAACCATAGCCCAAGAACCTGCACACATTATTTAAATCCCACCATCACCATCAACCCTGACCGCAACTGTCATGGCCAGGTATTGTGGTGACGATTACCGTAATTCACCTATCCATTATAAACCTTACGTCCGTTCATCTTGATCCCAAATCTCACCACCACCCCTCTCTCCCTAATTCAACAGCACAGAATCCCAATAACACACAAAAAAAGGTAATAAATTGAGATAATAATCCAAAATTTTGAACAATTCAAGCAGCCTAACTGAAATTTTCAGCAATTCAGAGGACCTGATTAAAATTTTTAACGAATCAAACGACCTAAATTCTCACCAAAGAACCCTAATTCCACATAACACAAAACCATAAACCATGTAACAACGCTTCCATCAATCAATAAGAAAACATAAATCCTTAAAATTCAAAAACCCTAAAAAAATCAGGCTCTGTTCGTTGGCTTAAATCTCAAAACACAAACACTAAGTACCACAAATTCCACCAAAAACAATAAACTAGAAACTAAAATTCAAACAAATTTCCTCACACAGAGAAGGAAAAACAACAGAAAAAAAAAGAATTTGAAAGGAAAAAAGAAAAAGAAAAGAGAAAAAAAAACACATACGTAGATGAATAGAAATTTAGTTGTAGTAGAGCTCGAGGCCCATGCCGTCGTGAATCTCGTAGTCCTTAAGGGTGATGTGATCCTTGTAAATGGTGTACCATTTTTGGATGCGAATCTTGTCGGCTCTGGTGCCGGTCTGAGCCGCCACCAACTTCTTCAAGTCTCCGATGGTGTCGTCATCGTTGCACTTCACCCTCACCTTCTTCCCCAACCGATCGTTCAACACCACCTCGATCATCTTCCCCTTCTCCTTCTTCTTTGTTTTGCTTGATAGAATAAGACAACAGACGCTAGGGTTTGGGTCTATTATATATATATATATATATATATATATATATATAATGTGTGTGTATTTTGAGAGCGTCAATATTACGCGAAGTTCCAGAATCTTCAGAGGATGAGGAAGAATAATATATTATAAGCCTTTGATTTTTCATCCGTGATTGTAAAAGAATTTGAACCCGATCATTATTCGTGAACTAGGCGTAGAATTAAAATTAATATATATTTTATTATTTTCACTCCAAATTATGTTTGTATGTATATTTTACTTTTTTTCTGGTCAAAATTTATATTTAGTATAATTGATTGTCTAACTATAATTGAGTTAAGCCATATATTTAGAATTAACATATTGTCAAGTATAATTCTAATTGAAGGAAGTCATATAACAATAATTGGTATAATTTATGCAATAATTAAAATTAAGTTAGCTCCATAACTAAAATTGTTCAAGCATTCATGTATAGTAAATGTTTATTACTATCTCACAACTGTTTATTCACTTATTGTTTGTTTACTATTCCATAACTATTTGTTCTTACCGCACAACTATTTGTTCATTAACTTTTATATATATATCAAATATTTGTTCATTACACCAAATCTATTTGTTCACTACTATACAACTATTTGTTCGCTAACTGTTTGTTCATTGACTTTCATTTATACATCAAATATTTGTTCATTACGCCACAACTATTTGTTCACTCCCTATAACTATTTGTTCGCTGGCTTTTATATATGCATTAAATATTTGTTTATTACCCCATAATTATTTATTCACTGCTCTCACACATATGAACATAAACATATCTACACACACTCTTATAGAACATGCACACGTAAACACACGTTCACACACAATGAGCAAGGCGACGACATGAAATCTTATTTGGTGGTGGTACTACTATGAATCACAACCTAAAAAGCATAAAATTGCTTTAGCATCCATTAATGATGAATATAGATTTAAACAATTAAATCTTGAATTAAAGACACCATAAGAATTGTGGAGCTACAACGAGAAACGACACCAAAAGAGAACTTGAAACTCGCAACGTGGTGGCTTAGAGGTGGCGTGATGATCAAAGAAGAAGAGAGAGAACCATGATCAAATATAAATTTGATTTTTTTTTTTTAAGTGTGAGTACACCACACTTTGCAGTAACACAATCCTGCAAAAACATTATATAATTTACGATACCTAAGAGGTCAATCCCGTCCCCGACCCAAACCTTAACGAGTATCAAAAAATATTCTGTTAGCATTCCAAATTCTTAAAAGGTCAAGTTTAGGTGAGTTTTAAATGAAATGGCAAGTACTAGGTACCTGAAGTAAATCATTCATCTCATTGTCATTCCTAATTTTCATACAAATGCGCAGACAATCTTCACGCGCAAAAGAAATAGACTCAATAGACATACAAACAACATAATACATACAAAGTCCAATACGTACGTAGCAATCAAATTTCCTAGTTTTTATTTATTAGAAAACAATCTTATTTTTATCATCTAAATGTATTTTCTGAATTTTATAAAGCTAAAAATGAAAATAAAAAATTAACTAAAACTAAAAAAATATTTTCCAAACCAAACCCAACTTTCTTGAAACTCAAGCTATCATTGTATATCACTTGAATTCTAAACGTGTTAAAAGGGGTCACTACTCAAACAAGGTCTAAAAGTACAATTCCTTTATAGATACATAAAAAATTTAAATTTAAAAAAAAATAGAATGACAAAGGTAGTAACAATTTTTACCCCTGTTCTTGATTCTATGCTGGCTTGAAAAAGATGCTACTGATTTTAGCCTCAGTTGATCCGGTGCTCCTGGATCCCTATGGAAAGCTAATGTAACAATAAATAATTTGGCATCACAATATTGAGACTCAAAAATAGGTGTTTATAATCTAAAGTAAGTTCTGATACAACCACCAAAAGAAAAAAGAAAAGAAAACCTAATGTAAGTTATTGTGTCTGCATTACATGATGACAAACCCTGTTTCAGGGATAGCTGCTACAAGATGAATACGAAAAATACATCCCATTAACTTTAATGAAATGGAACCAAAACCTTGAACGATAATAAACATCGAGCGTAACAATAAACAAATTGGTAACAACCACTATATGGCCTCATCCTCTGTGTAGATCGCCACATGAAACAGAATTACCCTGTACATAGTATGCGGATGATGCCCAGCGGAGTGAAATGGGATCCCGGCTGTCAACTTTGTGATGCAGGTCAAAAACCGAATGACGCTATCTCGGCTTCACTCCAGAACTGCTACTTCTTGATCTACTCTCCAGTAATTTGTGTCGTTAAATTCCTTCATCCCAGGTCCATTACCATCCTGATTCTCCTTTTCAGGCGTCTCGGGGACTATATTTCTTTTTAAAGGACCTGCTTCACCTACTATACCTTCTTTGAAAGCCTGTTCCATTGCCTTCTCACTACCCTCTAATTCCACACCTACAAATTGAACATCTTCTTCAAACAATGATTGCACTGCAGTAGCTTTCTGATTTGAGTTAGTCACAGCAGAAATATCACTAGAATCTGAAATTGAGGTGCTGTTTGGCACAGATTCTCCACTTGAGGTGGAACTAGGTGGTGTTCCCACTGCATCCATAGAGCTAGCAAAATTGACATTAGAATCGCTCTGGTCTAAAAATGGATTTGTACTTGATCCACCAACTTGAAGATCAGATGCTTCTCCCCAGGCCACCCATTCAGGAATTGGCCTGTCTCCAAAGGGATCATCATTCTCTGATGTCGGAAAGAAACCCAGGTCACCTGAGACGCACGCCTGCTCAGTCTGCAAGTTTAGACCTCCTCCATTTATAGAATTGTTTTCTTCAAGTCCATTGAACATATTCACATTAGAACTGGATGAGCTGCTGAGAGAATTTTTAATTTCAGCCAATACCTCTCCAGCCACCACTTCATCATCACTGCCGCCACTGTTACCAGCACTAGATGTCCCATTCAGGTTGATCTCATCCATCACATCAGATGATGAGCTATTCACAGGGGCACCACCAGTTCGTTCATCTTGAAAGGCAAACCAATTGGAGTTCGTGAATAGACTACTGCACAAAGGAAATTAACAATTGTCACATTTATGAACACATACAGTGCAATTCGAGAAACTAAGGGAAGAAAATTCATAACTCCTGCAAAGTACTTAAGCCTCCAGGGATTCAGGAAGAAGAGTAAATGATAATATGCAGACAACAGGGTACAGTTTTCCAATAATTAAGCTCAAAAGATATAGAGGGTGTTTGGGAGTGCTTATTTGGGGCTTATAAGCTGCAAATAGTAAAAAGCAGGTGAGGGGTGCTTTTTTCTAGGAACTTATAAGCTGCAAAATAAGCACTCCCAGAAAAATAAATTGCTTGCTATGTGCCACCTTACCAAAAAGTAACCAATATCATTATGTTCATTACTTCTCAAATAAATCAATACATGTGATGCGACAAATTTATGGTTTGATCCAAGACATAGTAGTAAAGAAACGCACCTCCCTTGGTCATCACCCAACCGTAAAGATGATATCACAACTTCAGCGGATTCATCATCAAAGTAGACATCCTGCATTTTCATATTAAATCCCATATTCTTAAGAAACTTCTAAGGAAAACTTGGAAGCTACAACCACTGCTTGTCTACAAGCATTCTCGCTTGAAAGAACTGAGATTCTAATAGATGCATAATTGCATTGCTCCTAAACAAATCAAGCTGCATGTGAAATATTAAGGGTTATGTTCAGAAGAAAATGAATATTACCTCATCATCTCGATCAAGGGTAGCTCCTTGACCCTGCAACCAAGCAATCAAAGCAGTAAATATTTTTAACATGATTTTTTCCTTGACCTCTTTACGATATTGAGTTGGAAGGAAAGAGGCCAGACATATTTAAGTGGCAGAGCAGCAGGAGATAGATAGGGATATTGCTTAAAAATAGTACTAGAGGCTGTTACCTCTCCAGCATCATCATTGTCATATATGGTGTATCGAAATGCTTGGCTTAGATTATTGGCAAATGCTGCCACATCATAATCCCTGTCATGAGCATCTTCCTCATCACTATCCCTTGTCCTGTCCTGCAAAGCAGTTGGCCGGCTGCAAAAGCACATGAAATAGACTGATTACTTGAGGAATAAAATTTCGGTAACTCTACCATTTCCGTATCATTGCAGGTTCAGTGCTCTTCACTCTTTATATTTTCATCTCTCTCGAGCTTTAGTGGAGAAGTGGGTAACGGCCTAAAGGGTGGGGGAAACACATCTCCCATCAGTACCATGAAAGCACATTGTTTCACACAAGGTTGCAAAAAGACTGATGTCTAAAGAACAAAAGGAACCCCCTAGCCTACTGGAAAACACTCTTCATCCTTGTCCAATAAGTAACACTCCCTGGAAAAAGAATTTTAATACTCCCTGGAAAAGGAATTTAGTATCTAAAATTACGATGAGCTTCCCCCTCTCGTTGTTGTACCACAGGCTTTGACTCTTCCTCTTAATTTTGTCCTATGACATCTTTCCAAGGTACAGTAACAAGTAGAAATGTCCTGTATATAGATATCTGTAATAACCATGAAGCTAGATGCACTCCATTGGTGTCGCACTATTCAAGGAAATAGGAACTAGCATTGATTGTGTTTCCACTCTATAAAATCTAAATCCAATGCCCTTCATCTTTCTTTATAGCACAGAGCTGTTACTGCTTAATTTATGCAACCCAGAAAAGTGAAAGTAGGGCCCTAGTGTCTTTTAGTCGTAAAATTGTTTGGATCAACAACGGTTGAAACTAACTTCCCATTAGTTTGATAGGATTACCACACCATAAAATTCCGGATCTAATGCTCGTCCCATATTTCACACAGTATATAGGTACTAATGGTTAATTTATCCACCCAAAAGGTTAAACAACAGCCTAGCCTCTGCAGTCACATAGCAACTGGACAATCATCAAATTTAACATCACATCAGCGTTGCTAGTGTTATAACTATATGAGATTCTTCATGTAATATCCATTTTCTTCCCTTTTGTAATATACAGGAGCAGAACCATGCCTCAATTTATCCACCCAAAACATGAAACACAGGCCTAGCTTCTTAAGTCATTAAATGTTTTCAGGATGTTGGTAAATAGCACCTTTATGGTCTTGTGGTTCAAAAAAATTGGAGTATGACATGGAATAAAGATTTAGTTAACAAATTCAGGATGGTGCTTTCAAACTTTTTCTGTGGTTTTAGAAACTTGTTACAACCAAAAAGGTAATGTGATATTGGCAAATATTCAGTAGTAAAAATTATGGCGGAAATCTGTTATAGCAAGAGAATTGGAGTATAACATGCTTGATTGCAAGGATTAAAGCAGAGTGACAACAAGAAGAGGAAAGAATTATACCCGCAAGCCCATCGATAGACATTCTCAACCATATTACGCTCCTGTAAGACAGTGGTTTGCCAATCCTTCCACTCAATATTTTCCTAAACCAACAAGAATATTACGTGAGTACAAGAAACATGCGTATAAAATGACAATATAGTTGGGGTGGGGAACTCCATAGTAGACAAAATAAAGCAAATCATGCTTCAAATTTAAAATAAAAATATGCAACTCGAACTCAATCCATACAGTTACAACATACCTGAAGATGTGCCTGAATGATGTTCTCATTATTTCCCAACTGAACAAGTTTATTAGATATTCGAGTAAGGTGTCCATGATATCCTGCCTTGGGTATATTTTTACCGGTGGCAGGTAAAGTTGGCTGCACCAATTACGACATGTTATCACATATGTAAATAGAAGGAAGAAATTGACAAGGAGGAAATAAATGAAAGTAAAGGCAGGAAGGAGGCAGAAGATAGATATTGAATAGAAAAGAAGCAAAAGTTCAGCGCATATGCACTTCAGGGAATTCATCTGAATGCACAAAGAAATTTATCTTTATTGCATTTAAAAGAGAATTCAAAAGAGACGATTATTCCCAATTCCTGTGCCAGTTTTAGACATCTAAAGATATCCAACACTATATTCTTCCCCTTGTTGCTCCACCCCTGGGTGCCAGGAGAAGAGAGGGAATCTCACCAAGATGCATGAACTTACATCTACAAGCATAGTAGGTGAAGGGAGCTTCTCAATATTCTGAAGATGCCAATATCCTACCTGACTAACATCACCAGAAAGAGTAGGATGTTTGTCGGCTTGAAGAATTTTTCCAATCAAATTACAGTCCTTGAAGAGATGATCAACAATAGTGTTATTTTTACTTTCCAAGCACGAGTATATTATACTTTCCACATGATGATGCAACACATTGTTGTATGGATACCTGCATAAAATAGAGACATATATTACAACAATGTGGAGAAAGTATAAACGAAGTGTGTGAACTAACTGGAAGTCCACTTGGCACAAAGTGGAAGCTTTTCCTAAAAAAAAAAAAAAAAAAAAAAAGCTGGTTCATACTCAAAAAAGAGATCAACGACTCTCAGAATTGTTCCTGAGCTGATCAACTCCTCCTCTGCAAGTTCATGACCAGTTTTCAGGAGCACAGCAAAGAATTCCACAATCTGCAATTTATTAGTGTAAGAGATATTAGGATATGGAGAAAAGGGCAGAGTAATCAATAATGCAATATTAAGCAGTCAAAAGAGGAAATAACTCCATTTTCTTTATATGCTGTATGATTCCACACAATATGAGATTCTATCTGGAGAATCCAACAGCCAAGCCACAAAACTATGAAAACACAGAGACACCTCAAAGTACGGATCCCTCTATCTCAAATAACATAAAAGACCAGTTCCACCACTTAACTTAGCCCCTTTGTTTTACATGCCTATATATTTACCATTCTCCTATAGAAACTGACACAAATGCACACAGCCTATTAGGCTTTCGCCATTGAAGACCCATTCTAGGGCGTGGCTGGAAAGAACCAAGTAAGAGGAGGAAAAAATCAACCATAACATCTCCAACACTTATCAAATCAGATATTTGGATAAACTAGATGATGGGCACTAAAAAAATTGAAAATTCCAACTTTCATAATTTTGCTTTGCATTTTGTGGAGCAGCATGCACACACTTGCGCAAGTGTGTATGAGTGTGTGTGAGTGAGTGTGTGTGTGAGAGAGAGAGAGAGAGAGAGTGTGGAAGACCTTTAGGCGATGCTTCCCCAGAGGTGGTCTTAGTTCACCAAATGTTGTAGGTAAGATTTTCTCATCAGCTGACACATTCAACAGCATCAATAACTCACCTGCTCAGCGAGATTTTCAATTGGTCACGCATGTAATTGTGGTACATAAAAAATAAATTGAAAAATATTTTCAAACAATGGTGAAAGCTAAAGTTGCATTTGGATTGCTGTTTTTTGTTTTCATTTTCTATTTTCATTTTCTGAAAACAATTTTCATTTTTTGTATTCTAAAATTTAGAGAATGTGTTTGGTTAACAAAAGTGTTTTTTTTTATGTTTATTTACAAAATTGCCACCTTATTTTCTAAATTTTTTTGGAGATATTTATAAAATTGCCACCTTGTTTTCTAAATTTTTTGAGATACTTACAAAATTGCTACCTTGTTTTCTAAATTTTTTGAAGATTTTTACAAAACTGCCACCTTATTTTCTAAATCATTTAGTTATTTACAAAATTGCCAACTTGTTTTCTAAATCTTCAGAATTACTTACAAAACTGTCACCTTGTTTTCTAAATCTTTTAGAGTTATTTACAAAATTACAACCTTGTTTTCAGAGAAAACACTTTTTTGATGTTTTCTGTTTTCTTAGAAAACTGTTTTCTGTTTTCTAAAAATGAAAACAAAAATAATTAACCAAATGAGTTTTCTATCCTAATTTTCATTTTCCACGAAAATGAAAACAGAAAACAGGCAAACCAAACGCACCCTAAGGTTCTAAGAAACCCCAACAACCACCACCCCAATTCTCTCTCGTCTTCTGGGTATAATAAATCTGCCAATAACCATCACAAAGCAGAAGTGTCATCAAATTCCAACCAGATTCATAATACACACAACCCCTCCTCCCCCCCCCCCCCCCAAAAAAAAAAAAAAAACAATATATACATGTATATATGCAGAACAACATTGCAGCAGAAACATCTAACGCCAGGAGAGAAAAGAGAGCTGCACTTAATGCACCTATGCACTCACCAAGTTTGGGCAGCATTGCACCAACAGTGTCAGGATTAACATGCACTGGAGCCTCGTACATATGTTGATTCCGGAAGGAATACATATGGGGTGTAGGAATCGATCTTTTCGGATCCAACAAAGAAATACACACAGACAATGAGTGCACTAGGGCAGATTTTGAATGTGAGTCTTCAAGCACATGACCAAATATCCTTGCTACAAAGCTGCAAATCAAGAAAAATATTTAATAGAAATCTTCCCAGAAAAGAAATTACTAACTCAAACAGTTAAATCAGTTAGAGTTGAGTCCTGATGAGAAATTAAATTTGAGTGAGTAACTCCAAGAGCTACCAACCTTGAACTTGACAATTTAGTGGCTAGAGCTGATGGTGCATTCCTGGTTATAGCACAAAGAGTTTCTGCAGCATTAGCATGGACCTCTGGAGGACTCTGAAAGATAACAAAGTATGACAGACATTGTGAACCAAATTACAATGTAAAGCTTGTTTACAATTAGTAACCAATGAACAGAAGTTAAACCTAACAATCAAGTCAGCAAACTATAAACCTGTCACTACTTTTATACAGGCAACAAAGTTAACACTTTGTAAACCCAATTCACAGACAATATGAGAAGAACAGGAAGACAGATCTGAAATACATATTGACATGGTTTCCAGCAGGCTCATTTAGTAATTGGCATACTAGCAGCAATTATCAGATATCTGAAGTATTTAGGCCAATGCAAAAAATTTGAAGGCATAGGGTCCTACATAAGCATTACCAATAATGGAGATGCACCTCTAATTGCATGGATGATTGGCAGAAAACAAACTTGTAAGGTCTAACAGATTCATTAAGTGCAACCAACACTATTATGTGTTGGGGTTTTGTTTGTATCTCAAAAGAATACTTTACTTCCCACATTGAAAAAATAATAAACCTTTTCTCACCTTATATTAATTCACACTTTAGTAGGCATGTGAAAGATGAAATAAGAGAATGGGCTCGCGCGCATGAGACTTCAGCCATTAGTTTAAATTGGTGGATTTGCCCCCCCCCCCCTTGCGCGCAAGATATACGTGAGGCCCAGTCCAAGCCACTTTTTGAAATTTATTATTTTGCTTTTCAGAAATAACTTATTTTTTTTAGTCTTACCAGAATTGTTCGAATTTTGCTCCTGGAATTTCATCTTTTGAACAAGTAAACACATGTGCCTAAAACTCTAGCTGCAGCTGTTTATTTTTCTCTTCTAACTGTTGAAGACCAGATATTTCTCAGGGTTAGCTGCATCATTTTCGAGCTAGTGCTTGAAGCCTATAAATAGCCCTCCATTCTCCATGCTAAACACAACCCAGAAAATCCTTCTCCTCTGCTCTATTTAAAATATTTCATTTTCTACTGTTGGGTGCTTAATATTAAATTTTCTTTTGCTGTTCCTAATCCTAGTTCAAAACTAGAAGAGCTTGTTGAATCCTGGAAAATACGCTTACATTTAGGCGAAATATCCTTAAGAACAGTGTTCATAACACACCTCAAGCTATTATTTTATATTGCTGCTATTTAAAATTATTTCTCTCCAAAATTATTGTTGCGTTATCTTTGCTATTTATTTTTATACTACATTTCCAACAATCTCAAGGATATTTCTCGTACTATACTAATGGAATCTGCTAGTCCAATTGGAACACCCTCAATCACTACTGTTCCAACACAAACACAAATTGAACAAGTGCAACCTTCTATTACCACCTTTCCTAAAATGGCAGCAACCACTTTTGCTAAGCCATTTCCCGATATATCTAAAATAGAAGTATTTCCTGGAGCTAATTTCAAAAGATGGCAAGAACGCAAGTACACTGTCCTTGACATGCATGGAGTAGCCTCGCTCTTACTGATCCAAAGCCTGATGAATCGTCATCCAAACAATTGGTGCTTTGGGTTCATGCAAACAAGGTATGTAGACATACGGTAATTAGCACTCTTTCTAATGAATTGTTCGATGTCTACAGTTCCTATAAGGAAACAAAGGAAATATGGCAATCTTTAATAACCAAGTACACGGCCAAAGATGATGGAAAATAAAAGTTTGTCATTGGTAATTATTACAAATGGAAAATGACTGAAGACAAAGACATCAAGGCCCAAATCAATGAGTACCACGAACTAATAGAGGATCTCAAGTTAGAAAAGATCATTTTGCCAGAAGAATTTGTAGCGGGTATCCTGATAGAAAAGCTGCCTCAATCTTGGAATGACTACAAACAAAATCTCAAGCACAAACACAAGTAACTCTCTCTTGCTGATTTGGTTACTCACATCTGGTAAAACTCTGACATTGAGTGAGGTGTTACATGTTCCTAATATTCGAACCAATTTGGTCTCTGTGGGATTATTAGTAAAGGTTGGAGTGAAGATTTCTTTTGAATCTAATAAGGTCGTGTTGACCAAAAATAATGTTTTTATAGGCAAGGGATATTGTAATCATGGTTTATTTGTACTCAATGTCTCTCAAGTGATGAATGAAAATGTTGGTTCTTCTGCTTATTTCATTGATTCTTGTGATTTATGGCATGCTAGGTTAAGACATGTTAGTTTGTCTTATATTAAGAAAATGCAAATGCAATGTATTGATTTTATTTCTAATATCAATTATTCTAGCATGAATAAATGTGAAATATGTGCTAAATCTAAACAAACTAAAAAAACTTGCGCTTCTGTTTTTAGGGAATCTGAGTTACTAAGCCTCATTCACACTGATCTAGAAGACTTGAAACAAACTATGACTAGAGGAGGCAAAAAATATTATGTGACTTTTATAGATGACTTCTCTAGATATACAAAAGTATATTTGTTGAGAAATAAAGATGAAGCCTTCATCATGTTTTTGACATATAAGTCTGAAGTAGAAAATCAATTGAATAAAAAGATAAAAAGAATTAGATCAGATAGAGGTGGTGAATATGTGTTGCTAAATGAATATTGTAAAAAGGAAGGAAAAATTCGTGAAAAGGAAGGAATAATTCATGAAATCACACCTCCCTACTCACCTGAGTCAAATGGTATAACTAAAAGGAAAAATAGAACCTTACAAGAAATGATGAACTACATGCTTGTTAGTTCTAATGCACCTGATAATCTTTGGGGTGAAACTATTTTGTCTACATATCATCTACAAAATAGAATACCATATAAGAAAACTGGAATAACCCCATATGAGTTATGAAAAGGTTATGCTCCCAATTTAAAATATTTGAAAGTGTGGAGGTGTCTTGCTAAGATTATGTTACCTGATCCTAAGAAAAGAAAGATAAGATCTAAAACATCTGATTGCATGTTCATTGGGTATGCTAACAATAGTGTTGCTTATAGATTTCTTGTAATCAAAAGTGATGTGATTGAATGCAATACTATTGTTGAAACAAAAATGCTGAATTCTTTGAGAACATCCTTCCTTTGAAAACTGATAATACTTCTCGTGCACTTGTCATTCAAAATGATTTTGAAAATGACAATTTGAGAAAGAGCAAGAGACCAAAAAAGAAATTTATTTTGGTAACGACTTTTATACTTTTCTTGTAGAGGATGATCCTCTAACTTTTTCTAATGCAATTTCTTCTTCTAGTGCACCATTTTGGAAAGAAGCCATAAAAATTGAAATAGATTCAATATTACGAAATAATACTTAGAAATTAGTGGATTTACCTCCTGGAGCTAAACCCATTGGTTGCAAATGGATTTTTAAAAAGAAATTAAATCCTGATGGCTCTATTGATAGATATAAAGTTAGACTTGTTGCAAAAGGCTTTACTCATAAACAAAATATTGATTATTTTGATACATATGCTCCTGTAACTAGAATTTCCTCTATTCGGATTTTAATTGCTTTAGCTTCTATCCATAATCTTTTTATCCATCAAATGGATGTTAAAACTGCGTTTTTAAATAGTGACTTAGAAGAAGAAATTTACATGGAGCAACCTAAAAGTTGTGTGGTTGCTGGACAAGAAAATAAAGTTTGTAAACTACTAAAGTTATTATATGGTCTAAAACAAGCACCTAAACAGTGACATGAGAAATTTGATCAAGTTTTGTTGTGTGATGGCTTTTCATCCGCTGAGGTAGATAAATGTGTTTATACAAAACTTGATAATGGTGATTGTGTGATTATATGCCTTTATGTGGATGACATGCTTATCTTTGGTTCTAGCCTTGGTATAATACAAAGAACTAAAAGTTATTTGTCTTCTAATTTCGATATGAAAGACATGGGAAAGGCTAGTGTCATCTTAGGCATAAAAATCATATGAAATGATAGTGATATAATGCTAAATCAAGGGCATTATGTGGAGAAAGTTCTTAAAAGGTTTAATAATTTTGATGTGATACCTGTGAGCACTCCTTATGATGCCAATAGCCAATTGAAAAAGAATAAAGGAGATGCTATCTCTCAAAATACATATGCTCTAATTATTGGGAGTCTAATGCATTTAATGAACTTTACTAGAACTGATATAGTTTATGATGTATGTAGATTGAGTAGGTATACTTATAATCCAAATCATGATCATTGGAATGCATTAGTAAGAGTATTGAAATTTTTGAGAGGTACCATGAACCATGGTATTAAATATAGTGGATTTCCCGCTGTGTTAGAAGGATACAGCGATGCTAACTGGATCTCTGATTCAGATGAGACAAAATCCACTAGTGACTATGTGTACACCCTTGGTGGGGGTGCAATATCTTGGAAATCAGCCAAACAAACCATAATTGCAAGGTCAACTATGGAATCTGAGTTTGTGGCATTAGAGTTGGCTGGTAATAAGGCCGAGTGGCTGAGAAATTTCTTGGCAAGTATTCCGTTGGGAATAAACCCAATACCTTCTGTGTCTATGCATTGTGATTGCCAACACCTTTAATGGGAAAAATAGACACATACGTTTGAGACATAATGTGATAAAGCAGCTTCTTAGAGATGAAATTATTTCCATAGATTATGTGAAGTCAGAGATGAACTTGACTGATCATCTGACTAAACCTTTGGAAAGAAAACTAATTAGTGAAACATCGAGAGGAATGGGACTACTGTCAATTTGAGATATCAACAATGATGGTAACCCAACCTATGTGATTGGCAATCCCATGAATTAAGTTCATATGGGTAATAACAAGTCATTTGTTGATATGTTAAGCACTATTAAATTTATATCCCTCCTATGGTGTGAAGACCAGTGCAAAACTGCAAATAAAGTGAGGGTGAGCTATGCTCTTAATCAAATCCATATCCTTTATAGGTGGTGTATTACTTGCAGAATACACTTGATGAATTGACCTATATGAGTGTGGAGTAGGGCCACTCCCATGAAATTCATGGCAAAATTTCTAGAGCACTCATGAATAACTAGGCACGCGCATGGCCTATTAGCGCAAAACGGCGATGAACAGCAAATTGTAGGGTATAATGTGATAGATAAGAATCTTAACTTAGAACAAGAATTCTTGGTTCATAGAAGCTAAAGGCTTCACCAATTGTTCTATCTAGGTCTAGTTCATAGTCTAAAAGACACCAAATACGACGCATTATACTTAATGATATAAACCCAACAAAGTTGCTTTCTTCTTTCTTGTAATCCTTTTGAGATATGTGGGGGATTGTTGGGTGTTTTGTTTGTATCTCAAAAGAATATTTTACTTCCCACATTAGAAAAATGATAAACCTTTTCTCACCTTATATTAGTTCACACTTTAGTGGGCTCGTGAAAGATATAATAAGGGAATGGGCTCGCGTGCATGAGACTTCGGCCATTAGTTTAAATTGTTGGATTTGCCCCCCCCCCCCGGGCGTGCAAGATATACGTGAGGCCCAGTCCAAGCCACTTTTTGAAATTTATTATTTTGCTTTTCACAAATAGCTTATTTTTTTTAGCCTTACCAGAATTGTTCAAATTTTGCTCCTAGAATTTCATCTTTTGAACAAGTAAACAAATGTGCCTAAAACTCTAACTACAGTTGCTTACTTTTCTCTTCTAGCTGTTTAAGACCAGATATTTCTCAAGGTTAGTTGCATCATTTTTAAGCTAGTCTGTTGAGCTTGAAGCCTATAAATAACCCTCCATTCTCCATGCTAAACACAACTCAGAAAATCCTTCCTTTTCCTCTGCTCTGTTTAAAATATTTCGTTTTCTACTGCTGGGTGCTTAATATTAAATTTTCTTTTGCTGTTCCTTATCCTAATTCAAAACTAGAAGAGCTTGTTGAATCCTAGGGGATACGCTTACATTTAAGCGAAATATCCTTAAGGACAGTATTTATAACACGCCTCAAGCTATTATTTTATATTGCTGCTATTTAAAATTATTTCTCTCCAAAATTATTGTTGCGTTATTTTTGCTATTTATTTTTGGACTACATTTCCAACATTATGTAGTGAAAAGGTATCACATGCACCAGAGAATTAAATACATATGAAATAGTATTTTTCAATTGTCAGCATTTTCACATTGGACGCCCAAATGAAGAATAAGGCAGAATGTAAACTTAGAATTAAAATGAACTAAAATTGATTAACTCACAGAGGGACTCAGTTTATCCACAATCATTTCCAACAAATTGCTGTCAGCCAACCACTGCATCACATTCATAGAATTTGGATATATGTGATCATCGGCACCAACAAGTCGGACAAGCACCTGCATGGGAAAAAGACCAGTCAGGAGTCAAGATATGCTTGTGTGGCCGCAATTTCAAAATTAAAGGACTACCCATATGCATCAATGGGAAACCAGATGGAAGATGCAAACCTCCATTATAGATGTAATGCCAATCAAATCAACAAGCTGACGGAAAACATCTTGGTGATCCTGCAGAAAACAAAGGGAATCGTGTTCAAGCTGTCAGCTCTGAACTGCAGTTAGAGACCCTTGACGCTACTGAACCATCCAGGATGGCTCCTAGTAGCTAGTCCACTAACGCAGAATCAAATTCAACAACCCTCAGTTTGTGCCCCCTTCGATACATGTTAGTTAAAATGCAAAGATGCAGACTCTGCTACAGAATTAGAATAGAACTAGACTCTAATATGAGCCTCAACACAGCAGATCCCAAAGCAAAAAACAGTATAATTAGACAGAAAACCCTCAACGAACTATAAGGTTAATGATTGAAACAGTGGAACTAGAAACCCAGAAACATCACGGCACAAGGGTCAAAAGGTAAATGGTAAAATGTGAAAATGTGAAGGAACTAGGAAGTCTCTCTATGAGGGGCAAAGAGAGAGCACTTAAGAACCAAAAGCTAGAAGAGCAGAGAAGCAGCCGAGCAAGTACAAGAAAAAAGACAATTCCATGTCAGCTTAAAGAAGCCTCCGTTCATTGGGATGAAGATAAGGTGGAAAACTACAGGCAATTTAAAATGTTTTCTCCATGAGAAGCAATGGACTTGTTGATTTTAAATGATAAAGAAGATGAAAATTAGTGATAACAAGTAGAAGCTTCATAGGACAGACATGCGATATTAATTTCAAGTTACCTGAACATAATTCATAAGTGGAACTGTCTTCCGCAACATAAGACATATGACAACCTGCCACGAAGCACGAATGACATAAACATGGTTCAGCCCACACTCTGGTTGGTGATACATTAGGATAGAACATCAGAAGCATGATATACCTTGCTGAAATATCCCGCCAGCAACGCACTATGAGGACGGTTTGGCTCCAGGAAAGAGAATAGTAAGTTCATCAGCTGCAGTCATGCGACCAATAAGAGGAATAGAGTAAAATGTTAGACTCTTCCAGTATTAGTATCCAACAGTTAATTTCTTTTCAGTTTTCATCAGTAAAGAAATCTACCTCCTCTTCTTCCACTAAAGTCTTAAAGATAACATCGATTTCACATGTAAATATCTCACATGCGATGAAGGGAAACCTAGATCAAGAACAAAACCAGTATTACACATTTAAGTTCCTTATTTGAAGAAAACTAAAAACAGCAAATAGATTTTCTAGAATAACAACAGACAAATGCAAAATCAGAAAAGAACAATAGGAATCCCTTATTTCCAGAAGAACAATGACCTACTTAAAAGTCCGTTTACTGTCAGCATCCTCTGGAGGCTCTTCGACTATATACCGCAACAACTGCTCTACCTGGGCTCTATCTCTTAAACTGGAACCGAAAATATTTTGAAATTGTTTTTAACAAACTTAGGAAGTAATAATTCAAACTATAGACATGCATAATTTCAAAAGATGTTGTAAATAATGTCAAGTATTGATAAAGTGAGTTACAAGTTTATGAGGCGACTGTTTAAAGCTTTGCATTCTTGGATTATCTCTTCCTCATCCAAAAGCTCTTCCAAGGTGTAATTTTCCTTGTCTAATACTGATTCAACCTAGAAAATGCAAAACATATCGATGTAATAATCAATAAGAAAAGAAAGGTGAAAGAAAAGCAGACTACACAATATTGACATTAAGTACCAAACTCAAAAAGCACTTAATAGCATAGACCATAACGTAAAATAAGTACACTCCAAGACATGGTTCACATTAACTTGTTAAAGAAGCTATAAGCAAATTTTCTTGTAATATCAATTATTTGATCAATCAGAATATAGGAAACACATATTTGGCATTTTCGAGAGTGTCCCCCTAATGGTACATATGTTAAAGCAACAGAGAGCAGATTGAATAATTAATAAATATTTACTTTGGTGAATACTGATTCTGCTTTTATGTTAACCAATGCAATGTGATTCAAAAGCATGACGAAGAAAAAGTAAGATAGCAAAGAATTGTGCCAAGTAATCAGTGAGAAATGAGCTGAAATATTGATCCCAAATATTCCACGTCTGTTGGGACATGAGTTCTTTTCAAGTCGCACAGAACCACAATGCATTGTACCAAATAGGCAGAGTTTGAACCAAAAATCAACTGTTCTTATTGAAATCCAAACCAGACGAGGCACAAACATTTGTCATCCCACATGGCTGGCAACAAAGATCACGCAACACCTCAATGGCAATAAAAGTACTATGAGAAATCTTTAAGTTGGCAAGTAGCAATTCAAAGTCAAAATAGTATAATAAGGACAAGGTTATCAAGACTAATTTGTAGCCAAAAATAATAATCCCATTAGTCAAATGATCTAGAACGTCATACATCATTCTCATACTACAATAACTGTCTAATTAGCAATACCCTCTCAATTCGATAACCCCTTAACACTGCTAATAAACTCGAAAACTCATGCAAAACATCTATTTTCATAATTCACTATCACTAAACACCGCTGTCTACGTACAAAAATACCACTGGGTTATTAACTAAAACTCCTTTACTTATCCCCCAAAACTGAATCTTTACAAACACAATAAACTCAAGTAACCATTCTTCAAGCGTCGAATATCCATTTCAGATACCTTTTAAATCAAAAGATAACCAATAGAAGATGCAAAACCGCACGTACTACATGAAAAATTCTAAATAAGTTCATTTGAATGCAAACAAGATATATGAATACACATTTCCCCACCCAAAGAAAATCAAAAGTAGAATCTGAGAAAATTGATTATGCTTAATCAAATTCGCGAAGACGATTTTACTAGGAACCAAATACTGCTGACGTCAGCTCAATATATCAATAATTGAACAAAAAAACATCAAAAATATAAGCCAATTCGTCTGCAAACAAGAAATTCAAAGAGATTTTTCATTCTCCGACACACAAAAACAAAATTCAAAAACGGAAGCCAGGCAAAACGATGTCGTTAAACTGAAGCTAGCAACGGCGCCTATTGCATTGTAGGATGCAGAGATGGATCGAGAGACTTTTACCGGCGACGAAGCCGAAAGAGCTGTGAGCTTCCAGAACATATCGAGACGTCAGTGTGTGCTCTGTGTGTGTGTGAGTTTGTGTACCTAATATGTAGGTGTAGAAGGAGAGAGAAAGAAGAGCTGAGATGAGCTTAGCTTAGCTGAGAAGAGCAGAGCAGATCTGTAAAAACCCTAATTTGAATCGAGATTTGTGAAAGAGGGCAAAATTAAAAACATGAAGAAGAAGGCCTTTTTTTCGTTTTTTAAAGTTTTTGGAGCGAAATGAAAAGTCTATATTTTATTTTTTATTTTTAATTTTGGTTTTATCTTTTTGGGCAGTAGAAAAGACGCAAAGGACACAAATAGCGGGTTTAGAATAGTCTTATTTGAAATCTGATAAGTATCTTATCTGATAAGTGCCTTATAAGAAATAAGTATCTGATATAATAAGACTGTTTGGTTTGTTAGCTGAAATGTTGTTATAAGTTACTTTGATAATAATGTTATCAATTTTAACTCATGGTATTTTAATTTATAATTAACTAATAAATTATAAAATATAAATATTAATTAATTTTTATTTTTTTAAATTTTAAATTTTTGAAATTTTGACTTTTAATATTTAATTTTTAATATTTTTTATTTTTAATTTTTTTGTTTTTAAATTTTAATTTTTTATTTTTTATTTTTATTTTTATTTTTAAATTTTATTTTAATTTTAATTTTTTAATTTTATTTATTTTTAATTTTTATATTTTTAAATTTTTATTTTTAATTATTTTCTATCTGATAAGATATAAGATAAGATATAAGTACCCAAAACTCAACTTATTTTTTATAACTACAAATAAGATATCTTATGAAAAGTATCTTATAAGTGTCTTATAATAAGCTGATAACAAACAATCTATTTCACATAAGTTGTCAAATAAGATAAGTATCTTATAATAAGTTCCAAACAAACATAGCAAAAGCCGTGTGGGTGGATGTGTATGTGAATAGGGTTTGTATATGCATCATGCACCTATGCAGAGAGAGGCTTTGTGTTGACTTTCACTTATTGCGAAAATTTTCCATTGCTATCTCCTATAAGAGTCTAGATCGTGTCTCGGTCCTAAGATGAATAATCATCCTCTCGAACTAGTTATTAATTATGGTCTTGATAAAGTTATTTTCTCACCAACTAACTAATCATACGTGAGTTCTTCATCAGTCGAATTCCTCCTTTTGCTTCTTAGCATACGAGAATATTAAAAGCCATTTTTAGCTATTTTTCCCTCCCAAACGACATTCTTCACCCGTTCACTACTAAAAACACCACTTCCTAATTGGCATTGGCCAATTAGGTACGATCAAGACGATCTTTGAACAACACTTAGAATCGAGTTATTTCACATGCTACTGAAAGCAAGGCTTTTGTTCAGGGATTTATTACGCTCTATAGTCTTTTAGTAATTAGCTTCTATGTCATCTAATTTTTCTTTTCATTAAATATAAATATAATTACATATGTATATGCATATGTATAGACACATGTACATATGTATGTATTAGTGTTATAGCAAATAGTATCTTAGAAATAAAGTAGTATAAAGATAAAAGAACTAAGAGTGATGCTAAATACAGGCTATAGCCAATAAATTTGCCAAAAAGATTCATCCATGACGAATTCAGCGATATGTCGTTTAAAAAGCAAATTTGTAGGCTGGCAAATTGTTGACATGTATTTAGTCAAAATAAAATGAATATTTTAGTGTAGATATTTTGAGTAGGTTCAATTATTTCTTCAACATATGATGTAGTTGCTAAGACAAACAACCATTTTTTTTCATTTCAAGATAGAAATAGTTATTATTTGTTTAGTAGTCATTTTCAAGTCATTGAAAGGGAAAAAGATACTAAACAATGGGCGACATTCTAGTAATTATATCTACTATCTTAATTTAAAGGTAAAAAATTTACAAATATGGACCTATTTTTACAAAAAGAAAAAATGTCAACATACATACTATAAGCACCATTTATTCTAAATACATTATTACATTAACGTAATGTATATAAAAATTTACAAATATGGACCTTTTTTACTAAAACAAATGTCAACATTCATATCATAAGCACCATTTATTCTAAATACATTATTACATTAACGTAATGTATACAAAACCAATTAATTATATATACAAAATGGATATTTTTTCAAAATGACGAACTTTAACTTGATTTTGTAGACATGTTAGTTGGTGAGTGTGATAAACTAGCATAAATTGACCGCACCAAGGGAGAAAATATATGTTGTTCCTACTTTTTCAATTATACAAGTAACCTAAATTTGACATTTTAATTATCTACTGATTATATATTACACAATGGTTACAATTATCCATTTGATCATAAAATATTTTGATATTCTCATTCATAAAAATTTTAATCACTATCTATTAAATTAACTATAAAAATTATATAATATCTATCAATAAAATAATTTAAGTTTGAACTTAACATCTCCAATGAAAAGGAAGAAAGTCTAAATTAAAGCAAAGTCTGAATTAAAGGCCCCGTGACAGTTATGGTGAGTATTGAAAAGGTTTTATGTGATGAAGCTTAGGTCCCATCAGTGATGTGACTTAGGGTTCGTTTCGAATTATTTTTTTAAAATTATTTTTCTCAACAAATTTCGAAAAAAATGCTTTTTTGATAGGTTAAAAATTTTAGTTTTTGAAAAAGCTCAAATAGTTATTGTAAAAAAATATTTTTCAAAAAAAAATATTTTTTTCTTAAAAAAAAAGAAAAAAAAACACCTAATCCAAACAGACCCCTAATGTTGTTGTACTTATAAGCAAATGAGAAGCACTTTTCTTCGGCCCAAAAAAAAAAAAGAAAGAAAAAGGAAGGGAAGCACTTTTCCATGACGTAGAACTCTACTGCAAAACCTCGCATAAATTAAAAAAAAAAAAAAACTGTCTTGCAAAAGAGTAAACGAATAAGCATAAGGTGAGACACGTTTAGAAAATCAAATAAGCTGCTTATGACCTGCGGGTCAAGAAGACGTGATACGTGTGGGTGTTCCGTACGCCATCTGAAATCTGGTGGCTGCTGCATCCTAAACAGCATTTGTATTTCAGGATTTTCTACTTTTATTTCATTCTAAAATTTATCAGTATTTAATTATAAATATATTAATTTAACAATTTTCAGTATTAATTGATTATTAATGACAAATATTGTATTATTAATTATAATTTATTTTTCATTTTAAATGTGATATTATTTTTAATTTTAATAATAAAATTTTCTATTTTTGACAAATTATTTTTATTCAATTAAATATTTTTTTAATAATTTTATATTAAAACACAAGGACAATGTGATAAATTTTAAAAACACAATAGGTAAATCAACTAACCAAAAAAATCATGGGGTGTAACATGTATCTCACCTAATAAAAACTAATAGGCATAAAGGCGATAAAGAACCTTATTTTTTGTTATGCCATAAATGCCCTTGCACATACATCTCACATGCTTAGCACCCGCTTTTTCCGTTAAAAATTGGACAGGATGAGTAAAAGGATTAATATCGTCCAACTAATAAAATTAAGAGACTAAAAAGACTTGATATTCAAAAAACTAAAAATAAAACAAGATTAATAATCCAAGGACTATGAAATGAATCAGTCCATGAATTTTTAAATTTTGACTTTTGATTTGATATCTTCCCTTAAATTAAACGTCACAGAGTCATTAGTTTATAAACACCATTGGCGCATTGCTTTCAACATCCTTCCTTAAATATCTGTAAACACAACAGGCTTAAAAAGCTTAGTTAAAATATCTATAATTTGACTTTCACTTTGACAAAAAAACTAAATAAAAAACTCATCATTGCATAAAATGGCGCAATAAGTGATATCTAATGTTGATATGCTTGCTTCTTTCATATAGAGCTGAATTTTTTGAAAGCTTTGTTGTTGAAACATCAATGTCTATTATCTATATCTATATATTACTAGTGTGACACCCATGCAATACACGGGAAGCGACGTGTATGATTGAATATATTAAAACTATAGAGTTTTTGCATCTTATTAAATAGTTATTGAAACAATCATAGATTATGGAATTAATAAAACAAGATTATATATATAAAAAAGGGCATAATATTAATTAAATTAAAATATTTATTACAGAAATAGAACTGAATAAATGATGGAAACAAAAAATAACCTAAGAATGGACATATTTAATTGATAAGTAATTATAGAAAGCTTGTCAAATAAAGTGCCACTTGGCAGCATGAAATTACAGCTTATTTTGCTTTATTATATAGTATAGATATAAAATAAGCTACATGTAATATTTAAAAATGTTGCATGCCCTCTTCTCATGTCTTTTTCCCTCCAAAATTTATTTATATTAATTCATGTCAATTAATTTATACTAATTAAAATCATATTCATATAATGATTTTATTTCTTAATCTAAAACAAACATTATCTTTTCAATTATAAATTGTTTCATACATATTTCAATATATTTTTGGTCAACTAAATTAGTATATATATATATATATATATATATATTATGAATAATATTTTTGCCTTTTTAATACCACGTTGTCATTATGTCATACATTTTTTCTAAAAAAATTAATCTAACTGCTATTCATACAAAAAAAAAAAAACTTCTTAATCAAATTTTGTTATACACACACATACATACACACACACACATATACACGTATATACACCTCCCTTGCATATACTTCCATTAATTTTTCCTAGATTAATTAATGTTACAAAAATATAAAAATTATATATCAATAATAAATAAAGACATAAAAAATACTAATCAATTTCGTGTATCGCATGGGTTTAGTATTCCATAATTTTTGTTACATATCATATCTTTTTCCCACTTATCTAATAAAGTATATATAACTTGAATTCCTCAATTTTATATGACATTTTAATAGATATTTGAATTACAAATAATTTATCAATTATTATATAATTTTTATTCAAGCTCTTATATTTATTTTGTTATCAAAAAAATATGGCTTATATTCAAAATTTAGATATTGATATTTTAATTTTCCTCTATGAATAACTAAAATAATAAATTTTGCATTTCTAATATAATTGTATGTCTATACCTTGGACATCAAAAATAAAATTATTTTTAAAAATAAAGTATGTTAATTTCTGTATATATTTTTATAGAACATTTTAGAATATATATTATATTATTTTTAATTATAATCTCTACAAGTAATACATTCAGATTAATCCTATCCCTCTTTTTTGTTTTGTAATCCCTATTTAAAATTATATACTTCAATACACGACTAATAATAAAAACAAACAAATAATAAAATTTTAAAAATATATTTGTTTCATCATCACTTAAAATACAAAAATTTATCATAAATAATAAATAAATAAATACATAATTTGCCTGTGTATTACATGGATATACTCTAGTTTGAAAGAATTCGGGGAGACTTTCTTAAGAATTCCTCACATAGGATCAAGTTCTATAAATTAAAATTTCAAGAAACATAAAATAAGAATTACCTTACGTTGAAAACTTTGTCTTTCGAAAGCGTTGAGCACCTCTTCTTCGTACGCGATCAAGAATAGTCGAGCTCCTCCTCTTCGTACCCAATCAAGAATAATAGGGCGAGGCTATGTTTGATTTTTGGGTTTAGGGACAACTGATTTTTGGGATTAGGTTTTCGTAAAACCATCGTACATTGAAAATAATGTGAACTTTCTATATATAGGGAGATATGGACTTTCCATAAAGCCTATCCCCACAACCTGCTAAATTCAAAATTATGAACTTCTCAAATCCTTATTAAAGCTCAAATTAAATCCACATTTAATTTATAAACAATAGCCCATGAATTAATTTGATCCGCATATCTAGTGCTAGCTGGACATAGTTAAAATTAATTCTATGACCCGTAATAACTAATTAAACATTATAATATTTAATTCTCAATCAAATATCTCTAATGTTAATTACCCATAATATTATTTAATTTATAATTAAATAATAACACATCTAGTTCACAATTAAATGTGATCAAAATTATTACAACAGGGTCATTCCCCCAACTAATTCTCAACCATTTATGTGACTCCGTAGGTTCAAAATTAAACCGGTAATACAAGAATGATCATTATACTAATCGGATATACCATCTAGCAACGGTTCCTAACACCTAGATAAGCTAAATAGTTGTAAAGCAATATTCAACAAACCTGGGCACTGTGGTGGATTACCTATGATTATCAATATTATGAAATAACCCTAGGGGTGTGGTAAACTATCAAACCCCTAATCAGTTATTCCATGTCAAGTCCTAATGCCCTCATGACTCATAACGACGTAACCCCGTGATCCATCGCATGGAAAGCTTTGGCCAAAGTCTTAATAAATTAGGACTAAGTAGAATATCGTTCTCCTAATACCCGAAGAGGTCAATCTCATCTTGACCTACACATTGACTTCATGACATTTGCCCATAACCAGACCTTTCGTCACCAGATTAGAAATCTGGATAATTCGGTACCAAGGCATGGGAAGTAATCTACAAGTCTCTATGACAGTCTCAGGTCTGAGGGAATACAACATTCATGTGCACCACAAGCCATCCTCTAATAGTAGGATACATACTATAGAACACTCGCAATAGAGTTATGTTTAGTGAGCATGTCTTCATACCTCACTGTGTGTTACACCAGTGTCTCCACACCCATTGGTCATGAGGATAACCAACTAATATGACGTACTATAACATGTGTTCGATAGAATCAATGTCTTACTATCTATTCTATCATTTGGTTACAAACCAAGTTTAAGGATGACCGAGCTATCCCTCGTTCACATAACCCCATAAGATCATCCTAAAGCTACGTCATGATCTAACAATAAGGAGAAGATGTACGATATGACGTAAGGCCGAAAGTAAGACGACTAATGTCAAAATCAGTATGAAGTCTACAATAGATAACTAACTTTAGGACACCATTCCTAACATAGTTGCCATAATAAATTAAAACTAGTTTTTGTTGGTTGTGCGTGAATTCGAATGCCATTTCCTAACCAAATAACTTAACATGCACTTATACTTCAGAAACAAATTGGTTTCAATGGTTGACAAGGCTAAGGTCATTATTTGTTATTTCTTGGATAACCACATGATTGCTCCTAAATTTAGCATGAATATATATATATATATATATATATATATATATATATATATATATATACATCCAAATGTACTCTTGTTATTAGGGATGGAAATCGGAATGGATTTTGGATAATCAAATATTTCGGGTTCGGGTTTTTCGAGTTTCAGATGGAAAAAAAATACCCGATCGGATACTTAGAAACTAATTGTCCCGCTGGTTATCGAATTTTTCGGATGTCGGATTTTTCGGATTCGGATCTTCGAATACCTGACATTTCCACGAAGCTAAAAATACAAATTTCCTTACCATTTTTTTTGCGCTAAGTTAGCAAGTATGAATTTAATAGTGTTACCAAAAGTTTCAATGATGCACATGGTTGTAATAAGAGTTAAAATGCAATAACAGAAAGCACCCAACTCAAAAATATGCACGTTTAAAGTTGTATCATGGATAGTTGCGCACATGATTGAGTTTTTCACAAACAACCTAATGATTTTCCCTTACCCAACTCCAAATAACACTCACAACTTACCAAAAATATTAGCAACCGGTGCTTACTAGAGTTATGCATGTCCAGAAACAACATGCATGACGTGCCCTGAGATTACTAAGTATGTCATTCACTCTATCCTAAAATTTAGCCAATACTACACTACTAGGCTATTCCATCCATAAGTTACAAAAAAGTAAACAATAATATACTAAAGTTAACAACTATCTTGTTTGTGCCAAAGACAAACAATTAGCATCCAAATATAAAAACCAAGTTAAAACATTCCAAGTTCTTTTCCAACTCCAAAGTCTCAACTCAAATAATAATGATGCCTGCAAAAATAAAGAATTTGCAAGATTACTAAAAAATCAATTATTCTGAACAATGAGTGAACTAGTTAATATGACCAAAACAAGAAACAACCTGAATCCTCAAATCATATGTCTAGAATAGTGGTATCGGCCCTATTCCTACTCAACTCTGAGACAATTAACAAGAAATCAAACAAAATAATAATACAACAACAACAACAACAACAACAACAACAATAATAATAATGAAAACATAGAAATGAAAAAATAAAAATAAGAATATATAGCACTTTCAATAGATTCAATCTCAGTCAAATCTTCCTCAACACATATAGGAAGAGAATTGCAGCAAAGCCAATCTTTAGAACAAAGAAGTGCCTAAACTATTTTTAGAATCAGAGAGCTCCTAAAAGAATCTAAAATGCATCCCCCACTACTAAATGTAGCTTCTGAAGCAATTGTTGAGACTAGAACACTTAAGATGTCACAAGCCATCCTAGAAAGGAGAGGAAACCTAGGTATGTTTATCTTCCACCAATTTAAGATGCCAAACTTGGGTCCTTTTGCTTTATCAAGAACACCTTCCTCTTCATCAGACTCATCATCATCATTCTCAATTTCCTCGACAAGATATTTATCTAATTCAGACTTCGTATGTTCACGTGAACTTCTAGTCTTGAATTTTTTGAACTCTGAGATCAAAGTTTTTCTCCCCTTCTTTTCTAAACTAAAACTTCTACCACTACTTGTTGAATTTTTAGAAGAACTTGATGAAACACCATGACTTGCATGACTATACTTTTTTCTATACTCCTCAAAGAGCTCATAAATGGCCATTTCGAGCTTCAACCTTTATTGTTTCTCGCATCATAAAATCATCATACAATTTCTCAAAAGCATAGTCCAAGTACTCCAACTTGTGATGGGAATCAACAATAATCGCATAATCGATGACCTTGCTCATCTTTTTAACACATCCCCAATACTTATCAAAATTTTGCTTCATTGCACTTGACATCCTATTCTACTCAAGATCATCATTTTCTATCCACTCTTGGAGAATCAAAACCAGTGCACTTTTGTCATGGAACACGGCATTCGATGTTACATATAAGGACCCCAGGATCCGCAAAGTGAGATAAAAAAAACTGCTCTAGAAATCCAACAAGCAACCTAATTCTCCTCCAATCACAACAACTAAGCACTCCTTTATATGGAGGAGTAGAAAGAAAGTCTCTATACTTGCTGGCATCCCTAACTACCAAAAGCTCTTTCAAGCTTGGATGCACTCTTCAACATCAAATAAGTAGAGTTCCACCTAGTAGACACATCAAGGCACAACAATTTTTTACTATCAATTTTTTCAAGATCAATGAACTCTTGGAATTTATTGTACCTAGCTGGAGAGTTTTTAATGTATCTAATTGCATCCCTAACACGAACTATGGCATCTCCTTCATCCTTTTGTTTCAACCTATCTTGCACCACAAGATTAACTATGTAGGCAATGCACCTTATGTGTAGATATTTTCCATCCAACATAAAAGTATCCTATATCCTCATCCTTCCCCTCAAGTAACCAATGACAGTATCATTTGAAGAAGCATTATCTACAATAATCGTAAAAATATTATCAATCCCCCAATCAAGTAAGCACTTCTCAATAGCTTTCTTAATATCTTCACACGAATGACTCAATATAGGGCAAAACTTAATGATTCTCTTATGCAATTTCCAATCATTGTCAATGAAATGAGCTATGACACACGTATAGCTCAATTTTTGTTGTGAAGTCCAAGTGTCAGTGGTAATGCAAATTGTTTAAGTGTAATTCCTCAAGAATGATTTTAACCTTGCCCTCTCATTCAAATACAATGCAAAAGTATCAGTTGTAACAATCTTTCTACAGGAATAACAAACATTAGACATGCAATTGACATAAGTAACTTAAAGCCAATACCCTCAACAAATTTGAAAGGAAGCTCATTTATAATCAACATCTTTGTCAGAGTCTCTCGTGTCTTGTTTTGGTCAAATTGCCATCTTGTAATAGGTGCATCTTTATCACAAAATTGGATGGGTTGATGAGAGATACGATATTGATTAGTTAATTTTTCAAGAGAATTCTTCTTACAAGCCTTGTAGTGATTTTTTAGTGGTGTAGTCTCATGGTTCATTGGATTGACTCTTAATTCTCTACAACAATAACGACATCTTACCTTTTGGACTGGTGTTCTCACGCAAAAGAACTTATCAAAATGAAGCCAATATAGTGATCTAGGTGTAGATTGTTCTTTCCTCCCCTTCCCTTTCACTTTCTCCTTTTCCCTTTTCCCCAAGTCATTTAAAGAACTAATAACTCTTTAGGAATCTCCAAATATGTCAACCCCCATATTGCCATCAACATTTGATGAATCATTTCATTGGTCAAATGATTTAGGACTTGAGATTCCACAAAAGCGTGTTCTTTTAATAAGCCTTGGTGGTTTAGAGGCTGTCATTTCTAAATCATAAACAATTGAAATTTAATTATTAGTTATTGAGTTTAAGTCTTTCTCATTAATTTCTAAATATTTGACTCTTATACTAAAGAGAACAAAAAGAAGAAAACTAAGCTTGCCGGTTAGTAATGGCGAGGACAAAGGAGAATCATATTCGGGACTTGTCGACGACGATGTTGTTGAAGATGAATTCGACATCGCTGCTCAATTAAGCTGGCCTGCATAGATTCTTATTTATAAAATCAAATGCTTCAAAAACTAAATAGCAATTCAACGATTATTTTACCCAATGATTATTTGTCAAGATTAAATTAGTATGTAAAAACTAATCAGTATGCAAGTATGCAAAAAGTAAGTAGTATGCAAGGGTTGGGACAAAATATCAAACACCTTATTGGTAGAATTTTCGTTTAATGTGGTATACTGATTAGGATTTAGGAAATGCACCCTTAAATAATAAATTACCTTAGTACCAATCTCTTTATTATCCAGTTCATTTTCAAGAACAACATCTTCAATTAACACCTCAAAATTTTTATTAATCTGAACCTCCTCCCTAAAGATGTTGGTGCAACTTTAGCTTTGCTTCACTGCTTCTTTTTACTACTTTTGGCCTAAAAGATTTCTTTAATGTCAATTTTTTCTTCTTTTCTTCCCAGTAGATGTTGCTTTTTAGTTACTTCTTGTTAAGAGCCGAAAATACTGAATAATTGCATATTGGTTGGACTAAGTGGATAAGGAAACAAGAAAAGGTTGAACCATCATTGCCATAGAATTTATGGACTTTAATAACGCAATATTTGAAGGAAATAAGATGCAAAATGAAGAAAAAAATATATAGGAGAAGAAAAGGAGAAGGGAAAATATGACAAAAAGAAAGAATCATGAAAGTTCTAGATAAATGAGATGGAAACAAAAAGACTGGGAAAAATTTGAACAGTTTTTCAAAAATCTGATGCAATTTTGAAGTGCTTTTGTCAAAAATGTATTAAAAGTTGATGACCATAACTTGCTTTTTGTTACATAACCGCATTTAGAGCAATTAAACTGCTTTTTGTTTATGACATTGTCATATCTTCTGTGAATTCTTCTACAATTCATCACACTATTTTCCATTAAATAGGTGCAGCAAGGGCTGGTGTCCGTGGATCTGCTCTAAAGCTTGAAACCATGATAGTTGCTCCAATTCAGAGGTAAGATGCGCATTTCATTGATTTAACTATGTTCAAATTTCTCACGTTCTAGCTAGTGCCCACATGAAATAATCAATCGACGTCTCAACATTGCAAATGATCAAAAATGAAAAAAAAGACTAAAAAAAGAAATCAATTCTCAACCATTGCAAATTTGCGATTTGCGAAGAAATAAAAAAAGAAATAAAGAAAAAGTTCTTAAAGACAAAAACTCGAAATCTCAACTCTCAATCGTTGTGAATCTGCAATTTGCAAAGAAATCAAAAAAGATATAAAAAAAAGTTCTTAAAAACAAAAGCTTACAGTGCGAAGACTGAAGACCTCGACGTGGGGCTGCTGGTGGTACACTGGCTGCTGAGCAGGGGTGAGAAAGCGAGTGAGCTGAGGTTAGGGCTAGGGCTTTATCTAATTTAGGAATTGGGGCTGAAATGTTATGTTAGATCAATAGTATTATTAGTATATTACTGGAGGTTATAATTTAAAAAAAAAAAAACTTAAACATCAGGTTTTTCAAATCGGGTTTGGATAAAAATAATGATTCCGAAAACCGATCCGAAAATATTGATTAACTCGCTTATGAATTTCCACCCCTACTTGTTATTATCAACATCACAAGTATAAGCACTATCTGAATACACAATCAAACTTGGTTCTTTACCCTTTTTCTTCTAAAATTGTCCAAAATGTATTGTCCCTACAAATAGCAAAAAGATTCTTTTTGCAGCCAAGAGATAAATTTTAGTCGGATTTCATGTATCTACTGATTAAATTGACAACATACATGATATTTGGTTTGGTTAATGTTAAACACATAAAACTTCCAACAATTTTCTTGTAAAAAGTAGCATTAACCTTCTTCCTGTCACATTATTTGCGAGCTTGAAACCAAGTCCCGTTGGATTTAGAACTGAATTTCAATCTTTCATTTTGAATTAGTCTAAAATTTTCGAATTGTATTTTTTCTATCATCCAACATGCCTATGTCATTATTGCTATAAATAAGATCATCAACATATAGGGCCTGTTTGGATTGGTTTTTTTTAAAAACGTTTTTTAACAGTTTTTGAAAAATAACATTTTTTTAGAAGCTAAAAATTCTGGCTTCTAGAAAAGCTGAATTTGCGTTTTTTTTTTTTCAAAATTTCAGCTTTTTTAAAAGCCAAATCAAATAATTATTGCAAATCTAATATAAATTTTTTTTTAAAATTAAGGAAAAAAAGCTAATCCAAACAGGCCCATAAGCAGTGGCGGAATCAAGATTTTTAATTAGGGGTGGCAAAAAAATATATACACCAAATTATAATCCGATTCAAGTTTTCAATCCAAATGACAAAAGAATCGCTTTTATAATAACAATTAACCATAACATAAGATGTTATTTACTGTAAGTTTGCAAAATCAATGAATATAAATAAATTTTTATTTACTCACTTTGATATCAAGTTTTTTTTCACACCTCATATGCTGAAGTTTAGATCAATGACAAAAGAGCTAATAACAATTATAATGATCGAAAAAAAAAGTACTATTTTTCTACGATTGGCAAGAAACAAAAAAACAATTATACTAATTCACCAATTCAAATATAAATAATATTCATATAAGAATGAGCCATCTACGTGAAAGTAGTTAAAAGCTAATATCAAAGTAAAGTACTAACTTAATTTATGAGGCGAGAGATTTTGTGATAATGATTGAATATTTTATAAATTTTAAGAAAATTGATTTGAAAATAAAAAATAAAAAATAAAGTGATTCAAAATTTTATAAGTAAGAAACTTATCTTTTTTCTCTTTTTAAACGTAAAAGGCAACTTGATGGTGGTCATAACAAACAGTGAAAGTAGTGTGCGGTTTTTTTTTTTAATGCCAAACGGCTTGCTGTTACTTGCAAAAAAGTAGTAAAAAGCAAAAGTCCACGACAAGATTCGAACCCCCAACCCTTTCAATGGATAAGCCACGCTTGGGTGGCAAAAATATGTATTTACTTGCAAAAATAAACAATAAATGAAAAAAATTTAAAAACTGAGGGGTGGCGGCCACCACCACATGCCACCACTATAGCTCCGCCCCTGCCCATAAGCACAAACTATCATCTTTCCGTTATCTCCAAATTTAGCATAAGGTGTGTGTGCTCATAAAGACATCTTAGAAAGCATCTATACAACTATACTAAGCTTGTGGTACTTGTTTTAGTTCGTACAATGCTTTCTTTAGATCGTATACCTTACTTTTGTAACCTTATTTCATATACTCTGAAGGTTGATCAATGTACCCCTTTTCTTCCAATTCTCCACACCAAAAGCTAACTTCACATCCAACTAATAAAGATGCCAAAATTTTTGAGCAATTATGGAAAACAACACACGAGCAGTGTCAAGTCTGTCAATTGGAGCAAACATTTCTTCTTAATCAACGCCAAATTCTTGCTTGTATGGAAAATCCACTCGACACCAACAGGCATATCATCTTCGTCGGATTGATCACTAGACTCATGATCAATCATCTATACGGGCCTCTTTCTTATTTGCTGAGATAGTGTTTTTTGCACTTGTTTTCAACATCAAGCAACTTCTACAATAGGCAATGTGGCTGTGTTAGGGCCTTTTTGGATTGATTTTTTTCACAAAAAAAAAAAAAACACTTTTTTCTTGGAAAAAGTTACATTAAATTTACAATAACTATTTGATTTGACTTATAAAAAAGTTAAAACTCTAAAAAAAGCTGATGTATAGCTTTTCTTAGAAAGCCGTCAAAAAACGCTTTTAAGAAAGCCAATCCAAACCAGCCATTAATGTCGTTTCAATGGGAAATTTTTTTTAGCCAAAGTGTTACATCATTGCTCATCAACTAGAAAATACAAAATAACCCAACTTCATCAGGAATTCAGGATATTGGTCTTTCTATACGAAAGACAATCAAAGGATCTTGGACATATAGCCCATCCAGTTACACGCCAAAATTCCTCTAGACCAATTTTTTTGCGACCCAATCTACTAGTTTGTTTGTGTATCTTCGTAGAAATAATGAATTTCAGCAACAACCATATGAATATCCTCCAATATCTCGTCCAACTTCCAAGGAGAGGAATGCCTTGTGGATCAGGCGCCGGCCGCAATGCATTTTCCGTGGATAGCCAACTCAATTCAGTTCTATATTTGTTCCAAGAAGAAGAATATATGATTTTTAGGAAAAAAAAAAAAGAGTATTTATCCCGTAAAAATAGCCAACTCGAACAGGCACTATTAGTGTGAATGATCTTATTTTAAGATATTTATTCTATTAAAATTTGGAGATATCTTATTAGATTTAAGATATCTCATTACATGTACCAAGCATTCTATAATTGTAAAAAATAATATAGGATGGATTGCTTATTTCTTATAAGATAAAAAGTATAGTTTTATTTTGAATTTTCATAGGATACTTGATAAGATTTCTTAAATCTTATAAGATGCACTCTCATTTCAATAGGATAAGTATCTTAAAATAAGATCATAACAAACCGAGCATATGTACCTATCAATCTATATATTTCTATGCATATACAAAAGCCATTTGAATAACACCACAAATTCACAAGTTACTTCCCCCAAGTAAAAGAGAACTGGACATGCCAACTTAACACTATGTTTGGATTGAGGGGGAATGGAAAGGATTTACAAATCCTTTCCCCTGTTTGGGTAAAAATGACTTGAAAAGATTGGGTTAAGAGGGGATTAGACCAATCTCCTCATTTCTTTTAATATTGATCCTCTCAAATTGGAAGGAAATGAAGAGAGA
The DNA here is from genome assembly GCA_028554755.1 of Cordia subcordata. NCBI lineage: Eukaryota > Viridiplantae > Streptophyta > Magnoliopsida > Boraginales > Cordiaceae > Cordia > Cordia subcordata. The sequence goes on from JAPTOF010000007.1 coordinate 4,205,479, forward strand.
GGATTTTTTTTTATTGTAATAACTTTTCTATCCTTTATTTTATATTTAAACATAAAAGTAACAAAAAATATAAATATCCATTTAAATATAAAATTTATCCTTTCTTTCATTTCCTTTCAATCCAAATAAAAGAAAACTACGATCCTTTATAAACCTTTCCTACACAAAATTTTTTCAATCCAAACAAGAATTAATCATTTCCCTCATTTCCTTTATAATCCCTTCCTTTTCTTTCCTTTATTAAACTCCCCCTCTCGAATCCAAACACAAGGTAAAGGTCAATTAATTTGCCTAAATGTTACCAACCCATTTGATGCGATGCATGGTTAAACAATATACGATACAATGTATAGTATACCAATTTTAATTTAAATGTAGAGGACATATATATTTTTTTGTGGATTAAAATATAGAATATATTTAGTTGCATTTATTACAATCAAATATTATAAACATGGTCCAAATATTTGTAGCAAAACAAAGATATTTTGCTCAAAATTTTTTTTATTATTTTCATGAAAAAAACTAATCCAGACTAAGCCCTAAAGCTCTAGCATTTGGAGAAAGACCCAGAAGGCGTATAAACCAAACCAAACCAAACTAAACATTACCCCACACGGTGGATCTAACAACCTTACTCATTCCTAGCAAGGACAGCATAGATACATAGCCGATCTAACGGCGTTACTCATTCAGGGCAGCCTTCAAAGACTGACAGACTAATAACCTGTAAAAATTCAACTTTTGGGAGCTTGAAACAAATTTCAATAAATGAGAATAACACTAAGATGGCTGGGTTAAATATTACAAAACTGTTCCCTCCCTCTTGCATGATCAACTCTAGCTGCTGCTTTTGGTCTTGCCACGCTAAGGAGAGGGAGGGAGATTGAGGAAACTAATAACAACATCATTCACACAAAAGACCAATTAACAAAAGAAAACGCGAGGCAATGAACACTGTTATCTTCTCCAGCAAGAACTTTCCACGCGATTGCCTGGTCGTACGAAACATGACGTCCCATTGTTGACATACAGATTCCTCCAGGCAAATATGCAAATCCCTGTAAAAACAAGGACGGAAAAACTTAACGAGTCTAGCGCACTTCCTATTTTTCTTCTTTAACTTTCTTTTTCTATCACTCCCTGTATGGTGGGGCAGCTGGGGGTTGCACGTTTGGGGAAATGGGAGGAGATCACAAGGACCAAGGGGTGTGCAACATGGAAAACTTTTGAGAAATTTTCATAAGTGCTCCCAAATAGAATAATGGCTAGATGATTTAGCCCGAGTTTTTTTGACAGATACGAGTGATACTGCCATCTCAACCGTAAGTAGGATGGACGTATGCGCTTGGAAAAGATCAAAACAGAGAGACTGGCAACATAAGCTACATATTTTATGACGTCTAGGGTACCTGTTGCATTATCTTTGCAAATTCGGAAAACAATGCCTTGCGCCCAGAATCATCAAAGATTTTGTCCACTGTAATATCTTGTAAAGCCACTAGAGTCGTCTCCAGCATGTCAAGTCCAGCCTGGTTTGCAAATATGAATACTGGCAGTGACTGCATCACCAGAAAAGACACCAATTATTATGTTTTTGTTTTTTTACCTTTTTTGGTTTACAAGATACCCTCACTTAGACCTCATATACAGAGAATCGGGAATAGCAAAAGATGTGTAAGCTATAAGTACATCCAGAGGCTTCAAGTTCAAGTTGAAAAATATAATCAGCCTCCATTTAATAGGAGAGTATATTTTGAAATGTTCTTCGGTTTGCAAGGTTTAGGTTGCTTTACCTTTTCTTCCTCTAACAGAGCATGTGTATGTTTGGGCAGTTACTTCGTCAAATTTTCAGGTGCAACATATGAAAGCTACATAATATGGCTTAAGAGTATGACGTACCTGTAATGAGCAGCACAGGATGGCATCTTGATGATGCCACAGATTTTTGAGCACCAACTCATTGCTCGAACAGTCACCTCCAAGTAACTCTCCCCCAACATGATAACTGAACCGTTAATCCAAACAAAACACAGGTCAGCATAAAGACGAAAATGATTTTTCTCTTTTCATCTATTCCAAGCCAGGCAATCTCAGGGCCATGGGAGGGGGAAAAAAGAAGAAGAAGAGTGGAAGAGGGAGGTGGGGGAGGAAAAAAGGAAAAGTTCCTTCCAACTAATTTTGACTGTTTCTGCTTTCTTTTGCATTTTTTTCCTGTGTTTGAGGGTTCACTGTGGTGTTGTGGGGTTGTTAAGCAGAGAGAATTTTAGTAATCTGGTTCAACAAATCCTCAACATTGCAGGACCTGCCCCAGTCAAGACTCTGACAACCAAAATGATCAGCATAGTTCACCTGTAACTTTGGCAGATCCAGTGAGCCAGTGTGAGAGCTTCAGGACAGCCCGGATAAAGCTTCAGTCCAACAGCAGGGCTCAATCCTGATGGAGTTATGGCCATTGCCACTCGTTGCACAGAGGATATGACAGTGCGGACGTATTGGCGTGCCATTGTAGCAACATTCTCCTGCAAGTTATTCTCAAATGGGAACTGGAAGGCAATAGTCAATACTGATCTTGCAGTGTGACTTGAGGATGTGTCCCCAGAGATACGGTTCGTAGCTGGGCTGACTTCAAGGCTTGATGTCAGATCTAGTGTCTTATGAGCAGTGAAATTCTGAGTGTCACCCTGAACAGCAAAATTAATGTCATCAGATAATATGCTCCAAAATTTGTATCAATGAGACAAAAGTAACCAATTTCGTAAGCTCCAAAATTATAAGAATATAAAAGGTCTCTAAGTGAAAAGGTAAACAACTGAAAAGCAATCTCGGATCACATGCCTAGGGATGTCTAATGGTATTTCTATGTGGACACAGGACTCAACATACAATTCATACACTATTACCAGATATACACATTATAGAGTGTAGAGGTTAAGCACTAAAGCTAGACTGTATATTTTATGAGCTGCCTGAGCTAAAATCAAGTCCATGAAGTTTCAAGAGTTTCTTGACGAAGATCCAAGTGGAAAGAATGTATACTCAACTGATTTTGAATCCAAAGGGATTATGCGAAAACCCGAGGGTAGCAGGGGGGCATCATCCGGAAACATTTCATCTATTGGAGCAAAAACAAGTTCGGAGCAGGCTCCTACAGCTGTCTCATCAACTCCGCTGCACATCTGCAAAAGAAGTATTCAGTAACAAGCACATGATCTTGACTTCTGTCCCCACTATACATTTCATTATGAAGATTCACTGACCAAGAATGGCATATTACAACCAAAGATGAATATATGTTGTGTATATACAGATATCTAGACAAGTACCTGCAAGAGATGAATGTCCCGTGACATAAAACCATCATCTTGCCCAAAAGAATGACCCTCAAGTCGAATCACTTCAAGCATCTGAATTCAAGACGGGCGGGTCAAAGGGAGGAACAAAGAGTAAATAAAATCTCACAAGGTAGGACTCTTCCTTTAACAGTTACTGTTGGCAATTTGAACTTTACTTTCTTCCAGAGAGATTCATCAAGTACAAATGAATATGAACATACAACTCTGAAACTAATTGAAAAAAGATGAAAGAACAAAACTAAATGAAAGTTCTAAAGCAAAACGTAAATGAAACTTCTCTTAGTAACAAAAACTAGAAAATAAAGCATAGTAATTATTCTACAATACTTTGAAACAACAATATCACAATTCTGAAGCACTAAAAGTGTAAGTATGTCTATTCAACTTCAACAACTGGAAGGCCCATTGTGTACCATGGGTAAATCAGGATCCAACAATGGTCACAACATACCTCTTCATGTTCAATTGTATGACCAAGTGGCATAATGATTTGGCTGCCGGTAAATCTGGTCGGCCTCATCCCAGTATATGCATATGGCATAGCTTTCAAAGAAGCAGCACAATAAGCATCAATATTGAAATCTGCCCACTCTGATCGGTGCTCCCTTAGAAAGCGGACCAGCACAGCAGGAGGAACATTCTAAAAGACAAGCCAACCACTAAATTACTTTAAAGACATCAGGTAGCACCACCAAACCCAGTCGTCAACTTTTGCATGAAGATAAGCTTAAAGCATATCCACTTGATCAACCAGTGACAAACATAACTACAGAATACAGTATTTCAAAAAGCAGACATAATAGTAGAAATATTAAACAGTATGACAGAAGAATTGACATATGCCAAAAGGTAATTTCATGTATTCACCTTGAGTAGCATGGATGCTTTTGCACAGAGAATGCCTCCAAGCAATGGAAGGTTATTGGATGAGGTGCCCAGAGTTTTGGTTGAATTAACAGCGACAATTACATCTTCAGCTCCATCACAATTTAATAATGACCAGCCATCATCATTGAATCCATTTATAGCATCATTAAAGCCTCTGCAGGAAAAAATAGTAAAATTAGAGTAGATGAACAGAGTTTTATCTTGTTCAAAGTACATCACAAGAGTCAACGAAAAAAAGGACTTGGATGCACTTGCATCAAGTGATGCAGTCCACTCAGAAGACAAAATTTGTGTAGCTACCTGTTCAATCTCTGGCTAAAAGTTCTCAGAACAGCTGGCTGTCTGCCAAGACCATACACCACCTCACCACTTGTTTCCTGAGCTATTTGCCTGACATATCGAAGAGCCTTCACATAAAATTTTTAAATTAGTAACCAAATTGCCTGGGTCTCTACAGAGATTCAAGGTAAGAGATACTTTTAAAGCTACAGGAATTTTCTATATTAATTGCATGCATTAAAGTTGGAATGCGACGATAATTAGGTTGCTGGATATAGACTTCTATGGCAACTCCAAATATCCAAAATCTCTCAAAGGCTCAATTTCATTGCGCAGTGGAAGTCTACAGAATCATCTATATTTAACCATATACTTGATTCATAACTAAAGAATAGTTCTACTCACCGCAATGGTCATTTTCTGTGCTACAACCTTTGATGATTCATAAAGTGGTCGTAGCACCTCTGGCACACTCCATGCCTGGAAGAGTATTAGTACATGAGCGAACAACTTTGGCCAAAAGGACAAACACATAAAAGACCAAAGAGAAATATTTAACCTCAAGATTTAAGTGATCGACAATATGAATAATTGATCCACCACCCTCACAGGGTCGAATGAGATACCCAGATGGAAGCATTTCAGCTCTTACAAATTGAGAAGCTGCAGCTGCATTTGGACCAGCCCCAGTACCAGACAGAGATCGTTCACACACCTTAAAAAAAATTAAATAAGCATCAATTCCCCCTGAGACAATTATTAATTCAACGAGAACTACACAAATACTAAGATCATTATAAAGGAAGTATTTTTCTCTTTAACAAACTCCCCGTCCCCCACGGGATTCAAACCCAATTCAGGAGGTAGTCCCAATCAATTGAGCTACCCCTAATCCCAAGGTAGCATTTGTAATAAGAGAAATTAAGAAGAATAGGAGCTCTAGTTAGTATTAGCTAAGCATACTTGTCCAGTTTGATAAATATCATTTGCTTCAACGGTATAGTGCATACAATAGAATGCATGTTAAACAATACATGATAAAGTTAACACACACAAGATTCTGGAGATTTTATGCAAAAAAACTTAATGCGAAATACTACATACAGAAGTGAGTCTCAGACAAACTTGCTTGATAAAGATCAACAGTATGCATACCACAAGACTGCCATTTTCTAAGGTTGTTGTGTATCTCAGAGTCCAGAAATCTCTTGCCGGAGCCAGAGTAGTTGGGGCATAGGTTTGTGTATAAACGAGCTCAATACTTCCTCCGTTACCAGCAGGGAACATTGTAAAGACTTCAAGGCTCCTACAGTCTCGAAACCAACATGGGCGATCTTTAAGGATCTCTGCAATCTGTCGATATATACAAGACAACTAACTAAGCAACCAACAGAAATGTGTAAACAGCAGAAAATGGAAACACGACTAGCTAAGTGTCCAAGAGAAGTGTGTAAAAGAGCAAAAAAATGGAAAGCTTACCTTTGTAGGTTCCAAACTTACTAGACCGCATGCTCTAGCTGCCACACCGCTACATCTCTGTGAAATGGCAAAGATCCCAACCGAATCCGGACCAGGCTGTCAATAAAATGAAACATAAAGTCAGCACTTGAAATGGAGAACTGGTTTAACTGAAAAACTTCCCGGATAAGACGGAGCCATACCTTCATCCCAGGCATCTGGACCCAATCGACAGCAGTTCCTGTAGCCTTGGAAAGGAACTCTGCCAAGGTCTCCTCAGCAATGGAGAGGAGTCTACCAAAGGTTAAGAAGAATTAGCAGATAACAACAGCAACAAAAAATAGTTCAGATTTCAAATTATGTCATGGTATATATGAAAAGTGAGACGAGGATAAGGCTGTTAGCCGCACTTACCCTGCAGGGTTATTTGTATCTCTAAGAGAATGCTGTGGGGTTGTGACCACTGACTCACAACTTCCATCAGCAGCCGCTGTTGCCTGAAAAATAATTGTGATATTTAAGTTTTAACTGGTGAAGCAAACAACAACACTAGAATCCTTATCTTAGTATTGATTAAAGTAGGTGATATGACTCGACAAATAACAAAGTAGTCGGTACTGGTCATTAAATCCTTGCGTTAGCATTTGATTAAAGATAGTTGAAGATGCAAAATTACAATTCAATGCACAAATAAGTGACAAGCAGAACTCCAGTAACACTTAAACCTCAAAATCTTCCACCCCGTATGCATATGATTGTGTAAGGCCAAGGATTACCACTACTACTGACAGCTGAAAACTGAAAAACAGCAGTAAGATGCCTACAATAATGAACACAACCTCTTCAATGTATGGACTACTTTCAGCAATGGAAGCATCTTGCCAATGAACATGAACACACAAAAGGAAAAAAGAAAAAGATCTGATTGACAGAGATTTCCAGTTCTAATAATTAGTACAAGAAAATTGACATACGCTTTGCAACTGTTGCCGCATATACCCGTTCTCAGAGACCAGCTGAGAAACCTGTTTCTGCAGGCGATCATTCTCCTCCATCAGCAATTTGTTCATCGCAGACAGCTTTCTATTCACAGACTGGAGCCTTGTAGACTCCTTCCTCTGCTTCTCTCGGCACCTGCATCGACAAAAATAATATTTCTCATCCTCAACTATAACACATACACAAACACAGATTGACTTCGGATGCACATTCTTCATTCATGTATCCAACTTTAGAATGCAACCAAAGCCTTGACACAATTTACCATCCCAGTTAACTTCTCGACCAAAATGGGAATTCTGACAAATCACTGCTTATCTGATATAAACCACTTAAGCCTACTCATTTAGATGAACAATTGAAGTAAAGAAACAAATTCCAAATTTCCTACAGAGTGTGAAAAGCATCTGCAGATTAATGGGAAACAAATACATCAACAAACAAAGAAACAAAATAAAATGAAGGCATTAAAATTCCCCCTTTACCTTCTATTCTGAAACCAGACTTTGATCTGCTTAGGATCAATATTAGCAAGAATAGGACATTCTCGGATCAGCTGCTGTCGGCGCAGCGAGCTGGGCTTGGGACACTCGGCATAAACCCTTTCCAAGGCCTCAACCTGCTCCGCCGTGTACCGAACATATTTTCCACCATCAAGATGCTTAGTGATGCTACCCCCACTGCTACTTTCTCTATGCTGCTGTACCACCATAGCCATTTCCCGAAACTTTCGGCCAACCCCACCTCAAAAATACAATCTTTTCACTACCCAAGTGAATAAATCACCCAAAGAAGCTATTGAATCTTTGAGCAGCTATTTCAACAACCCCACCTGCTATTTCAACAACCCTACCTCTAAAACTCTGAACTTTTCACCACCCAAATGGATAAATTACCTCAAGAAGCTATAAAAACTATGAGCAACTACAGAATCAAGTCTCTTTCAAACCCCAAGGGCTTAATCTTTGTAAACACACCCAAACTAAATCTTGTCTTTTCTATTGATATCAAAAGAACGGTAAAAAGAAATGAAGGGACTTGATTGAAGCAGAAGATTCCTTGGTGGGCTCAAAGAAAGAACACTCTTTTTCACTTCATACACACACTTGGCTTACAAAGGAAGAGGGGTGCAGCCAAAACTGCTCAACAAAGCATAGCATAAGATTATATGCGTACAGACAAAATAATATTATCTTTTCTATTTCCTTTTTCTTCCATGAAACAAGAGACGGTAAACTTGCTACTTTTACACACAAAACACCACTACTTTTACACACAAAACACCAAAGTTCTTCTATCTTATAGAGCTAGAACTGACTAAAACTTCTTAAGTTTACCTCAATATTTACTTGTAAATCTCAAAGAAGCAACAATTTTTCTTTGGAATCTTTTGGGTTTTTTCCCAATAACATGCTGTGTTTCAGCTTGGTTCTTTCTCCGCCAAACAATCCAAAACAAAGCAAAAAGCCTTCTGCTTCTAGAGATAAGCTCCGAGCAAATATTCACCAAAAAAAAAAAGAATTTTTAAGTCAAGGAACACAGCTTTTGGAGATCCCAGATATTTACCTTGAAAATGAAGGCTTTTTCTAGAAGGAAAAAAAAAAAAAAGAACAAGAAGAAGAAGAAGAAATAGCCAAAAAGGACCCCGTTGTTTTTCTTGTTTTTTGATTTTTTTTACCCCTCTAAATTTCTCTTCCTAAAACAAGAAATATAAGTAGAAAGCCAAAGAACATTAAGGAGTATTTTTTTTTTGCTGGGCGAACATCAAGGAGTTGAGAATAAAAGCACAGCCATGTCAAAATGGCAACTTTCAAGCAGAAAAAAAAAATGAGATTTTCAGAGAGAGAGAGAGAGAGAGAGCGAGCAGAATGGAGAAGAAAAATGGTGGTGGGTGGGAAAAGAAAAGATGCAAGGAGAGAAAGAGAGAGAGAGAGAGAGAGAGAGAGAAGGGTTGAATAAGAATTGGCCCAAAAATCGAAAATGCCAGTGTTTTATGCTCTGCTGCTGTTTGCTGTTCCCTGTTGCTCTTGCTGCCCTGCTGTGTCCGCTTCTTTTTTTTCCCCTCTTTCTTTTTTATCACTTTTTATTCTTTATTACTTGCTCCTTTAATTTCTCGCTTTTTTTTTTTTTTTTGGGTTAGGAAGGTAGAGTCGAGAAGTTTTTTTCATTTTCGGGAAATGTGTAAATACTCAAATAAACAGGTCAAATACTCTCTAATTTTGTTTTTTCTAAAATTGAGCCTCCAAATGTTTAACGAGTTGGTGCCACGTGGATGTCTTAACGGTAAGAGTTAAAATTAAACACGATTTATAACAAAAGTTTGAATTTAGTCTCTGTTTTGAATTGAGTATCCTTAACTTAATTGGTGCACACAGAAAAAGTGTTATGTAATCAAGCTTTGTTTGTTGGTGGTTGGGCCCTATTAGATATACCGGATATATCGATAGTCGAGCCCTACCAACTAAATTTTTCTTGTCGCAAAAAAAAGAGTTTAAGAAGTTGATGTATGGTTAATGCTTTCTGTAGTCTCTCGACTATTAAAATGGTATTTTTAGTCCATTTTTTTTATTAGTTTAGCATCTGTTGGTCATTTAATATATTGAAAAAAATCTTAGTTTTTTGATGGAAATGACACGCGAGCTGCACGTGAGAATATATGTTGAACAAGTTTGACTCTGAGAATATTTTTAGCTTGGCTATTTCAGCGTCTTTGAACATGAGTGTTTTAGTCCCTAAATTTTTATTAATAGGACATTGCTCCTTCGTGACATTCTATACAAATATTGGCAGAAATCTCAGGTGATAATTAGGTGTAATCTAAGACGTTATATTTAAAGAGATAAACTTGCAAATATGGCAATGAACACTAGTTTTCTGTAATGTTTGCTTACAATAATTCGTAAATATGTGTTTTTTTTTTGTGTTAGCACCCAATATAATCAAGAATACCAATTGTATCGTTGGACTGAGAAGAATATTTTGGTGGTAGTTAAGCGCGGGAAGAAGTAGTAGTTTTATCAAATTGAATATTGCAGTCCATTGGGTTTTGATATGAAAATTGACAATGTTCTAAGGTTGTATCACTGATTAAAAATGTACTATTATATAGTGTCATGGGAGGCAAACGAAATGGTACTAGCTGATTGTAAATCCAGTTGTCTAATATTTATGTGTACATTTACATATCTACCTTAGATAACTCTAAAATAGAGCCCAACAACCTTCTTCTTTTCCCGCCCAAACCCCATATGCATAACTCAAACAAAGTCTAGCAATCTGCTTCTTTTTTGCCCAAACCCTAGTTGCATAACTCTTGTCGACAAATTACTTGTCACTAAAATGCAAGTCCACGCTGATAATACATGCTTCTTGTCGCATTTGAACCTTGCATGTCTTGATGTGAGAAAACTGTTATTAAGTTGTATGTTTGCAAATTACACATGCCTGCACAATGGCTTGGTGTCCCATCTATAAAATGGCAACCCACTTATCACTCCCCCAAGCTAACTTCTCACACTTAAATTATCTATTCATATCAAGACTTTTGGCTTTGACAGTGTAAGTTGATAGCATTCTATAGGCATATATTTATATGTTCATTATTGTACATGTTTTAGATGTGACAGGGGAATTGATGGATATTGGATCACTCATGTTGTTGTGTTTGGAGTGCCTTGAAGTTGTTGGTTGTTTTGTCTGTTTACTTTGTAATGAGTGTTGATGTGTCTTCGGTGGTATGTGAAAATGAAGCATAAATACAACTAAGTTTTACACCCGCAAGCGTATGAATCGTCTCTAGTACAGTGTGTTCATACAGGTATCGTCTCCACAGGAAAGCCACCTTAGTTCGGCCTCTATGCGCTCACGTGCCTAAAACTAGCTACGTGCTTATGTGTATGCTTTCTTTAGGATTAAGGGGCGCTCGGGGAAAGGAAAATAAAGATCTGCTAAGCTAATCTAATAGAGGAACCCAAGGTGCTAAACTAAGGAAAGAAAGCTCTACAAGGTAGAAAGGGATCTAGAGTGATTGCATTGCAACTAGATTCGGGCTGTAATAATGATTTGGTCTATCTATTGTTCGATTGCTCTCTTGGAGACCTTAGCTAACTAACCTTATAATCCACTAGGACTCGATGTGGGTCTGTCCCCAGGTGGATCCCTAGAGTATAGTGTGGTCCTTATGACTTAGGATTTTCGGGTTTAGTTAGTTAGGGCCTCTTTGGTGTTGATTAACGTTTTTCTCGAGAGACTAACTTATTAGTATTATTTCAGACTAGAGATTACACTCCTCAAGCATTAACTAATGCTAGTTAGTACTTTTTTAGTATTGTTTTACACTATAAGTATACTCCTACCACACTAAATCATCTATTAAGCATATTAATCAACACACATTAGTTGCAAATAGAGCTCATGCCATTAGCATAGATTACGGGTAAGGTGAGACCACTACTGATAGCATTTAAGCACAAAAGAACACATGTATTTTTAGTTAAGCATTTTAACAAACACATAGACATGTTTGATTTTCAATACATAGACATATTGAATCATGCCATTAACTAATGTAAACAAACATGTATTAAGAGCCAAAGATACACGCAAATCCTTTATTCAATGCCCTAATCTAATATGCAATAACAAACACCGAAAGATGTAGCCTAATCTAGTAACATATTTACAAAAAATAGAAGGAGAACAAGAAGAACTCCTCTAAATCTTGCTTCCAAATCTATACAAGCCCTTCAAATCCTTGTTAGATACTTTAATCCTGGCTTGGTATAGGGTTTAGATGGTGTATGGAAGTGTTAATAGAGGTGAAAGATTATTAGGTTCCTCTCCTAGAAATGACCTAAAATCAGTTACTTATAGACTCTTCAGCATAAGTACTAGAGACCTTACCAGTCAGGCAGTACGAAATATGATGCTCGACTTGTAAAAATATGAGCTTTCTGGATCTACGAGCTAACCCTATCGGGAACTCTACCAGCTAGCCCCAATGCCTAGACAGCTCAACTTGAAACTTCATTTCTGGCTCATTTCTTCGTGTTTTCGCTTCCGGTCTTCAATGTTTTGCTCGTTTCTTCCTTGTTGAAGCTCGTCATAAATCAAAACTCACCTAAAACACAAAATATAACACTTATAGTATTTATGCATCTAAATATATTAGGTACAAATATTAACAAATATACATAAATTTTATACTAAATGCACTCAATTATACTCTAAATATTGCTAAATGTGCATGCAAACACTATGTACAAACACACACAAATGACACATATCAAGTGTCTTCAAGGTGTTTATTGGTTTAACTCTAAAAGTTCAGCATTTTGATTAAATGGAAATTCATCTTTTCCAAATATATACATATACACATAAACACAAACACACACACACATATATAGTCATTCATCTCTAATGCTTGCAACTCAACAAAGTAAGGACAAACCAATTTAAGATAAAGCAATGCAGCGCGGGCCTACTAGACCGAACTAAGTTCGTTTCCTTCCCCAAAGGAATATCACCTTTACTTGAAAAGCCTTGTTTATTATGGATGTGGAATGTCGTGAATCTCTTTAGTTAATGGCAAATCTGTTCTGTAATATTCAAGCTATATCATTGTAAATTTATCTCCCTTTAGAATTGTTTTGGGAACATGCTAATTTTCATTCTTGATTTACGGAGTTAACATGACACGAAAGTATAAATATGATTTTCAACTTTATATAGTGTTTCTTATAGTATGTGGCTTCTTTTCCATTACATTGCAAGTTTTTATTTTCTTTATAACTTTATATCGGGACCAACAGAAGAAGAACATATAAAGGAGAATGAGTAGAAAGGATTGGTGAGTTTGGGATCATACCATCTAACATAGCCTTCCTCTACTCTTTGTAGAAGCACTTCAAGTAGAAGGATGTTGTCACTAAAATCTCTTTTGCCCCTTGAGCATTTTTATTCACGATATGATATTATATGTGTTACAAAATTATTTTTCCGTTAATTGAAATGCATAATTTATATTTTTGAATACATAATTTATATTTCTTACGTTTTTATGTCACCAACATATTTTACATTCAGACTTGGTGCGCCGCATGGGCCTACAAGGCTAGTGCTTATATCTTTGTGCTGCGTTTGTTGCATGTATATTTGATATTAAATTTGTTAGGGTAGTCCTTTAAATATAATATTTTGCAAGATACTTGACTGTTAGAAATTTTGTTAATTTTTGCAAGAACTTGGCATAAGACGAACGGTGGTCTACTAAAACAAGTCGAGGAACTAAAATGTTCATTTGCAAAAACATCGAAGAGTCATTACTAAAAGTGCCCTCAAACCTACATTATATTTATAGTTACGTGCAACTCATATGACATTTCCATTTAAAATGAATGATTTTTTTTGAATATCTAATAATGTCAAACTAACAAAAGTCAAATAAAAGTTTATTTTAATAATCAAAGAACTGAAATATCTCAAACGTTGTAGCCTATGGACTATATATAAAAAAAATACACTATAACAGATTTACCCAAAGATTTATTACGAGCCAAGGTTGGCTATTTGGCCAGATAATAATCCTTTAACAAAACAAAAATACTCTACTCCTAAACTTGGCATCTACTTCAATTTATAATAGTCGGATTGTGATTTATTATTATTCTAACAAATTTAGAATTGGACATATACACTTACCTCATTTTTATCTCGTTTCGTCAAAAAATTTTAAGCGAGACTAATATTATAAAAAAACTACTCATTCTTCAAATCAAATAGTCCAAAGTAAATATTACTTACATTCAAAACACACACTCATAAATCACAGGCTTAACCTTTTTCCGGCCAATTTAGGATGTTACACTTTCCATTGTAAGATCATCTAATAGTGCTCTTGATTATTGAAAATAAACATCAAGATAAGCCACTACACTATGGGCCCATTTGGATTGGTTTTTATCAAAAGCACTTTTTCTAACAGTTTTTGAAAAATAACTTTTTTTGAAAAGCTGAAAATTCTAGCTTCTAAAAAAAACTATATTTGAGCTTTTTTCAAAGTTTAGCTTTTTTGGAAGTCCAAATAATTATTGCAAATTTAATGTAACTTTTTTAGAAAAAAAAGTATTTTTTTTCCTAAAAAAAGCCAATCCAAACAGGCCCTGTAAACTTAATAATAAAATTGATGTGATTCTAAAATAGATTGATTTTATAGAAAATTAATTTTTTCTGTAAATTAATTTTTCATAGAAAATTATTCTTAGAGGGTGTTTGGATTGGCTTATAAAAAAGCTATTTAAAGCACTTCTTACTTTAAGTGGCATTTTTTTATTGCCAACTTTAAGTAGTTACGTGTTTGAATAAAAGTTATAGTTATAAAAATAAGTATTTACATGTTTGATTAAAGTAGATTAAAAAGTAAGTTATATAGTTAAAAAAAATATTAAGGACATTAAAATAGAATCTAAAAAGGTACGTATAAGATAAAAGAGTAAAGATATTTTAGTAATAAAAATAAAAAGGTAAAGATAAGATAGTAAATAATTTGGTCAAACTTGTTTTTTTCCAAAGTGCTTAAAGCCACAAAAACAAAAACTGAGATTGGAGAGCTTTTTATTTTCTACTTAAAGCCACTTTAAAAAGCACATTTTTTCTTAAACAAATACTGTTATTAGTTTAAATTAGACTTTAAGTAGATTTGACAAAAAAAAAAAAAAAGCCAAACCAAACACTCTCTTGGACTTGGTTGCTGCCGTCTGCTTGCATACATCAAAACCTTTGTGTAATTGTGTCATTGTAACAATGTACCTTGCAAAAGAACAACTCCGCATGATGATGGCGCAAGGCTGTACCTAGACGCTGTTTGGCTAAGCAAACTAGCTTATAAGCAAAAAACAAAAATCTAGGTGTTTGATAAGTGAGCGCTTAAGCTATTTTCAGGACCTTATAAATTGATACAAAAAACAGGCTGGGGTGCTATCCTTTGTCAGTTTACTTGTAAAGATTATTTTATAAGGTTAACTGTAACCATTGATTTAATTTTTCTCTCTACATTTAAGGTTCTTGATTTATTTTTTCACATAGAAATTTCTTATTTTTAGTTTTATCCCAATAACTTCTTTATTTTCAATTATACCTTAATTTTAGGAGTTTTATATTTTAATTTCACTCCAACTGCTCCCTATTTTAAATGACTCGTGTTTTGTTTTAGTTAAACCGATTATTTTAATTTTTACATTATTTATATTTTTATTATAAACATGTATATTTTTATTATTAATTATTATTTTTTACATTATTAGTTTAGGGAGTTGGAAAGTAGTAGGATAGGGACTTTCTACACATATGGATTTTTTTGGATTGATTTTTTTTTTAAAGAAAAAAGCACTTCATTTTTTAATAAATATTTGGCTTGATTTTAGAAAAAAAGCGAAAACTCTAAGGAAACTCTAATAAAGTTTTTTTTCAAAGGTTAAAATTTTGAACTTCTTAAAAAAGCATTTTTTTTCAAAAATTGTTTAAAAATACTTTAAAAAAAAAAAAGACAATCCAAGCGAGCTTATACGTGTGAAGAAAGAATTGCTTAGAAACCCTTACAATTTGAGATGATAAAACAGGAGGCTACTTTGAGCATAACAGGATTAGAATATTGAAATTTGTGATAAAAATATAAGTAAGTAATTATAACAATTGTAAATAAAACTACACTTTATAATGTTCGTCTCATATAACTTCATATTTTGAAATTATTAAATATTTAATTAGCTGTTGAAGTTAATTGTTAAAAATATCTTTCTTCGTATAAGTGAACATTCAATTTATTATTATGCTATTTTCTTTTATTCTTCTCTTCTTTCTTTTTTTTTTCCTATTCTCTCTTGTTTTTTACATTTTTTATTTTCATAAGACGACAAATTACAAATATTTTCTTTTCCCATGAATTTTTTTATTTTTGACTAAAACCAAAAACAATAATAATAATTTTTCACTATAATCAAGAGAGGGTACACTCTAGTTATAAAGGTGTGCATTTCATACAATTTAACCTCTTATTATAAGACAAAAATAAAAATAATAGTTATAATTTTTTTCAGCAAAAAATCAAGGGGGCGCCTGGAATCCTGGACCCCCTCTGAACCTAATGTGGCTCCACCACTGTATGCAAGTATGAACAAACAACGTTGCCGCCCTTGAATTATTAAATCTTTTGTTTGTCTATTGAATTCAAAAAAAAAACATATACCAATTAAGCCAATTTCTTTAAATTAATATATATTCGACTTGATTAAAAAAAAAACATCATTTCCATATTCGTTATTGTAATTTGTTGTGTTTTGAAGATAGTTTTTCTAAAATTTAAAACCTCCAAGTCAATTTCTTTTTTACGAAATCGATAAATTTCAAGTAAAATTTTCTTTAATCTGCTTTAAAATTGTAATTATATAATGTAACGGTAAATTTCAGTGGTCTGTTTGGATTAGTTTTTTTAGAAAAAATATTTTAAAAAAAAATATATCTTTTTTACAATAATTATTTGGTTTGGCATCTTAAAAAACTGAAACTTTGAAAAAAAATTTAAATATAAATTTTTTAAAAGTTAAAATTTTTTACTTTTGAAAAAAATATTTTTTTCAAAAATTGTTAAAAAAACACTTTTGAAAAAGGTTAAACCAAATAAGCCCATACGTTTTTTTTTTAATGAAATTGATGGCTCGAGTTGTTACGTAGAAATGACGTGTTTGTTCCCTCTGCTCGCACTGTTTGAAATGCTTTGGTCAAATCACACCACAAAAATCTTCTGCCATTTGCTTTCCACAGTCTCTAGTCACGTGTGGTCTGTCTTTTTTTAAAAATTAGTATTTTGATTCGCGCGATCTTACAGGTATTATTTATTTTTATATTTTATATTTTTTTGTAATTTAAGTAATTATATTATTAAAAATAAATAATATGATAAGTTTTATAAATTAAAAAATATAATAATGTGTTGGAGTTATATTTTTTATTTAATTAAATATTTATGAGATTCAGAATAAAAATGTTAAGTTGAAAATTAATTTATTTTCTAAAATTTATCAATTTTGTTAAGAAATTGACATTAGCTAGTAAAATTAAATAAAATACTAGAAGAATTAGCCATATGACGGTATGTGGCATCCACTCATTCGATGTCTTAAATAAAAAAACACATACACACACATGATAGCTCGACTTTTTAAAACTTAAAAAAATATATATTATACTTGCCATTATGAAAATATTGGAACAAGAAGAAAAATCACGATGTTCACGTGACACTAAGGTTAAAAATTAAAAAATTAGTTTATCTTTTGAAATTTTTTTATCAATTTATCAAACATAAAAAAATTGATTAACTGTAAATAAAATGAAACATAAAAAATTAAGAAGCAACCAAGAGGTGCCACATAACAACTTACTCGAGTATTAAATGAAAAAAATACTTATTCTAGAAATTATAAAAAAAAATAGGAATAACACACTAATTTTCTAAAAAAGGGTCTGTGACACATGGCCACCCATTCATGATTCAACCATTTCAATGGACATAAGACTGGCCTAACGACTAGCATGATGTTGCGTGGTGTTATATATATCAAACACAAAAATAAAATAGTAAAATAAAATAAAGTTTAAAAATAAAAATAGAAAAAAAATAAAAACGTAAAATAATAATAAGAAATAAAAATAAAAATCATATATTCATATATATACACATACATTTTCGGTATTTTTTTTAGTAACGTAAAACGTTATCAGTATAAATATTGGTAGTGTTTTAGTAATGTTTTATATAGTTAATTTTATTTCTATGACCATTATTATCATCATCATCATCATCATTATTATTATTATTATTGTTGTTGTTGTTGTTGTTGTTAGTATTATTATTACTACTACTATAATTACTATTATAATATCTATAATAATACATGAACAATTTTGGGTTTTTATATAAATTATTTGTAATATTATGCTAGTATACCAATTATCAAATATGAATTTAGAATCCATCTATCTCTACCATCATTCTTAAAATATAAAAAGTCTGGTATGATCTATTCCATTCCTTGGGTTAGTTTGGTATGATAAAATGATTTGGAAAGGAATGGTTATTCAAGACAAAATGAAATTCAAGGCAGAATACTTATGGAATATTTATTTATTTTTTGTTTGGTTAAAGTTATAAAAAAAGATAGAATGGAATGGTCATTTTATTTCATATATATGGTAAAATTATTTTGATAAGTTAGAAAATTTTTAAATTTTTAACATATTTTTACTTTTTTTACTTTTCAAAATTTTAGAACTTTTTATTTTTAAATAACGATTGCAAACTTGATCAATAATAGAAAAAAATAGATTATTTTTTAGATTTAATTTTATTTTTCTATTGATTCCCATCTAAGTTAGAATACTTATTTCTTGGACTTAGTTAAAAAAATGAGTTTATTTATTTTTTTCTTGGAAAAGACATTCCATAAGAATGAGTTTTTCAACTTTAATTAATCCTACCAAACACAGGAAAGGAATTATAAGCTGTAACAACCATTCTTTTCTAGGTTATTTTAACATACCAAACGCAATTCTTTTTGTCATTCAAATCACCATGTTAGAATAAAATGATAGGCTCCGGCAAATCCCTCACTTCAATTCTTAAAATTTAAGGGCCTCCAACTCCTCCATATTGATTAATTAATTATAAAATACCAAACGCCATGTTAGAGTGTAAAGTACGAGTGTTAGTGTTGGATTACGATCCTCTCACATTATTAGTTCTCTCATATTGATATGAGAGAGAAATCTTAATCGTTCGTGTGTGGATCATATCATTTTGGTCATTCATAAAATTCAAATTCCAAAAAGATGGGCCTTGTGAGGGACAAAATTATTTTTAATTATTTTTAATTTAAATTTCATAAATAATTGAGATGATAATTCACACATGAATAGTTAAATTTTTCTTTATACCGGTCTGAGATAGCATGTGATATGGGAAAACCATAATCTGTATTTTTTAGGAGTTGGCCTCCTATTTGCAACCCTTATTTTTGATAAAGTTAAAAAGCTTAAGAATTAAGAACTAAGGATAATTAAATATTTATAAAATATCAGTTTATATTATAAAAAATATAGATAACATAAAATTAAAACAACGTGTCTTTTAATCCTAAATTAGAAAAATTATTGGACTGAAACTGAAATAATAAGCTTTTAAAATAAGGGTTTGATTGCAAGTAAGTTGCTAGAACGAAACTAAAATAAGAAATTCCCAATTATTAAAAAATAAACCAAAACCTAAATATAAGAAATGAAAATAAATTATTAGAGTAGAGTGACATCTCGTACAGCTTATTTATTTGGAACATTTTGATACAAGAAAATTACTGGGATGATCAACCAAACCCCTTAATGATGTAACACGTGATCTTTTTAATTTGAGCTAAAAAATAGAAGGGGAAAATTTTCATTTTTATGTGATACCCATTTTACCTTTTATTTTTCCATTATTACTATTAATAAGCAAACAATATAAATGTCAATTCACACGCAAAATTTATACATCCTTTTCATTTTCTTGTCAATTCAAACAAGAAAATTTTCATAATCCTTATTGTTTTTTCATTTCCGTTGCAATTGTTTTGATAAAAGTCAAATGCTCAAAATCCAAGTCCCAAATTCCAAAACTATATTCTGCAATTATAAATTTTTATTTAATAACAATAACTCTTTTTATAAAATTCTTCAAACTTATAATAAAAGTGTCAAAGCCCAACATACACACACACACACACAATATATATATATATATATATATATATATATATTCAAAGTGGGTAGTACACTGTGTGTGTATATATATATGGTTTAGCTTTAGATCCCTTAAACATGAAGGCTCTAAAATGCTTTAGCTCTTAGCTGATGATGTGTTGTTTCAATCGCATGCTTTTGTGCATGCAAAAAATGATTCCCACTCCTTTTGGAGCCAGTGAGTCTTCTTTTCATTTTTTTGGGTCAAAAAATATGAACAGTAGAGTCAAAGTGCCAAAAAACAACGTCCACAAGTAATTTTTTTGTTACTTAATAGATAATCTTTCTTTGTCTCCAAGATATGAAAAATGGAAAAAGATGCAAATATTCCGGCTAGTGGATTTGAAAGCAACAATTTCTCTTTTCATATGAATTTTGTTTTTGTTTTTGTTTTTTTCATTTGAAAGGGAATCCCTATCATCATGCAAGGGAGGAATGAAAATATTTGTTCTCTCATGTCAATATAAGATAATTTTATTTCACATATATAAAAAGTTGAATATTTTATAAAATATACTTTTGACAATTGTCTTTGACGAGATCTCAAAGTTTGAAACCATCATACAATTGTTTTATTTTTAACTGTTTCAAATACATCATTTTCCAATAAAAGAAAAAAACTAAACAATAATCATTTATGAATACATCTCACATTTAATTTCTTGATCGATTCTTCACATATTTTTAGGCCTGGAGATTGTTAAAGCCAACGTTAGTGAATAACTTAATGTTCATTCTTGGGTTAATTTTGCCTTAAATGCCTGTTTGCATTGACTTTTTTTCATTAAAAAATACTTTTTAAAAAAAAATTACATCTTTTATTGAAATAATTATTTGAAAAATATAATATAATGTGCTCACATTTTAAGAAAAGAAATTTAGCATTAGAAACTTATAAGCATTTAAGATAAATATTGGAGACCCATAAAATAGTTTATAAGATATTTTGAGATATTACTCTAGTTTAATATTATACAATCTGCTTCTACATGACAAAGAAATTTAAATTAGAAAATAATTTTGTATTTATAAGAAGGGATGGATTAATGGCTTTTTTGAGGAAAAAGAAAACAATCATGAACTTATGACATGTGATATTGATTAAAAAGGCACAACCTCTATCTTATAATTATAGATATATGTTTAGAAGGTGTTTGACTTTGCTATTTTAAGCTGTTTATAAGTAAATATCAAATAAGCAGAGACATGTTTGGATAAAAAGTGCTTATAAGCTGTTGATATATTTGGTAAATATATGTTTATAAGTAGTAAAATTTGTTAAAATAACTAAAAAGAACCTTTTAATAATTAAGGGATAGTTATTTTGTGCATTTAAGGGGTGTAAAATGTACTTAATTGTATTTCATCAACTCTTAGTGCTCATAAGTAGCTAAAAAAAGTTGGAGGGAGTTGTGCTCTTTTTCTGTTGCTAATAGGTCAACTTTACCTACTTATAAGTAGAAATTGTCAAACACGTAAGTTTTATTTTTTGATTTAAAAACAAGTTTGACTAATTTATAAGCACACCTAAACACTCTCTTAGACGTATACAAATTGCTTTCAAAAACATTTACCATATTTGTCCAATTATAGACTATAACTGATTGGAGTGCTAAAGTGTCTTTAATTTGTACCACATCAATATCTTAAATTCATGATGATGTTCATTTATTACCCAACCTCCATAACCAGATTGAGAATCTTGACTTGACAAATATGTGCTCCATCATGATTTTACCTTTTATCATCTTCAATAATTAATACAAAAACAGCTAAAAATTCCTTTGGGTAACATATGAGAGTACCATTTCTTGCCTTTTCCTTTTTCTTGTTAAGTCTAGATCAAATAATTAAAGGCTTCCTTGATTATTAATTATTCTTTCAAGAGATTTGGTTTGGTGTCATTAGCTTCAGTTTGGTTACCATACACATCCATTCTTGTTTGTTTGCTTTTCCCTAATAAATGTTACATCTCATTCCATTGCCTTATTTGTAGGGAATAGATTAGAAAATTCTTCTTCTTATTTGGAGTGTACAAACATACATATATAAGGTCTGTTTGGATTTTTTTTAAGAAAAAATATTTATTTTTTAAAAAATATATTCTTTTTGTAATAATTATTTGGCTTGGCTTTTGGAAAAATTGAATTTTTAAAAAAAGCTCAAATATGATTTTTTCAAGAAGTAGAATTTTTAGTTTTTCAAAAAAATACTTTTATTTTCAAATATTGTTTAAAGAGTTACTTAAAAAAAACCAATTTAAATGAGCCCATAGAGGTCGGTGAAATGAAAGAAATTCATAGGATTGAAATTCTTTAATTTAATGAGGTACTTGTTGTTCCCTCCCAGAAAAGGGGGAGGAAAAAAAGAAAGAATGAGAAAGAGGTGATAGTTTTGATACCCTTGTCACGGCAAAACCCTACTTCATATGCCATTGTTTGTGAAGGATTAAAGGGCCTGTTTGGATTGACTTTTTTTTCAGAAAAAAATACTTTTTTAAAAAAAAATTACATTAAATCTGCAATAATTATTTGATTTGGGTTCCAAAAAAGTTGAAACTTTGAAAAAAAGCTCAAATATAGCTTTTTTTAGAAGCTAGAATTTTCAGCTTCTCTAAAAAAATTATTTTTCAAAAGCTGTTAAAAAAAGCGCTTTTGAAAAAAGTTAATCCAAATGAGCCCAAAATCTTCTCGTATAAATGCTTTTCCATAATGCTGTAGAAAGAAATCACAATCATTTATTTTCATATAGTATTGTTTTAATAATTCATAAATTTCAAATTCTAAAAAGTTGGGTAATGGAAGAGAAAAAAACAATTTAAAATTTCTTTTTTTTTTCTAGGATCTAAATTTTATTAATGGCTTGGATGATGTTATATGTGTATGAATGGTTAGTATTCTTCTTTTATATATTAACGTGAAAGAACAATTGATATGAGAGAGGATTTAAATTTGTATGAAACCACGAAAAAATCTCATTATTTCTTGTGTATATAGTGGTTTTAGACAAATTTAAGGGAAAATAATATTATAGATCCCGATGTTATCATTTAATTTTGATTTAGTCTCCATTTTTTAAAAATGTTGGTATCATTTCTCAATGTTTCACGGACATTGGTCCTTAATATTCACAAATTTATAGGATTAGTCCATGACTTAACAAAAAATAAGGACAAAATGAGAACTAGCTAGTTTCATCAAGATAAAATATTAAGGACTAATGCGATTAAACAATGGGGGAACTTGAAAAAAAAAATGTGATCGACAACATTAAAAACTTTTCCTTAATTAACTCCAAATTTAAATTGGATATTATGTGGAGACAAATATAATAAATAGATGGGAAAGGGCAGTTTTAGGCCCTTAACTTTGTAAAATATGAAATTAAGGGCTTATGCTTCAAAACCTTTAGTAAAATGGGTTGAACTTATAAAAAAGTGATATTTTATACATCATTAATTAACGGCATTAATTCTTTATTCATGTGACATTTTTTCCTTTTCAGAGCTTAGTTAGAATTTTATTTTTCTCTCATAGCTTAGATGGATTTTTCTACATGGTATTCCAAATTTACATGGCATATATACATAAAAACTTATACATTATAAACTATCTCATATATATTAGACATTCTTTTATGGCTTATAAGAATATAACTTAATCTACATTTTTTTGTGTTACTAGTTCATATATATTTAAAATTTAAAAAATATAAATTAACTGAGACATCTAATTTATCTATTAAAAATTAAGAAATTTAAACAAATTAGAATAAACAAAAAAATAAACCTATAAATATATGCTCATTTTAGAAACTAGAAATAATATGTTCATTTTATAAACTATAGATAGTAATATGTTATTATGATTTGTTAACACTTAATACTTAAAATGCACATTGTATATATATAAACTTTTTATATTTAATAATAGAGAAAATTTCTAAATTAATTTATATTCTCATAACTCACCAAAAAATGTCCAAAATTTATAATATGTGCACATATATATGATAGCTTATAGCTTATAAGTTTGTGTGCATACACCATATAGATTTAGAATACCATGTAAAAAAAAATCCACCTAAACTATGAAAAAGAATAGGATAAAATGTACTTGACCCCCCTATGGTCTATCATAAGTGCATAACACCCACCTTGTAGTGTGAAAAGCCCCACAACAAGCCCCTGTGATGAATGAAGTTCCACGCGAATCTCCCACGATTTAAATTCCCCTAGCGGTGTTAAAAGTGTACAACGAAAATATCTTAATACCCTTACCTTAATTATTTAATTTTCTTCTCTTTCTTGTCAAACATGTGTATAACAATTAACAAAAACAGAAATTCTCAATAAAATTGATGTGAATGATTTTTTTCAAAAAAATTAACCCTTTTTCTTTGGCCAAAAAGGCCAAAAGAAAAAAAAATTTTTTGTTGAGATCAGCAGCACTTCACATGAACATCGATGCCGCCAACGGGTTGCAAGACGTCCTCAGACCAATCTTGCCTTCGTCAGCTCGTGTCAACTTTAAAGGCATGAACAATTTTATTGCAAAATTGGTAGCAGTTATTATTTGATTCCTAGATAGTTTGATATCTAGGTACTCATCTCATCTTAATATTTCATTTATTTTTTATCTTTCAGAATTTATTTATAATTTTACATGTGTTCTTATCTGTAAAATCTACAGTAATTAAATAGGATACTTAAATTCAGAAAGTAAAAAAGGAAAATGAAGGTTTTCGTTTGGAAAAAGAAAAGACGATCTACATTTATTTAAGTTTAACTCATTTGTAGATATAAAACTATTACTGAATTAGGACGGTTAGTATTAAAAGAGAAACATAAATTCTATTTTCTATATGAATCCATTTTCATTTAATTCTTAAAATATAATTGATAGCAATGTTATTAATATAAAAAACTCTATTTTTAGAAAAATCAATGATATATTTCGCAACCTGTGTGGTATGGGTGTTACACTAGTAGTAAAATATAGACAAAACTATGAGTTAGTTTCTCTCATTAACTGTTTTTCTCGTAACTACTTTCAAACAAGTAAATGCCAAAGAAATCAAATAATAGTAGTATAACATATAATGAGATCTGAAATAATCGACAAAGGCCGCAATTGTAAGAGACACTAGTAAATAACTCGTGTAATGCACGAATTTTTTAACTTTTTATAATAATTGTATAAATATTATAGGTACTCAAAATTCTCTATGGTGTCAGATTACATTGCTAAGCAATGTTTAAATATCCAACGAAATGTACAAAAACTTGATAAAGCACAAGATACTCGGGCTTGCTATTTAAAGAATAATAGACAATTTGCTGAGTCTCCAAAAGACCTTGTCGAAAAATTGATACGAACTTTAGTCACAATATAAAAAATTTTGGAATATGGAAAAAAGAAATTTGTTTGGAAGCTAGCCAGCAAACGCAATTCTTCTGGACAGATATAAGAGAAAATTTAACATTTATGATTCATTTGCTTGCCTACCTTGGACGGGTGGGGTTTTTCCTCTTAAGGAAAAAAAAAAAAATTCTAAAGCGGTAATATGTACGTTACGCTATGTGGTGTATCTAGTTTAATTATCTTCTATGTTTCAAAAATTATTAGATTACTTTCCTGCACTTTTCATGATATAGTACATAATCTCCTATCTTAGCGTTTTTCATCCAAATTAACTTATTATATATTATACCCGTTTTTTCTGCGTTTATGAGTATTAAACCATATAATATGTTATATATATATTTTTTATAAAAATACCCTCATTTTATCCAAAATAATAATAGAAAAAAGACAGTTGTGTTACGTTTTGAAAAGTACAGAGATAATATGATATGTTTTGAAAACAAAGGGAATAATCAATTAATTAGACAAATTATAATGGATAATTAGCTAATTAGATAAAGTATAAGACGGTAACACGATAAATTTTAAAACACATAAGAGTAATTAGTTGGATAAACTACGGGGGATAATTTACATTTCACCCGGACATAAACTAGGAAAGAAAAAGAGCCAAGACCCTTTTCTTTTTCTTTTCTTCTTTTATCGTTGGAAAGGACCTTTATTAAATAAGTAGAAATACACACTAGCCAACATTAGTGGCATTATACACCAAACAAAGAACATTTAACAATCTCATAGGCCGGGTAGAAAGCTAATAAAAGGGTAACCAACCTTATCTGACATTTTTAACTTGTCAGTCTGCAATTCTGTTTGCACTCCTGGGCATGTAAATGACTCTCTACGAACTGGCATGTTGAAGACGAATCCTGACATCATCTACAAGGTAGCTAACTGACCAACTTAATGAAGACTCAGAATTATAAACCTTGAACACAGTTGAGATAATATCATAAAATAATCACTATCTCGTTCGCGGTAGGAGGGAAGGCTTTGGATTAGTTCATAAAATAATAGTGAAGTAAGAGTACAATTATTTCTCTCATATTGTTGTACATTTTTTTTTTTTTTAATTCTAGTTGAGGGAGAGATATTGGGAATCTGACAAGGATGAGATTGAAAATGTAACTGCAGGAAGAATGTCTGGTGGGACCAGTGTTCCCAAAATAACAAATTCTCAGGAACCTCAAATTGGTTTCTTAATTCCGGACCAACAAGATAGAGAAAAAAAGAAAGAAAAGCTTTATTATTATTGTTATTATTATGAATTTATTATACATATATATATGTGTGTATATATATATATATATATATATATATATATATAAAGCCAAATGCACGTGATAGCGCGGCATTCAAAAATTTCTTCTCGGCGCTGACAGTCGGCGCACATTAGCCACATTGGTTGGTCATGCATGGGGATTTGATACGTGAGAATAGTATATACACATTACAGACTTAATGTTTGTTAGATTTTTCTAAAAAAATATTATTAAAATATCACAAAAGTCATATTATGTATGAATCTTTGTTATCTCTTGGTCAAAGTCGAACAAAAAGTTACAAAATTATTTTACACTCGTACAAATTTTTTTACAAATTCTTTAGACTTTAAATTAATTCCAAAAGAAATGAGACGCACAAACTCGACAAAGTCTTTTTTCTTTTATCGTGTTCTAATAAAAAGATTATATATGTACTAATTTAAACACCTATTGATAGACTTTGTGGACTCTTAGTTTGAACTTGGGAACAAGTACTGTTTTACTTTTATGATGTATGAATTTTGGTATTAATTTTTTAATATAAATTTTGATAAATATTAAACATTCTAAATATTTTGTGTTTTAAATTTTAGGATAAAAATTAAAGGAAAATCTAAAAATTGTGAGTTATTAACATTTGTGGACAATTGTAGAGTAACAGCAGTAACTGGATTTTATACGCAAAATAGGAAGACCATGCGATAGCCTTTATATGTTAAATATGTTTGCAAAACAAGATTAAATTTGGTATTGCGCACGTGTAATGCTATTTTTGTTACCATGTATCATAATATGGTGAAGTGAATTTTTGAAGGGAAGCAATATAAACTTATGGTTATTTCTTTTGTACGCAGCAGCACTCACCTGCTATACACGGGTTTCAATATTAATTTTATAGTGTAAATTTTTTTAAATATTAGTCCTTAGTGTTTTGCAAAATTACTCAAATTAGTTACTGTTTGAGAAGAAGATAAATAAAAAAATTGAGTTGAGACTAATTTGAATAAGTTTGTAAAACATTAAGGATTAATATAAATTTTTTTTCAAACAATGGAGACTAATTTGACTACCTTTGTGAGACACTGAGAAGTAATATGAATATTTTTAAATAATAGGAACTAATTTGATTGTATTAGTGAAACATTAAGGACTAATGTAAATATTTTTATGAAAAATTAAGAACTAAATTGAATATTGTGAAATAATATAGACCAATTTGAAAAGTGAAAAAATAATGAGAATTAATTGTGAAATTTTCCCAAAACAGAACAGGGAAACCACATCTATCATGCTCACATGCTTCCAGAAATTGGAGGGAAGCAATATGAAGAGGTTGGATACTTTGAAAAAGAAAAAAAAAATAGATGTATATATAGATAGACACTAGATAGATAGATAGATGTCATTTTTAGAAAAAGGGGGAAAAAAAAAAGACATTGGTAGCTAAAAATGAAAATAAATCAAAACTCTGAAACATTCTTTAATTTGTCTTGCATATTCATCAGCTTTTGGCATGCGCTAAAAGGGGCCTCACGTGCTACCCATACATGACGACACAATACCACGCCAGTTGGCAAAAATATATTAAAAAAAAAAAGAAGAAAACCCACAAACTTTCAAATATATAAAATTAATTTGCTTCGGAACAAAGATTTGGTAGTTAAATATGTTTGTCTCTGTGCTCGTATGTTGTGTGTATTTTCTTATGTGAAAAGACAATGTTTATCTTTTGCTGCTTTTTAAAGTGGATATTGCATCACAAAGCAATGAAGGTATATATACATATTTATATCTATATATATAGTATAGTATAATATAATATAATATAATATATACTATATGATGTGTATAATTTATATAATGTATAATATATACTATACGTTATATATGTGTGTATGTATATATGTAAAGAAAGTGAGAAGAATGCAATATTTATATACTAGGATAAGGTTAAGATGAGTCTTTTAGACTCAATGATTTGGGCATTAAGACAATTCTTAATAGCGCAATAACCTCGTAGATCGACAACTTTATAAGTGATTAGTTCTAAAAGGAAACTTTATGAGCAAATTTAATTAGGAGTCCCATTACACGGTGCAACTTGGACTAATATAATAACTCATCTTATAAGGTTTAGGATTGTGTATGATCATTTTATTACGTCGCTACATTGAGATAGAATGGAGATGGAAAAGAAAAATTGCGATTGTCTTGGGAAATTTAATTAGCGAGGATTAAGTGATTTTGAAAGTTTATCAATGAGATAGTGGGGGTTAAGTATGTTTTTGGATTAAAGATACTAGATAATTTAAAAATATATGTATAATAGTATCTTATAGAGTTAGTGGAAGATGCAACTATCACGATTATACACTTGAATTCATGTTGAAGATGGTGAGTAGAAAGGAAGAGTAGATAAATTTGGAAGAACAATCCTTTAAAAACTTTGAGGCTTACTTAACGAAGAGAAAAATTAACAAAAAAGAAAGAAAGAAAAAAGAAGAAAAGTTAAAATCGTTAGCATTCTTTGGAAAAAGTTATGTTGATCCCTATAAAGCAAAGTCTTTTTTCCCTTTGGCAAGTCCCACCACCACATATGTGGGTGTCTACAATGTGTCACATTCTTCTTTGCAATTGATAGAGATCATAGGGAAAACAAATCTTATCATCTCCTTTAGGACCATCCACATTGCTCATGCAAAATTGATATGTAATAGAGAAAATATTACAGGTGGAAGCCATATTCCATCTTAATTTTGGCTACAAGTAATAAAGTCTGTTACAACACATATAAAACATGAAGTTGTGTCGATTGGATTTTGATAGATATTTATATATTCGACCCATGAAAGGGAAATTTGAAACATTGACTATGAGTGAACATAGATGTACTAGTTTCATATAATTAGAATATTTCATATAAGAATTGAGAGCAGAATCGTTATTAAGTAACCTAAAATATTAAAAAAAAAATTCAAAAATACTATTTCCCATGGTTGCTCAAGACAAATGTCTTTGAAAAGTTAACTTGCGAAAGCAAAAGCCCCTTGGTATAATTGAGGCAATTCTTTCTTTAAAACTTGATAATAATGCATAAGAATGGACTTATCAAATGTCAAAAGATGGACCATCCCAATATGACAAAAACTTTGTCTCTTGTCAAAACATGCCACAACAAGAGTAAAATTACCATGCTGAGTTTAGTTAGAAGGAAAAGCATTTAGAAAATTGACTTCCCCCCCCCCCCCCAATCAATGACTAGTAGTATTACATGATATATATTCTTTGCACCGTTTGTCGGTATCGTGTGTAAATCTTGTTAGACATGTCCACTCAACTCACTTTGTCTCTCACATTGCCCAAGTTTCTAGAAAAGGACTTGTCCAAATTAAACATGAGGTTTTTCAAATTGCAACCTAGCCCTAATAAAAATGTAAAAGTGCATATTAAGAAATTCTGTGTTTATTAACACACACACACACATATATATATATGTATGTATGTATATTGTGCCTTTCTTTGACCTTATTAACCAAGATTTGATAGTAAGTTACAAAAGAATTCCATGAGTTTTACAAAAATTGTATGTAGGACCTTTTCGTATTGTAATTTGATAAGTTCTGTGATATATGTGAATGTGGGTTTTAAAGAAATAGAGATATATATGAAATTATTATGGTTTGATAGAATTTACTATGCAATTCTAGGAAAATATAGAAGGGTTCAAATTAAGTTCACCAATTGTCATTTGCTCCTTGGTGGATGTTGATAGCCCAACAAATCACTATATATTTAACGTAATTTTTTCATGTTCAACCAAGAAAAACTTTATATTTAATATAAGAAGTGACAAATGACAAGAAATTATTCTTTATGACATCAACAAAGAGACATATCCAGAAAATAACACAACGTAAAGATTGACTGAGAATAAAAGAAACAAACATAAATGCCATCAATATTGTACAATCAAATAGAGCATGATTAGCAATAACAAAGTCAACATGGGGCATTCTTTTCGATTCTTTTCTCCTTTAACTTTAGTTTGATGGGATTAACATTCCTCCACTTTGTCCCCCTATCTCCACAATGTTTTTCTTATTGCCTTTGCTTGCTTTTTTTTCTTCATATTACTAATGGGGTGTAGGGTAACCTCGCTCTACTTTTGCCTAGAGCCATTCCTTTTTAACATAGGGAAGGAATAAACACTAGTGCTTTGCTTAACCCCAAAGGGCCCACCTCCCTTGGGGGCCAGCCAAGTCCCTACCTATGCATGGGCCCATCATTGTTTTGGGCCGGTCCCACAAAAATATATTGCGTAAATAAATAAAAATGTTTGATATGGACCTGCTTTGATGGGTTGGTGTCTTTGAAGTGGTGGAGACGTGGGCCCACCACCTTTGCTTATTCAGCACACTTAATTGTGGTACCCCCCCCCCCTCCGCCTTTTCTTTTTTTCACCCATCATTTAACCACCCACACCATATATGCTGATATGCATGCCCTGTTGCTTTCACCATAAAGCTTTAACCCACAAATAGATAAAAGATGCCCATTGCTGGTTTCTTGGTGGTTGTGTGTTATTTTTGAAGCAAAAAAAATTAGTGACTTGAGAGGGCTCATCCTTAGTGGAAAAGTCTCCTCTAGGAAAAAGATCTCTCTTCTCCTTCAAACTAATAGTACTTATGTACTTCATTACTCATTTGTAGGTACAAGATACCTGGTCAAATTAGGTTCTAACTTAAGTTTAATATCGAGAATCGATTTAATTCTATCTTTATTTGTTCTACATGAAAAAAGAGAATATTTCTGAAGCATATCTTACTTTTACTTGTTCAAACTTTCCTTGGTTGATTAGTGTTTTATGTTTCAAATACGTAACATGTCCAAAATACTTATGTGCATATAGCTAAGGGTACTTTTTTCAGGAAAAAATATTTTTTTTTTCCGAGAAAAGACATGCTTTTATAATAATTATTTGGCTTAGTTTTCAAACAAGCTAAAACTTAAAAAGTTTCTCAAAAAATTAGCTTTTTAAAAGTTGTCAAAAGAAGCCAATTCAAACGAGCCTTGAATTAAGGTTGTGTTCGATATAATTAATTATTTGGGTACCATATGGTAATTATTAGATGCTCATGAATAGATAGCTAAGCCAAAAAAAGAACCCTCTAAAAATGTGTTGCCTGGTATTATCACCATGGCCGTTGTTTGTAGGATATAGAACAAGTGTTTGGTAAGTAGTACCTCAATGGCATTAAATGAATTTGTACAGCCAGTCACATGGCAAAAGATTTATTTGATTCTTTTGCATTTATTTGACAAATTAAATTTTTTTCGATTCTAGCTTGTAGCAACTACCCTGACTTGCTGCGTCTGAATTGGACTTTACTGCATACATTCACCTGTGAAATTTTTGTCAGTCTTGGGCAGCTAATAACTCCAGCTGAATCTCTACAGCACCTCGAGAGGAACAATCTTCAAAAGGGTAATTCAGCGTTATCTCAGTGAATTCAAGATTATTTAATCTTTCCGTACCATTTAAGGTTAGTTTAGATTGACTTTTTTAAAAAGTATTTTTTTAATGATTTTTGAAAATAATTTTTTTTAAAAAAAGTTAAAAATTTTGACTTTTAAAAAAAGTTGTATTTAAATTTTTTTAGAATTTTAATTTTTTTGAAATCCAAATCAAATAGTTATTGTAAATTTAATATAATTTTTTCAAGAAAAATGTACTTTTTCAAGAAAAAGGTGCTTTTTCTTGAAAAAAAAAGTCAATCCAAACAGGCCCTTAGTTTCTTGTAGTTTCTTTGATACGTTATTAGAGGAAAAATCGCCGAAACACTGACTCAGTGTCGTTTCAAATGCCTACCACATAATTTATTTTCTTCCTGTACCATTTAGTATTTTGTAGTTGCTTGATGTGTTTTTAGAGGAAAAATCTTTAAGATAGTAACTTGGTGTCGTATCAATCGCCTAGCTCACAATTAATTATCTTAGTGAATTCAAAATTATTTAATCTTCCTATACCATTTAGTATTTTGTGGCTCCATTTGAGACAAATGAAGACCAAAAGTGGTTCCCATGGACATAAATTGGAGGGTATAACTAATCATCAATCAACCAGGCATCTTCAAGCTAGGGAAACAACATTGTCTATGTTGAAAATTTTAGGTGCGAAATTGGGTAATAGATGAACAATCTCGAATAGTAGTTCTGCATGCAAATCCATCATAGTAATGTAGGTAAGGACTCGTTTTTGAAACGATAAGAGTTGAAAAATAGATGATTCATAGTGCAATCACCAAGAATGATAAATTAATGATACGTGACATATGAAAAGAATTTTTATGTATTTTCCACTCCACGTACTGAGATAGTTTTGTTTTGTTTTGTTTTGTCTAGCATACAGCAGCCATTGGTCCACGTTCTTTATAATAGCCTGAATCCCCATTATTGCTCTGGTGATGCTTTGTCATTTACCGGAGGCAAGAAAATCATCCATGGAGGCTATTTCGATGGCAAATGCTTCGAACCGACCAATGATTTGGTCATTTTGAACCCATGTGGAGAATGAGAGGAAGAGGAGAGAGAAACATCCCTAGTTTTCCACAAGGATGGCGAATGTCCAATTCTTGTGGAAGCTTTTTCCACCAAAATTCCTGATTTTCCAAGTTTTCCTTATGGATGGAATTCGAAGCACGAACTCTTGTTACGCACCACATTTAGAAAGGACCACTTGCAGATAGCGGACGTATTTCCACAGGATCTTGCAATTACGTCATAACAGTGTTTCAAGAGTGTGGTGCAGTATATCCATCTATAAAATAATTTGTCTTGGAATGAAGCTAAGCTCGAGTTTGATTTCTCTCGAGATAGTGAACTGGTAATACAATTATGATAAAGGAGAAGAATATCAATGAACACAGAACAAAATGCATATAAGAGAACATATTGAAACCAGCTATATATATATATATATGAGAACAGTCAAAGATGTATATAGTGAAAGAATCCACAATGCTGATGCTAAATTGACCTGTGACTATCATTAGCTCTAGTGGGTACTGCAACTCGGCAACACTAAATGAAAAAGAGGCACTTCTTGATATAATACTGAAAGGCAAGATAAAGCTAAAACGAATACAAAACTGTAGATTCAAGCCACTATCAGATTTTGAGCTGTTCCAAGCGCTTCGTTGCTTCGGATTGTTGAACATCGTTGCTGGACTTGCTGCTCCCTGTATCCTCTGTCTTTGGTTGTAACTTATCCGGCAGACTGGGTGCTGCAACGGTTGGTTGGTTTTCCTTTCGAGTTGGCGGATTTTCCTTTCGAGTTGGCGGAGCAGCAAAGACTGGAACAGCTTGCCTGATACAAACAGGCGGGGCTACTTGCGGAGTCCGGGGCTGTATGATTTGTGGAAAACGTGCAGGTGATAGTGCAGAGTAAACTGGAATGGCTGTTCTTATTGAAACAGATGGGGCAATCCCCGAGTGAGGCCTTGTATGCTGTCTGATGGGAACATAAGGAGTTGCACCAGTAGCCGGAAAGATCTGGGGACGAACTGCACGGGCCTCAGATGCAGAAGGTTGGGATGGTGGCAGAGGCTGCGAGAGAGGGACAGGGCTATCATTTGCTGTTGTTGATGGTGGTCGGTTCCGAGGAGCTGCTTTCTGGAAGAATAATGGGAGGATTTTGGATGTGGCACCTGGCAGCTTCTTGGGACTTGACGGTCTGGGCGTTGGGATTGAAAACTTCTTCTGGAACGGTATTGAGGAATTGGTGGAATTAGCCATCTCCATCTTCTCTTTCAAGCGATAATTCAGTAGAGCCCTTGCTATTTTGATCTGCTCCTGCTCATCATTGATTTCTTGTTCAGATGATGAACTAGCCTCTTGCTGTGCCACTGCCAACAAAAGGTATCACATTGTCAGCAAACAATTCCCCGACCCATGCTATAACAAAACTTTGGCAAAATAAAGATGATGAGTTAACTAAAATCGCAAAGGTTTAGGTGGATGAAAGAACCATGCAATTAGGCCAAAAATAATGATTTGGTAGCAAAAACCAATCCTCAATCATTCTCCAGGATGATGATCCTAATATATTTAATCTACTGAAATGCATTCAACAATGTGGCTGGCATTGCATAAACACATCCCAAGAGTTTAGCAACTAAGATTAAACATTTGGGAGGAGAGCTAAACCAGGGTTCCACAACAAATCATATTCATTGAATTTCATGTTTTCATGCTCGCAGGACCTAAATTTTGACTACAAGGACTATATATGATTATTACCTATCCAAAATATTTGTCTGTCAACTTATTATGAGCGCATACCATTAGATTCTTGGTTATTTGATGGTTGACATCATAGGATCAAGAAAATAACAGCTTTCTACATATACTGTAAAAAAGAAAATGCAGTAGCTTATTTAAAGGGATGCCATTGGGACATACATTGTTTCAATGATAACCAAGCTGCCAGGGCAGCATTCTTTTCCGCTTGCTTCTTGTTCTTGGCAGATTCGCCAGTGAAAGTGATTCCAGCTAGTAGCACTGTTCCGGTGAAGACAGGTTGGTGCCCGAGGCCGGATCTGAAAGTTGTGTACTGAGGCAGAGGAGCCCCAACTCTTTGTGAAATTTCCTGTAACAGGTTCTTGTATACTCCACTCTCATCCTGATCATGAAGTTATCGCAGAATATCAAAAGTTAACATCTTTTAGCAATTACCATAGAAATTGCACCAACAAATGTGAATGTGCGGCAAGTGATTATGTATCCTTGACCAGCAAGATAAAGAAATAGCTAATCCATTTCATAATTGTGTATTATAAGCCAATAAATATTAGTTAATAATCGACATATCAATCTCATCATGCACCAAACAGCGTACATGCTAATTTTTATAAATTGTAGAACAAGATGATCTTGGCTATTCATCATAACATGGAGAAAGAAACTGTGTGACAAGGCCCAGGGGATTAAACTTCAAAAACTTATAGTAATTTCACCTTTAAAACTTGCATCAAAACCAGGGGAAAAAAATTAATTAAGCTACCAAATTATGATGAGAGTTTTAAAAAACCAACATGGATAAATTATATGTTTTTTCATAATTATGTAAAACTATATGCCCAATTACAAGAGATCATATTATTCAACCTGGTAGCCAATGCCAAACACCCTCTTAATAGACCGTCTTAATCAAGGGCAACTCTAATACGGAAAGAAGGTGGGGGGGGAGTATACTTCCTATTAACCCTACTAAACACTCAAAATTTAAAATATTTTTGAGCGAAAAAAAATTAACCCCAAATAAAAGAAGAATATTACTCGTATGATCAGAGCTATAAGCTATATAGCTCCAACGGGGTCAAGTACCACCTTGCATTTGATGAATTATTGTTTCTTAAGTTTTGATAATGATAAATGAGTAAGCTTATTGTTTAATTAGACAAATAATATGTATAGTCTAGTATTTTTAGTTTGACCTAACATTGCAAGATCAATAATTACGCAACGTTTTCAAGAAATGATAACTCATAGAGCACGTTCATAACTATATCATCAATTAATAAAAATTTCATATTTCCCATATTTATTTTTAAAATTTTTAAAATTTTTCTAACCTTTCCTTGAAAAAAGTTCTGACTCCATCATTGCATATGATTGTCAACATGAAAATGTTCTTCCTTAGATGTGCCCTTGATGGTCAATGCTATAAAGTGTGAACTTTTTTTTTTTTTTGAGGGATACAGTATTACAAATTGTGCACTTGTTCAGAAACTTCTCCACAACTAGGCCATTTCAAAATCAAGAAAATACCTTATAAAATTATTCAGCCCTCAACAACTTGTATTAAATTCATGCTCATCTACTTCCTTATTAAATTTCTTGGCATGAATCCTAACAAGAAAGAACATTTACAACAAAGTCAACAATTCTCAATTATGTATGTCTTTGTCATTTCAGCTCCATCAAAGCATAAATTTTTTTAGTCAAAAAAATCAAGATCCAAAAATTTAATGCAAACCCGAAAACTCATCTCTTTGCATGTGCCTGAACAGCAAGTCCCCGCCACCAAAATGAATGCAATACTTTAAATATATAAAAGTTAGGTACCCAATGCCAAGTAATTTTCAAGTGGTACTCTCAGTATTTATTTTTTGAACAGACTTTAAATAGCACGTACAAAATAATGAAACCCTCAAAATTGTATCTTAGTCATGCGCCACCTCACTAAAACTTGAAAATGCCAATCAAATTCTAAAAATTAATGCAAAACCTAACTCATTAAATTGACTTATATTTACTCTTAGATTGGGTTGATCATTGGGAATCTTGAGACAAGTACAAATGTTAAATTTATCGAAATGATTCCGTGTAAGTGGTTTTTATTTTGAATTTTTGATCCCCACGTTGATTCAACACTGGGGATCTAGGGAGGGGAGAAAAGTAATTTAAACATAATCCACATCAAATGATTGTAAACCCAAAACTTAAACATTACTCCATATTAACATAATTTGAATTTGGGAAATTCTTCTAATACCCAACCCGTTTTCCTAAATAACCAAACCCAATGTAGTTTCTCCTAATTCCTCCAATTATCCAAGCTCGGTTTCACTAAACCCAAAATTTTAGGTCAATAATCGAGTTTTTCTAATAAATGAGCACCTCTACTCTCTTTAGTTGTTACATCGAACTAGGTGGTAGGATCAAAACCACAAAATGTTCGGAAGGAGCCGGACTCACTTTTAAGGTTTACGATGACGTCTTTAATAACCATTAGAAAAAAAAAAAAAAAAAAAAGAGAAGAAAAGATGAGTGAAATGACTAAAGTGTCCCTCATTAAAAGGAATTGATTACACAACAGTACACACACACATAACACAAAACAGCTGTTACGCAGATATAAAAAGACAAGGGAAGACCATATGGGTCGCATTTATTGGATTGTTGGTCCCTCTTCAGATGAGAGGAAAAAAAAAAAAAGGTGGAAATTCTTTTTTTTTTTTTCCCCTTTCTGAGTATTTACTTTTTCTCAGTGCCTCTAACAGTCCAACTTCACCTTTTAATTATACCAAACTTTCTCTTCTAAAACCCCAACCCCTCCCCCGGGAAACCACAACATTACAGGGACATTTTAGTCATTTCGCTCTCTTTATCGGATGCCAACTTAATTATACCGCACTTTCTCTTCTAAAACCCCAACCCCCCACCCACACACACGCAACATTATAGGGATATTTTAGTCATTTCGCTCTCGTTCTCGGATACCCACCACCCTCGAAGTCAACCCTGTTTGGACTCTAAAACCACCAGCTCCTCGGTGCCGGCTCACGTTAGCAATCAACCGCGCACCCTAGCAACTCCCCGGCATTATCCAGAATCTACAAGGAAACCAAAAACCACGGACCCAATGAATTCCCCCTCAAATTAACAGGCGCACGTTAACCTGAACCGGGCACTGCCCGGAGCACGTTCGCATCCCGCCGGCGCAAGTTAGCAACTTTGAAATTTTTTAATGAGCAATCCCCACATTCCTTATTGGCACGCGACACGTTAATTCCCTTAACACCCACCGTCCACCGCCGGCGCACGTTAACAAAATTTCCACATTATAAGGAAAAAGTTCGTTCTCAATGAGAAGATAAAAAGCTATGATTGGATTTAGATTTAAAAATAAGATAAAAAAGAGGGTAACAAAGGCCGATTACGTGTAATTAATCGAAATTGATCCTTAAACTACCCACTATTAAAAGATGGTAAGGTGGGTGCTTTTACTATAAGGGATACTACAAACGTTAAAAAACCCATTTCCTCTCACTATGCGCACGTTAGCAAGATGTCAACATTATGCAGAAAATTTTCATTCTCCAAGTTAACATTGAATTCAGAAACGGAAAAAAGTGCTTATACGATAAGCGGCTTACAAGGATTCTGGCGGCGAGAGAATGGGAAGGGCCACGGGAAGAGAGGGCGTTGAGGGCGACCTCGGCGGCGGCGTGCTCGGCCTGACGGAGGGTGGAGTAGTACTGCGGGCTGTCGAAGCTCTCGCCGTTGAAGTTGACGATAGCCTTGAAGCGTGGCGCGTGGTCCGGACCTTCCCTTATGCACGTGTAGGATGGCAAGTTGAAGCAGCTCCTCTGCGCCATCTCTTGCAGCTGGTTTTTATACATTCTGATGGATATTCTTCTTCCTCAACCCCTCCTCTCTCTATGTATATGTATTTTATACAAATATATATACGTATTTACCTATGTATATGTTTGTACATATATAAGCATATTGGTGTGTGCGAAACTTTTACATGAGAAATGGAGCTCTCAGAAGTGGGGTGATGAAAACGTTGTTTCGGATTTTGAATCAGGTGAAAGGGGTAAATGGGGTCGGGCCGCGACAGGGCGGAGTTATGTGTTAGACTCGAGAATGGTGGTGGTGGTGGTGGTGGAAATGGAGAGAGGAAAGGTGATGTGTGACAAGGGAAAAAAGGGGAGAAAGTGTTGTGTAGTGGGAAAATTATTATAGTGATAAATATGAATCGAATTTTGTTTATTGGGTGGGTGGTCAACTATAGACGTTAAAGCTTTGCATGGATGTGATTTTCTTAGATCCTTCTTTAATATGTGTTTGTATTATATATATATAGTTATCAATCCGTGCGAAAATTTATTGTTAATTACTTTTTTTATTTAACAATATAAATATAAATATAAATGTAAATATGAGTGTCTAAAGTTTTATACCTGTTTTGTGCAGTTTTGATTTACATAATATTGTATGCACTCAATTTTGTTTGCTTGAAAATAAATTGAAAGTCAATTTTTAGTGTTATTTGTAATGGAGTAAGAAGATAACTGAAACATGTGCAAGGTAAAATGATGAAGGGTTATGTCGATGAGTGATTTTTTTTTTTTTTGGGGTCTAAAATTTTGAATGATGAATTGTGCTGGAAGAATTTATATGCAAAGTGACTTATTTTGCTTTTGTTGTAAAAACCAAGTTTCAACATGCGGTGCATTTGTGTTTTCGAGGGAAACAATGTTGTTATTTTAGTTGTTACGCGCGCGCGCGCGTGTCTATACATAGGAGGGAAAAATCTTACCCCATCACACACCAACATCTGTTGTACCTCCATGGGACGGGACAAAGCGGAATGGACTATCGTTGCCTTCCCCCCAAATTGTAAGCACCTTTCCTTAACTATGGCTAAAGACTTTTCTATCATTTAACAAATTATATAATTTTATAACATTAGTTAATGCAAGGTGTTCTTTCTAGTCATTTCAACTAATACACCTACTTATAAGTACTTATTTAACAAATACGTTAGTAACTTAATAGTACATATTGTCTAAAAACTTTTTTATTTTTTATCACTTTTTTTGTAAGTAGCTTTCTATTTATAAATACTAGCCGGGAATAACAACATGAAAGTAAGTAAAGTCAAACGGGCTTTTTCTAAGGTTTTCTTAAAATTTGATCTTTCAATCCGTTATGTCTGTTGGACCAAATAGTTGATGAACTTCCACAAGCACGGAAATATGTTTTGTCTCCGAGGATTATAAAAATAGG
This sequence comes from Cordia subcordata, assembly GCA_028554755.1. Classification (NCBI taxonomy): domain Eukaryota; kingdom Viridiplantae; phylum Streptophyta; class Magnoliopsida; order Boraginales; family Cordiaceae; genus Cordia; species Cordia subcordata. The sequence continues at coordinate 4,245,559 of JAPTOF010000007.1, forward strand.
ATTTGTTTGGATTTATTTTTATGCCTTTTTTTTTTTTTTTACAATTCTCAAGAAAATAATTTGTCAAGAAATTTAAAATTTTAACTTTAAAAAAAAGTTAAATTTGATTTTCTTTTTAGAATTTTAAATTTTTTTAAGTGAACATAAATATTCATTGTAAGAAAAAATATTTTTTTCGTGAAAAAAAAAAAAATCTAAATAAGCCCGGTGGTATGATGTTAGTTCAAATAAATTTGGACACTCAAAGTTATAAATTGGAATGATGGATAAGAGTAGAAAAATACTTGGAAACGGTTTAATTGTTCAAATAAGACAGGAAGAGAAGGAGAGAAAGGTGAGGAGAGAGAAGAATGAAAGAGAGAAATAAAAGGAGAGAGAGTAACATATTTTCTGCTAAGCTGTTTTGTGGAAGAGCATGATATTTATTGTATAATTTGCGTTTAAAATAGGCCCAATCTTGATGATATATATATATATTTTTTTTGGCTGGGTAAGTAGTTCATTTCATTCTGTAAGTATAAAATAAGCTTTTCTTGCTAAATCATTTATTAATTAGTCTTAAAAGGTTAAAATTAACTTAGCTAAATGATTTTAATGTATACACCACGTAAATTCAGTTGAACAAAGTACATAATTTCTTCATCATTTTTTTTTATATGAGAATCATATTTTATTGAGAAAATCATTATGCAGTAACACATGTATGAACATAATCAGAGACTAAAATGAAATAATTAAGAATTATCTTTTAACTTTGCTTCCAGGAGTCCTCAAAGCCTTTTTCGCTTTGACTCGACTGATCGATCGCCCTACGTGTTTGACCTTCCAAAAGAAAAAAATCTTTGTGACAGTTTGATGACTTCTCTTTAATGGAAACCTTTCTTTTTCTGCCACGTAAAATAATATTTTACAATTTTATCGCATAACAAAAAGTTGGGTGAAAAGAGAAGAAACGAGAAGGTTACATAATACCCTTTCATTTTCTTTTAAATAAAAAATTGATGGTACTTAATACCTTTTCATTTTCTTTAAAATAAAAAAATTGATGGTGCTCGGATTGCTTTCTTTAAAGGAAAAAAAAATACTTTTTTTGGAAAAAAATACTTTTTTTGTAATAATTACTTATATTTAATTTAAGAAAAGGTTACAGTTCTTAAAAATGCTCAATTTTAATTTTTTTAGAAATTAAAAATTTAATATTTAAAAACAATATTTTTTTTTTCAAAAACTTTAAAAGAAAATAAATTTAACCAGAACCTTTTACTGAAGAATAACTCTGTGCTGTTAAGCATGTGAATCTCATTATATAATTTTGTTAACACAAATCACTTCCAAAAGTGTAGTGAGTTGGGGAGAAGTGATTGGTCCACTATGAAGAAGTGGTGTCGTCGACCACTTATTACTTCACTTTTTTGACTATTCATTTTTACTTTTTTAAGTCAATAATCAGTAGTGTGATCACAGTAACCACAAATTAGAAAAAGGAAAAATAAAAAGTTTGTCTTAATTAACTTGCATCCATTTTAATGATTGTGTTCAGTTACCAGTCCACTATGTGCACAAAGTCTAAGGTTTGTGGGGAACAACTTTTCTAATGCTAATCTTTGTCCCAAAAAAATAAAAGTTGTTTTTGTATAATTTATTTTTGAATTTTATGCTTAACGAGAGTTATATGTACCGAATCATTTTTTAAGATTGACTAAAAATACAAGTGTAAATTTTCCTTCGGATTGTTTTTTTTTTTTTTTTTTAATATTTTGATTGCTTGACACTTTCTTAGATCAAGCCTTCTAATTTACACTTGGGTTGCAACTTTTTTGAACTTTTCCTCAAAGAAAGTGACAACTTCGTCAACTGCTTTGCATCTTTAAAGCTCGAGAGCGCACAAAGAATGCATTTCCAATGGGGGCAGTCACTCTAATTATCGCTACCTCCGAATTTCCAGCCAATAGCCTGCCATTCATTTGACAATTAAAAGGGAATTTTTTGAAGTGATAGAATGTGATTAGATTATCTTCTAGAACATTCACTGTATCTTCAGTATTGCATGTATTATTGTAATTGATTTAATTAGATACTTTCCTTAGTTAAGACACCTGTCTTGGAAAGCAAGATTAGCATTGAAATTAACTTGGAATAACTATAGCACTTGGCGTGTGTATTTTCATACTTTGCTTTATGGGTATGATTTAATGGGGTATATTGACGGCACCAAGCCCTGTCCCCAACAAACCCTCCCCACTGGTTCCATTCAAACTCTAAACCTGGAATATAAACTTTGGATGTGTCAAGATAATCTTCTGATGCATACCATTCTTGCCTCAGTTGATGCCAACATCGTCCCCCTGGTGGCTCCGATAGCCAAGGACCATGAATCTTTTTTTTTTTTTTAAAAGGACGGAGCTTTGCAAGGAGCAAATTGTAGTCACTGCTCACTACACTTAATACCAAAACAATCAATCTAAAGCTTGTTTCAATGGATCTGGGAACTTCACCAGGCACAATAACACTCTTGTGCCAACACTGGTTATACGAGCAACAAGCAAGCAAACCCTCAGGGGCGCACGAACAACAATCATGCGCAATGTCAAATGTGCGACAAATATGGTCATACAACCAAAGTTTGTAGGTCACACTCCTCTTCATATTCACCATAGGCCAACTTTGTTCAGGACACTTCTCAACAGCATAACGTAAACTATGTAGTGGACTTTGGTGTATTTTAACACATTATTTTAGATTTTCAAAACCTTACCATTGCCTCTGAATATGGGGGTCCAGATGGAGTCTAACTTTCTATATCTCACATTGGTAATACCACTTTGGTTACACTCACGTCCTCATTCAAACTAAATAATGTTCTTTATGCACCACATATCAAACCAAATCTTATCTCAGTTTCATTTTGCAAACATAATCTAACCTCTGTTGAATTTTTCCTCGATAACTTTCTTGTGAAGGATCTGAGCACGGGGGCATCTCTTGTCAAAGGCCAGAAGAAGGGTGATTTATATGAGTGGGCGACCAACTCTACTCCAAAACCCTATTCTACTCAATCAGTCCCTCTAGAGCAATGGCACTATCGTTTAAGACATCCAAATCTTAACACTCTCAAACATATTATTAGTCAAAACAGTTTTGGTGTGTCTCAAAATAATTTTAGTTTTTATAATTCTTGTTCTTGTAATAAAAGTCGTCATCTTCCCTTTGGGGACTCTTCTATTGTCAGCAATCGTCCTCTAGAGATTATTTTCTCTGATGTCTGGGTCCAGCTCCCTAATTGTCTGTTTATGGTTTTCGGTGTTACATTATTTTTGTGGACCATTATGCACGATAGAGGTAGCTACACCCTATGAAACAAAAATGTGACATGGCAGAAATATTCCTTGAGTTCAAAACTTTAGTAGAAAAATACTTTGCAAAATCAATTATAGCACTATACACTGATGGTGGAGGAGAGTACCTCGCTCTCAAGTCTGCTTTAAGCAATTTTGGCATACAACGTCTTATAACTCCACCCCATACTTCCCAAATTAATGGTATCTCTGAGCACCGCCACCGTCACATAATGGAAACAACATGAACACTCGTCCTATGCCTCTTTTCCATTGAGCTTCTGGTCATATGTGTGTTAAACTGCTGTGCTTCTCATTAATAGAATGCCATCACCAGTTTCTTAAAATAAAAGTCCACACTACTTGCTCTTTAATGCTCCTCCCACATACACCAAGATGAAAGTTTTTAGGTGGCTATGTTACCCTTGGCTCAAACATTACTCACCTGACAAACTTAGCCCGAAATCAAGACCTTGTATCTTTATTGGCTATTTCTCTCAACATGGATTTGCTTACAAGTGTCTTAATCTAGTTACTGGTAAGGTGTTTGTGTCCCATCATGTGGTCTTCGTTGAGCATGAATTTCTTGCAAAAGGCATAACATTTGCCCCAGCACCCAGCGATCACCTTGCAGCATCACTAAATGCCCATTGTCAACTGATATTCCTATTCCTTTGCTGCTGTCTCTAGCCGTGTCTGGACCATCATCTCCTCCGTTGCCTGTCTCTCATCAAAATCTTGATAGGGCTGGCCACTTTCCTCCCTGGCCTTAAGCGCCCTTGACGAAGGCCCCTTTGGTCGAAGCTGCTCTACAAGTAAGTACCTCCTTGCCTCTAGCGTCATCTAATATAATGCCACCATAAACACTGCGCCTCTTCGTCATTACCACATGACTACGAGCTCTAAATCTAGTATCACTAAGCCTATTGATAGGTTATGCCTTATGGCTCAAAGCATTCAACTGGCCACTCCATCTAAAGACTTATGAGCAAGCAATGAAAGATCCGGCATGGAGGCAAGCCATGAAGGAGGACTTTGATGCTCTCGTTCATAATAGCACCTGGGAACTTGTACCATCGTCTCCCTCTCAGAATATTGTCTAGTCCAAATGGGTATTCCGGATCAAAACTAAACCTAATGGCTCCATCGATCGTTATAAACCACAATTGGTTGCCAAAAGTTTCTTGCAGTGTCTAGGTGTTGATTTCACAACTATATTTAGTCTTATGGTTAAGCCCTCAACTGTTCGGCTCATTTTCACTCTGGCAGCTTAGTTTAATTGGAGTCTTTGGCAACTGGACATTGATAATGCCTTTTTATAAGGTACCTTATAGGAAGAAGTATTTATGGGTCAACCGCCAGGTTACTCTGATCCTCAACTCCCCAGTCATGCATGTCATTTGTGAAAGGCAATATATAGCTTGTGTCAAGCTCCGCGTGCCTAGTACAATGAATTGAAAAAACTTTTGTTCTTTTTGGGGTTCATCAATTCCAGGTCAGATACATTGTTCTTTATCTTTTCTAACGGGCAACTCATAAATTTTCTTCTAATGTATGTCGACGACAACATTATAGCAGGGAATTGCAGCGCCAAAATTTCTGAGATCATTCAATCTATGGCTGCAAGGTTCTCTCTAAAAGAGTTGGGGAATTTGAGTTATATATTAGGTGTTGAGGTGCATCACATGCCATCAGGGAGCATATTTCTCTCTCAAAAGAAATACATTCAGGACCTGCTCACAAACACAAATATGGCTTAATCCAGAGGTGTCTAGACGCCAATATGCACTTCTGCTTCGCTTCGTTTGCACGATGGTTCTTCCTCTATTGATGCCACTAATTATCGAAGTATTATTGGTGCTCTACAATATCTCTATTTCACACGTCCAGATATCGCTTATGTCGTCAACAAGCTCTCTCAGTTCATGCACGAACCCATTGAGATTCATTGGACTACTGCCAAAAGAATCTTATGCTATCTCAAACAAACTCTAGACTATGGACTCCTGCTTCAACAGTCACCTGCCCTCAAGCTATTTACATTCTCTGATGCAGATTGGAGTGGCAATTTAGATGATCGAAGCTCTGCTTTTGCTTTTGTGCTTTTTCTTGGTCATAACCCTATTAGTTGGGGCCTCAAAGAAGTATTAGCTGGGCCTCAAAGAAGCAGCACACGGTAGCTCGTTCATCAACTGAAGCAGAATATAGGGCTGTTACAACGACCAATGCAGAAGTTAATTGGGTTCAGAATCTTTTTCAAGAACTCAAATTCACTTTACCTGAAGATTCAGCCATATATTGCTATAATGTAGGTACACCGTACTTGTGTGCCAATCAAGTGTTTCATTCCAAAATGAAACATATTGGACTAGCCTTCCATTTTCTCCATGATCAAGTAGCAAACAAAACATTGTGGGTCTCGCACATTCACTCAGCCGATCAAGTAGTTGATTCTTTGACAAAAGCTCTGCCCAAGCGCCAATTCCAATTATAGCGAAACAAGCTAGCCATCTTCGACAAGCTGTCTATCTTACGGGGCATGATAGAATGTGATTGAATGTGATTAGATTGTCTTCTAGAACATTCACTGTATCTTCAATATTGCATGTATTATTGTAATTGATTTGATTAGATGCTTTCCTTAGTTAAGACACTTGTCTTGGAAAGCAAGAATAGCATTGTCTATATTAGAGGCTGCATGTTCACATTGTAATATATAATGAATATCAAATTTCTTTATGAAGGATGTCATACTTATCTATCTATCCATCCATGTATACGAGGGATCAGGTATAATTTAGTCGCAACAATAGACTTCCGACATACCCATAACGCATGCAAGTATGTGATCTCTCTTTCTTGATGTCTAACCCCGCTTACCCTCCTCCATGCGCTTGAGACAATTCCGTATATGCGCAACATGTGTCTCAATTAGGGATGTCAATGGGGCGGGGTTCACAAACCCCTACTCCGCACCTGGTATTTTTTCACTTGCCTCTACCCCGCCCCTATACCTGTACCGGGGTTTTCTCCCGACTACCATTCCTGCCCCTACCAGTGTTTTTTACACCATACCCCTACCTACGGGGCATCTGTCAACAAAATTCAAAGGGGTCGTAGTATCGGAACAAAACACCTACTTGTTAAACCGTTATCTGTCAAGTGAAATCCCTATTTTTTAATTAGATAAAAATAATAAAAAATAACATAAATCATGCACCAAACCTGAACACATCAAATTCAAACTCTAATACTTAAATTCAACATAATTTTACAACAATAACACATTAAATATAAACTTACTTCCAATCATAATTATTAAACATAGCATATAATATAATATACATACATACATATATATATATACATATATATATATATATATATATATGCATACATACATATATATACCGGGGCAGGGTCACCCAACCCCGACCCCACCCCGCCTCGGCACCAGGGTATAAAGAAAAAACCTCACCCCGTCCTGCCCTAGGTGTTTTTTTGCAAAAACCCCGCCCCTATCCCGCCGGTACCCCTGTGGGGCGGCGCGGGACGGGGTACCATTGACATCCCTAGTCTCAATTGAGAATCTATAAATAGGTAATGTGCTAAAAAAACAAGGTAAGCTTTTTCCATTTAGAATACTTCAAAATTGAGAATATTCTCCCTCTCTTATCTTTTTCCAAATAAAAGTTTTTCTACAAATACTTTTTGACTTGATTGTCAAAGCCTTGTGGGTACCAAACCGGTGTTTAGCTCTCCATTTATGCTGTAGGTCACATTATTGCTGGAGCAGTAACGTTTCGAGGACCCATTTTCTTTAGCTTGTTCTTCAAACTGAATCATATAACAAGTGTATAATTCGTGTGATGTATAAAAAAATGAGTATTTTTTCTGTTTATTATTGTTAAATTACCAATTTTTACCATTTATGTAAAATGAAATATAAATAAATTTATTTTGTAAAATTTAGTTATTAGTTAGTTTTCAATACTAGTTATATTTTTTCATGAGAGACCTATAATACTTGAATAGAACATTTGAATTTGAGTAAGAAAAGAAAATAAAAGAGTCACATTTGAGAAAAAGGGCAATAGAAGACGATTAATGCATTTATTGAAACTTAACTCATTTTTGTATCTCATGCTTTGCAAAGGTTTGTAGAGGTTTTTAAATTGTATTATTTAATTGTTAGAATTTTTGGTAAATTTTACTCTTTTTATTCCAAAATGCTAGATTTTCAATTTAAATATTTGTAGTTAGTTTGTAATGTAAAATAGCTAAGCAAAACAAATGTTAAAGCAGACCTATCTATATCTATATGTATATAATCTATAAAAATTACACCTAGCTCAAAGCTTTCAGCATGCCACACAAGTAAATGTAAGAGAGAGTACGTGTTAATTAATTGTATACTCTCACAAATGGTGAACCACAAAGTGGAAAAAAGTCATTAATTTTTAAGTGTTGAAAAATAAAATGTTAATTGAATCATAAATCAAATGTTAGAAAAAAGAAAAATATTTATATCTATTTTTTTATATATTTATACAATATATATAAATTCATATTCAAATTAATCTAGAAAATTTTATAAATATAGTCCACTCATATTCAAATTAATCTAGAAAATTTTATAAATATAGTCAAACTAACCCTTATATAAAGTCAAATTATACATTATTTTAAAGTATTCACAGGTTGGCCTTTTGGAAGCAACATTATATATAGTGAAGCCCTAAAATGATACTCTTTTAATTTATATATTTGTAATTAGTTTCTAATACAAAATACCCAAACCAAACAAATATTGGATCAGATCCATTAAAATAAAAAGAAAGAAATTAATAAATGCTTTGTTTTTGTTAGAAGCATCTCTTAACACTTGATTCTTGTAGCATTCCTAAATATTATATTTTGATAAGTAAGCATCATTATAACAATAAGATATAATTTATACAACTATCTAGTGCAACTCTACACAAACATGACTTAGAGTCAGCTTGGTTTTTCGTTTTCGAGAGCCAAATTAACTTTAGACTTTTAAAGTCCATTTTAAAGGAAAAAAAAGGTGTTTAGTTTTGCATTTTAAAAGTTGGTTTTGATTAAAAGTCAACTAAGTTTTGGAGCTAAATGGAGAATTTAAAATTTTAAACCTCTCCGTTTGTTATTCTCGCAATGATGTTCTAAGATATTCTTTGGACAAAAATATTCTCGTTAACTTTTCGTTATACCAATAACTACTCTCTTTTTTCTATCCCTATTTTGCTTCATTATGCAACTTTTTTGCAGGAAACCTAGAGCTTCATCCTGCATCCGAAAAAAAAAAAAAAGAGATGATATAATGGATTGCAATGATCTTTGGTGAATTTTAGTTAAATTTTTTTATTTTTGTTATTAATATTTTAGATGATAACGATAATTTTTTAGATAATATTTTCACAGAAGTTGAATGATGAAAGGAATTACATGTTATAGAACAACGATATTAGTTGTAAAAAGTCAATTTTAGTAATTTAGGCAACCAAAAACTAAATATCATATTATTTGGTAAAAGTTCATTTCACATTAAAATGACCAAAAATATTTTCCTTTTTACCAAAAGTTCATTTGACAAAAAGTCCGTGAATCTGTAAGATATTTTTGTCTTTTTGTGATAAAATAGTTGACATAGTTTCCTTTATCAAAAGGCGCAAATTATATCATACAACTGCATTGTTTTATCAAAAGGCGCAGATTATACCATACACCTACATTATGGCATATCCAAAGGTGCATGGTGCACTGTTCAATAAATCTTATAATCCAGCCATTAAATCAATGTGAAATTTAATGAATTCACTCTTTTCATGATGATGAACACAACCATCGATTTGATATCAGTAACATCTTTGACTGCAAGCTCTGAAATCGTTTACAGATTATGAACATATCGTTCACAAGTTGTGAATATATATTAAAGAGTCATAAACACGTAATTTATCATTATGAACCTATGATATAAAACCTTTAAACATGTAATATAAGAGTAATGGATAAATAAATTGTGAACAATTCAAAGTTTTGAACATATCTTATTAAAATTATAAACATATAACATGCAATTTATAAATAATTAAAAGTTGTGAATATGTTGCATAAAAATTGTGAGCATATAATAACAAAATTGCTAAGCACTACCATGGGATGTACAATACTAGGTGGGTGTATAATGTTTAGGGTGTAAGGTATTCAGTCCTATCAAAAGGAGACAAGCCCAATTCAATTGTTGTTTTTGTTCTTTTTTGTCTTTCTTTTCTTCAACCCCATCCTTTCACAACTCCCATGAATTTGAATCCACACTATCACTTGCTGGGAATTAATTTCAATCTTTTGAGTTACTCTCTAATCGTAGCCTACCAAACTGACGCTTAAGCTTCCCAGTCAAACCCAAACCCCCAACCCTCAAGCTTCCCAACCCAATTGACCCCAAGCCTAGAAAGTGGAAACCCAATCCCAACTTCATTCATTAGATCAGTGAACTTTTTTTTTTCATATAATTTTATGTTATTTTTGCTATATAGTATTTTTTTATAGCTATTTTGTATTATTCTACAATAGTGATCTGAACTTTATACTTGTTTATATTTATAATATTTAATATGCTCAAGATTTTTAGTTAAATGTTGGCCCTCAATATCAAATTCTTGAGTCCTCCCAATTACATGCATATTTCAATAGACAATATTTGCATATCAAGTACTTAGATTGAAATTAATTCCTTTTGCATAGAAGTTTTTAGGGTTTATCTAACAGCAATTAACAATTTTCTAGTTGAAATATGAGGCCCGAGAAAATATTTTCTTTCTTTAGAAATCAACCCTAAATCACTGCATCTATACATCATAAAGGATTTGTCTACTCTTTCTTATTGCCAAATTCCTAAGGCTTTCATAATCAGCTTTTCCTACAAACATTCACCCTCAATAAGTTTTATCACCTAAAAACAAGCGTGTAATTAGGATACTAAATATCATAGTGTTGGGCTTGTAACCAAATATAATAGTCCAACCAAGTAGAGCAAAACCCGATTCTACCATAACATACGACAAAAGCAGTTCATGAAAATGATTAATATGCACATATTAATAACAACACCCAATTTTTGCACTTTCCTTAGAAACAATAAAGCACTGGAATAGCTAATTATCCTTGCAATACCAAACAATACCTTTGTTAACTATTGCTACAGTTGTTCTATGTGTAATATCAAGCATAAATTCAAAAACACTAATGGCGTTGCCAGTACTTCGTGTACTTTTCAACCAATTTTCAAATTAGTTTTAATACTTTTCATGAAAGTATCAAAGGAAGAAATTTTGAATGCAATTAAGTTAAAATATTAATGGATGGTTGTAGTTGTTATGTGTTTAAACTTTACCTTGTTTAAAATTTTTCAATCTTTAGAATATGCAGTTAACCGTGGCTGTGAATGTATTAAATAAATAGCTTATCAGTACTGAATAAAGACTATCTGTAAATTTTATTGAACAAATAGCTTATGAATAGTGGACAAATAATTTTTTTTTTATTTTGAACAAATATCTATGGCTATTTTCATTTATAGGTGTTTTTTAATTTTACACTTATCAACATATATTGTGATGATCTATAAATTTTACTAGACAAATAGCTTATGAATACTGAACAAACATCTGTGACTGTTTTCATTTATAGATGTTTGTTAATTTTATACTTGTCAACAGATATTGTGATGATATGTAGATTTTATTGGATAAATAGCATATGAATACTGAATAAATAAATTTTTTATTTTGAACAAATATCTGTGGCTGTTTTGATTTATAGATGTTTCGATGGATTTTACTGGACAAACAACTTATAAATACTGAACAAATAGTCTGGTACACTATACTCTGTACTCTTGCAGTTGCATGATATAATTTGCGTAATTCATTGAACATATAGGAGAATGTTATTTTCCCTCATGAATTTTAGCACAAATCCTAAACACCCTCAAGAAGTTATATTTTTACCCATTCTCCCCCATGATCTCAAAATTTGCCAAACAATGCTTTATCTCTAATTATTTTTTATTTTTCATTTTATGTTTTTAAATGTTAGCTAGTTTTAAAAAATTATACCTTGAGCTTAAAAAAAATAGCTTTAATTCAATATATAAGTTGTTTACATTTTTTTCTTAGTTTTGTGAATAATGCAAAATTTATATAAGAAATTATTTTCCATTTTTTGTTTTTTTAAATAGTTAATTGGATGCAAAAAGTAATGCACAAGGATAGGAAAAAAAGTTTTACTTTGAGATGTATATATTAGAAAAAAAGTTATTTTAAAACTAATTTAATTTTTCTTTGATAGTATTATAAGTCAAATTTTGTAAAGTAACAAGCTTTTTATTTTTATTTTGGAATAATTTTTTTATTCTTTATTTTATTACAAAATTATTTATTGAATGATTTAATTAAAATTTTCATAGTTATCATTCTTTTTCCTTTTCTTTTATGGGTTATCAAAAATTAAAAGATAAAAAATTCCTTTAAGGGCAAAATCAAAATGAATACCTTTAAGGGTAAATCTCGTATGATTTTTTATTTAATAGTAGATTCATTAATTGAATGATTGCAATTTTTTTTATCTATTATTATCTTTTATCTTACAAAAAAGATAAAAATGTTTTTAAGAGTTTGTTTGGTAAAATTTGAAGTCATGGGGAAATATGGGTAAAACTAAAAGCTCATGGGGGAATTTGGGATTTATAATAGAACTCATGGGGGGAAAATGGCATTCTCCCCAACAATTTTCGATATGAAAAATAAAGCTAGATTTTTTTTTTCCCTGAAATAAAGCCTAAATCGCTACATCTAGACATCATTAGACTTTTGATGGTTAAGTGGCAATAAGTACTTTCCAAAGTCGATTTGTCGTCCAGACAATCAGAAACGCAAGATCAAAACAAACATACAAGAATTGTTTCATTACATAATATACTTTGACCATATCACGTTGCAACTTTGAGGGATTTACGTAATCGATTTAAGGTCACCCTTGAACAAAAAGTAGGGAAAAACGTTTATGTTTTAATAAAATCCATTTCAACTGAAGAGATAATCATGTCATCGAAACAAGTAAGGCAAGATTACCTAAAATATCTATAGTAAACAAGCACACACATAGATAGAGGTGCTATCCAAACCAAAAGAAAGTACACCATCATTGTGATTAAGTGATGTTGGTTGTTCATTCAGATTCATAAGTTGATAATTAAACCAAGAAAAGGTGTTTCATAGATGTTGCCCTTTTTCCATGGTAAAGATGGTACAAAGTCACTTCAAGTTAATTGACAAAAAATGGTTAAGTCAGTTGTTAAAGTAGTAGTGAATTTATACTATTACAAATGGAACACAAATTTTACAAAAAATTGATGTGAGACAGGCATTTCATACTCTGGCTTTAAACAGAGCAATATTCTCGCGATGCCAAACAGAACAGTACCATAGTCCAAGATTTCTTTCGACATAAAATTCACCCAGAGCATGTTTTAATGCCAATTACACCTACAACCCACACTTAACTACTGGTTTGGTATCAAATTAAGCCTAATCAACTTGTGATGACAGTATTAGTGAATTCAAATCGCTACAATTGAAATATAGTTCTCACACAGAGCGATGTCAGATGGGACGTTACAACATGCATAACAAGGATGACCAAGTCACTAATAAAATATATTCCAAACCTTATACTTTTGGGAATTCTTTGTCTTGAGTCTCTTGTACATCATCCTTCCGTTCCTATGTCGGGTTTGAAAATTTTTTTATCGCATCAAGGCAATCAACAAGCACGTCCTTCTTGCCCCCCATCTTTTGATACATTAATATTGTTTGGAGCATGTTAAATGTAATCACTCAACTGATGCTCGATCATGTTTTGCAATAAGTTCGTCCTGTGTAAAGTTGAGTAACACAGAACCCAAGAATCATTACCGCTTATATATGGTTAGTAATTTGAATAGTTTTAATTAATTTTGGATAATGTATGATTTTTTTCAAAAAAAACTCTTTTATTCCAACTATAACCGAAACCGAACCAAAAGACTTTTGAAAATTCAAAAAATCAGTTTTGATTTTGATTTCAATACGACTATCAAATATTCACCCCTACTTTTAAAAAAAAGCCAACCAAAATGAGTCATAATTAATATAGTTATTACAAGATAATTAGGATCTGTTTGGATATCACAGTGTAGTTACTAGGATATAATTGCATAGTTTAGTAATTACACAGTAATTTAAATCCCAAGACATGTTTGGTTACCATAGTGATTAATTTCTTAAGTCATGTTTGGATGTAAAGATGATAGTTACACAGTTAAATATTTAATTAAAAATAAATATTTGTTTTTAAAAATAATGTTAATACTAATAAATATTTAAAAATTTTGCTAAAGATATTTAAAATAAAATATTATTTATTACAAAAATAAATAAAACTTATTAAGAATATTATGAAGTATAAATATAAATATATGAAAAATATTAGTATATTATCAACTATTAATATTTTTAAAATTAAATATTACATACTAAAAATAAAATAATTTTGTTTTAAAGAATATTTATGTATATTTATTTTATTTGAAAAAATTTAAAAATTTTGCTAAAGATATTTAAAATAAATTATTGTTTATTATAAAAATAAATATGACTCATTAAGAATATTATGAAGTATAAATATAAATATATGAAAAATATTAGTATATTATCTACTATTAATATTTTTAAATTAAATATTACATACTAAAAATAAAATAATTTTATTTTAAAGAATATTTATGTATATTTATTTTTATTTGCATTTTTCATTTATTTTATATTTATATATTATTTATTTATTTTTATTTAAATTTATTTATTTTTTATTATTTATATTTATTTCATAGTGAAGTATACTAAATATAAGAAGAATAAAAGAGCACAATAGTGGATAGAGTGTAATTAAACAATGTAATTATACCAATTCACACCGATTCTCATGGGAATTAGAGAGTATAATTAAATAAGTCCAATTACACTCAGTTCTCCTCTGATTAGGTAATTACTTGGTTGGAATAAATACGCTTAATTGTATAATTATTTTTAATTAAACTCAAATATAATTACAAGATGACTTTTTAAACCTACCGTTAGGCATGATAGGATGCGCGTCACACCATCAATCTCGATAATCTCTTTCGGTGTCGCCTTCAAGTGAGATAGGGAACGAGCTGCGTAAACGGCGGGGCCAACCTTTGAGTAAAGAACGCCAAGCTTACGGGTTGATCATTACAGTCAACTAACCAGTCCCTTCTCTAACCCTCCACTAAATTCAAGCCAACCGGACCACTTAAAAAAGTCTTAAATCAATCATCCTCTTGACATGCCATTATTTCATTTATAAGAATATTGCTGTCACCGCATGATGGAAAGAATACTAAATTAGAATCGAATAAAGACATAACTAGGAAAATACAGCTCAAAAAAAGTAAGACTTTTTTTCCACACAAAATAAGGATTATTAATGAAAAAATTAATCCAAACAAATCCTAGTTCTCCATTTCCTTAAAAGGGACTGTTGTCTTTTTGGCATAGCGGAAGCTCTTACATGAAGACCAACACTTAGGAAAAGAATTATGCTTCGACAAACACAAATTGATAGCACTTTGGTTGCTTTGTGGTCTCTGAGTGTTTATATTTTTAGGGTAAAATGTATTTTATTCCGGATATTTTATTAAGATCACATAAATACTCTTTATATTATTAAAAAATGTTACACAAAGCTCCTGATATTTCAGCTATTGTGCACCATTTTTTGTAATATAGTGAGTATTAACAACATTTTTTTTAACTTGATAGGTATTAGCAAGTTTTGATATTGCAAATTTTTTTTTTTACAATTTTAACAAAATACAAGAGTATAAATGCATTTAACTCTTTTTTTAACACCAAGAGATTTCTTCCACTAAATGTCCTGTGATTTTCCAGCTAAAGCTAACATGGTAGAGATAATTTTGCCAATTCTAAAGAGTTAAAGGAAAAGGCAACGTAAATACGTAAAGCTAGTGGTTGAGCTTGTAGTTTCTTTTTTCTTTTTATAAATAGCCCATTATGATGTGCTTCATAATGCTAACCATAATTGGTTTAGTGTCATTGCTATGATTGCATTAGTAGTTTGGTAGTTGCTTCTTTGTCAGCTTGACTGTACAAAAATAGGTAAAATAAGTTGCTTTTTTATCTTATATGTCTAAAGTGTGTAAAAATTCTATGTTATCAGAATTGTTACATAATCTTTCTTTAAAGGGTATTTTATGTTATTTCAAAAAGTAGAAAAAAGTATAAAGAGATTTTAAAATATAGAGAAGTTTGGTATATTTTAGATACAATACAAGAGGGTCTAACCGCTTTCGCCCTACATAAACCCTTTTTTTTTTTTTTTTTGGGTTTTGAGCTAAGATATTTTTAAGTTACATTGGATTTGAGACTAATCTCTATCAAGCTAGAAGCGATTAAGAAAAAACTCTTCCAACAAGTGTGTTATTTGGGATTTGAACTTGTACTCTCCTTCTTATAGAGGTGAGGCCGCTACTACAACAACTAATAATTTGTTGGTATATACTTATTAATTTTTTTCTCTTATTTTTATTATTCAAGAGAAAGAACCTCTGTTGCTTCCAATCTTCCTTTTTTTTTTTTTTAATGGTCAATAGATCCAAAGAACATCAGAATTGTACTCCTTTTTTCCTCCACTAATTGATTGATTGAGGACTATTATATGATTTGTCCATGTAGTAAAATGACCCTCTAACCTGAAGAATTCGTCAAGAAAAAACTCAAACACTAAAAAGTTTGTCTTTTCTAACACAATTTATCAAATATAATGATAATTAAAGCAAGCAAGTTGAGATTTTTAAATTGGTTTACAAACTACCATGTTGAAGCAATCACACGATGATCCTTAGGGAGCACATCCAAGATTAGATTCTTCATGGTAAAATACCTAGAAGCGAAACACCACAAACTTTGCTTCTCTTTTCAATTGTTTGCTTTTCCCTTGACATGTACTTTACCTTCTCCAACTTTGAATCAAATGATTCTCAATGGGTATGAATATAATCTAAGCAAAGACTATTTACAATTGTTTTTATTGATTCTTTGGAATAGTTGTATAGGAATTGTTTAAATTATTTTGTTATAATTATACAGAAACCAATCAAATGATGCACTTGATCATAAGCTCAATGTCCGTTTGAAGAAACAGAAGTGCCTAATGTTGGAAGTAGAATTGAAATCAATAAATATAATAGAAGCAAGAACAGAAATATTATTAGATTGGAAATACGATTACAAACCAGTGGTGGACTATAGAATGCAGAAATGTAAACTAAAACTTAGCCGAAACTCGTAAACAATATCCTTAAGAAATTTACACCCCCTCAATTGGTGCTAAAGGGGTGTGGCGTATTTTTCCCAGAATACAATGGCTATTACCTTTTTGTCATGCGGTAGGACTCTAACACAAGAAACTGTCAAACCGACAGCAAAAGGATCTCTCTTGGGTATGCTTTATACGCCTATACTATATGCAAAAACAAATTGGAAATGCTATGCCAAAAGCTATACGTAAGACTGTGATAAGAACTGGACTATCAGGATCTATTTATACTAGTAGGAGTGGCCAGTAATAAAATTTTTGGGAATTAAATTTTTGGCCCATTGGTGAATAAGAAATTGCCCAAAAAGATATACATGGAGTGAAAACCTGGGCAAGGGCGACACCCGCACTCGCGTAGACCTGGCCCCAACCCTGTCGTGCATGTATGCGCATAGTAGTTTTTAGCATCATGCCCACTATGTATAGTTGTCTCCATATACGTTGTTGGCTCTACCCATAAAAGCTTCTATATTTAAATTAAGCAAAAACTTCATAAACTTTCTATGTGGGTTTTATACCCAAACCAAGCAACGAAACTTGTTAACTATACAACTTTGCTTACTAATTTCTCATTCACCTTAAATTTGATTTTGACATGTAAATATACCACGTTCATTTACTCGGAACAAAGATCATAACAGTATCAAGTACCCTCCTGTTTAACGAGCAGGACATGAATATAACTTTGACTAACATGTCAAAAAACTACAAATTCAATGCCTAATACCACCTTAGTATTCGTTTGAATAAATAAATATGCATGATCATAATTCAGTGTTTGTTTGAACAACAAAAGTACCTAATAATTATCCTTATCAATATTATTAACTTATGGTAATTAAATTTCTTTCACGACGTTATAATGGTACATTCAAGGACCTTCTTTTTTGAACACTGCTTTTGAAACACATCCAAACCTAACCGTTAAGAAAAGAAGTTGCCATCATAAGTAATGCCCTTAGGACCAAAAATGTCAGATGGGGCCATCCCGTTCTTTTGTTAGCACTCACAGCATGGACCCAACAATATGGAATCCACAATAATACAGAGGCTTCCATAATGCAGTACAGCAATAGCCAATTGACAATCAACTGAAAGGAGCTCAAAATTGGTTAAACATGTGACATTCAATAAGTGTGATAATAATTCGGTGTCGTGATTAATGTTAACATACAACACCAAACTTATTTACGGGTCTAATATTTTGAGCATACAAATTACTTGTCAAATAACTAAAATTTGACCAACCCTACAATTATATTGGCATTCAATACCCGTCTAATTATATTATTCTTTAATTCCACATAAAAAACAATCAATAAGATATAGCGTATCTATACCTAGATTGTACTCTTTAGTTTGTTTGTAATTAAAGATAGCAGTTTGGATAAGGTTTGGATAATAGTTAAACACATCTTGTACCCTTCCTTTAGCCTTAATAAAAGCTATGCCAACTGAAATGGTATTACGATGAATCAAAGACGGAAAGCTAACATTAGGATTTGAATTTGGTAGAGTATGTAATTAATTGTTTGAACTTTAAAACATTTAATAGAATGGTTGAACTTATGAAAAAAATAATGATTTTCACATCGTTAAGTAATAGTTTTTTTTTTTACCGCACATAACATCTTTTATCTTTTATATTGTAAGGCTCCATTTGTTGCGCGGAAAACTTTTTCCACTTTTTCCAAAAAATGTTTTTCGCATTTTTGGGTGTTTGGTTGTCAAAAATAAAAAAATCATCAGAAAACATTTTCTTAGTTAATGAAAAATAAGGTGATTTTCTTGAAAATCTTTTTCCTTTTCTAGAATCTGGAAACCATTTTCCCACAAGTATCAAAATGAAAATAATCACCAAAGATCATAAACTCAACAAACATAATATTTTATTGGTACCTGTCATTACACAATTTTTTTTTGTTGTTAAATATAATACTTTATACACATTAAAAATTTGAACATATACACTAATTGTACCTTTTAAGCTTTAAAAAATAAAAAAATTGCAATAGATTAATATCTCATTTTATCTAAATTTTTTATTTTTATGTGATTTTATGAAAATTTTTATTTTTCGACAGTTAAAATACATGATTAATTTATATTTTCAACAACGAATGTATGTGAATTTTCTATATTTGGCAAAAGAAAGAGAACTTAGAAAGATAGATTTTAATAATTGAGACTCTCTATTGGAGCAAAAAAAAAATCTTTACAACTTTGTATTTTCATAGCCCAAAAAAAATTCTAAAACTGTACATATGTACATGTACATATAGTTAGAGTTTATAAATTTATTTGTGCATATACCTCATAAGAATTATAATGCCAAATAGAAAAAATTCACCTAAGACCCTAAAAAAATGCCATGTAAGATTTGAAAATAAAAGGTGAAGTATAAATGGTTTAAGTGCCTTAAATTTTCTCTAAGTTCAATCGTTAAAAAGCTCGTATATCAACCTTTTTTAAAACCTCCCATTTTTTACCAATACATTGCATGTTTTGACCCAGGGAAAAGAAAAAAGAAAAAAGAAAAAATTCACCATTTCCAAAATAAAATGAAAAGGCACAATTTTTAACCAATAGATTAAACAGATTAAGCCCATTTAATGCATAATCAAGTAAATATGAATCATTTGACACAACTTTACTTTTTAATTATATAACTTTAATTTGATACAAAAAAGATAACCACAAATGGCGTTTAATAGATGAAAAAAAAATGAAAACGACAATAAAAATTATAATCGACTTGTATTGATTTTCTCTCAAAAAAGCTAGAAATTACATGAACTAATCATCCGATAGCAAGCTAAAAAGAAAAAAAGTCCCAAAAAAAAAAGGGGTAGGAAAATAAATAACTGAAAATTACGAGCATAAATATAAATAAAATATGTAGTAAATAGTTTTAAAAAATTTAGTCTTGGAACCCAATTTTCTCCCAAATTGCATTCCTAACCCTACTGAGATCTCTCCCTTTGAGAGTCCTCCCAAAACCTTCGTGCACCGAGGAGGCGATTCGCGTCCTCGCCAACCGCCGCGCCACCAACTCGTGCGGCGGAATCCGATTGCCACCGCCGTCAAAATCGTCATCCTCGACGTCATCGACGCTGTCTTCCCTCTCTCTCCGCCTGTTCTCTCTGTACTCGTCCTTCAGTATCTTCGGCCAGTCCGGCACGTTCACCGGCAACGACGCAGGACGCCCTCCGCGGTCTACCTTCCCCGCCGATGACGGAAGTTTCCTCGACATCCGCGTGCTCGCCGCTGGATTACGCAGCTCCGGCGACGCCGCCGCCGCGACGTTCCACACTTCCGACTCGTCCAGCTCGAACATCAACATCGCGTCCGTAATAATCAATATATATATATATATATATATATATACTCTGTATGTATATGCTTAAATATAAATATAAATGTAAATATAAATATGTGTGTGTATATATACCTATATATATATATATATATGTAAGTGCTTTATTTCTCTCTCTAAATGCGATGCATTTTCCCTCACTAGAAATGGAAAATGGACTTTTGAGTGAATGAAATCTAACGCGGTTTGGTGTGGTTTTTATAGAGGTTCAGTGGATAAGGTTCTTCTTTTGAAATAAAATTAATATAAGAAATGCCACGTCATATCGCAGATTTATCCACTTTTTAACCTCCACTTACTTTTTTTTTTTTTTTAATCTCCGCTGATTTGTTTTTTTTTAACTTTTTTATGTGAGGAGAAATTTACTGTAAAAAGAGTCCTCTTAGATTGACCGTTAAGCTATTCTTAAAGTTTGACGAGAACTATTTTTTTCATCCAATTTTACCCAGCTTTTACAAGTAACCTTGACTCTTTTACCTTTTGACCCAAAAAAAAAAACTTTGACTCTTTATTAAAATTTTACTAAAAATTTTTTTTAGAAGCTAAAGTTTTTAATTTTTAAAAAAAGATTAAAATTAAGCTTTTGTACGTTTCAATTTTTTTAGAAATTTAATTAAATATTTATTGTAAAAAAATTTAATTTTTTTTAAAAAAAGTATTTTCTTAAAAAAAAAAAAGCAGCTCAAACGAGCTCCCATTTGAGTGCTTAGAATAAAAGTTAATAGATTAGCTCTTTTGTTTTGAACATTTACGAGTATCCAAATAAGTATCGTCAAATAATCTCGTAGCTATTCTTAGATTAACACCAAATAATTTATGCTTTCAATATGACATCACAAATTCTTATTCTAAAACCACTTGTTGAGAAATTAATTCAAAAAATTATTTTGGCTTGTTTAAATATATTTGTAGGTGTTACAACCTTGTTATGTTTATCTCTAATTCTCTATTTACGTTGTGGCCCATAAATAATTCAGTTTAATTTTGAATCATGCAAGATGAGAATTACAATATATTCTTCTTTAATATTAAAAATTTCAAGTTTGAAGTTTTCAAAAAGATTTTAGGACACTTTACAACCAAAAAAAAAAAAAAGGAATATTTAAAACATCTTCCTTTTCATCTTTTTTAATATCGTACTGTCTGATCGATGTCAGACGTCAAAATCGTCTAGAGCAAGCCACGTGTCCAAGTGGATGGGCCCATGTAAATATTTAACTCTTGAAAAAGAAATTGTCTGTTTTTTACAGAAAAGTTTTCAAATTTGTCGTCACAGGAATCGCCACGTAGCAGAGTCGTGTTTAATGCGTCACACGTGAAGTGGGACCGACGAGGCGTTTCAATCTACTCAGCTTGCGCCAGCTGGCCCCGCTCTGATCGAGTCTTTTATTGGTTAATTCCTCGTCGAGTTTTTTTATTGTCACTCTTTTGTCTTTTTCTCGAGCGGAGAATAAACTTTTTCTTAACAGTTCGTAGTTAAAACGTTATGAATAAAATTTAACGGTTATAATTATTTTAAATTTTATTCAGAATTTTATAATATTGCTTGTAGATTCATACTTATTATAATCATGTGGAGAATATAGGCAAGAATTCAGGCATCCAGCGTGTGTTTGATGGGAGGAGAAGTGTTAGAGACGGTCATTTTCATTTGTGTGGAATTACTACTTTCGTGATATACATTAACGATAATACATGTCACTATTAATGAATACTTATCGTTTTAAATTGACCACCGTGTCTTGAGAAATTCCTATAAGGAAAGCTTTGTCATTTCCTGCAATTCAAACTTCTATTGTCAAAATATTCTCCAACGTCAAGCTAAAGATATGGCCTTAATACTTGCATGCCTCAAGGTAGCAGACTAAGGGACCCTTGGGATTAGTTTACAAATTTTTTTTTATTTTTATATAATTTTTGAGCTAAAAAATGAACATTTTAAAAAAAATTAGCTTTTTTTTTTTTTTTTTTGGGAAGTAGATTCAAATATTTACCCAGGAAAAGGGTGCCTTTTTTTTTTTTTTAATAGAAGTGCTTTTTATGCTCAGAGGACAAAAAATAAAAATAAAAAAACAAATGGATTCTAAACTATATATTTTGCATGGTTAAAAACTAATTGGCTAGTTTTAAATAACAATCAACTAGTTTGGTTTGGTTTGAAATATGTCCACAAAGCCAAACTATACCATATTCATCCCTAATTTTACTTATATATTAGTTAAATTTGTAGGAACCATGTTCACCTCTAATTTTGTGTGCATATTAGTTAAACTTGTAATATAGATGGTAAAGTGAAAATAATATATTCTTTAATGTTTTTTTTTCTTGAAATTACTAGATAAACTTTTATATTTTTCTATTTTTTTGATTTCTTGATATTTTTTTTTAGTAAAACTTAAACAAGAGTTGGTTTGGTTTGATTATTTTATATGAAATAAAAACCAACTAGATTAATTTGATTCGAAATAGACTCGTTTTTGAAAAAAATATATTAATATTATTAGATTAAACATAAAAGAGCACAACTAGACAACACCAGTGGCATCATATACGTAGTTCAAAACATGGAACAAATTCACAAGCGGGTGTAAAATCCAACCACTAGGTAGAGACCCTTGTCAAATGTTCTTCGCTAGCAAATCTGTCACCTTGTTAGCACTCTTTAGTACATGAATGACACTCTAGAAACTCACTTCTAAAAGATAACGTTGTGCATCCTTTATAAGGTGCCCAATTATCCAAGTTAATGAAATTAGTTTAAAATAAATTAAAAATCAAACTAAAGGAAACCATGTTTATCCCCGAAATAACACCCCACACTTTTGGGCCTTTTGACTAGGTAAACTAAAAGGTATTATCATATTGATTTGGGGCTCTTAGAAAGTCATTAAACTCATCTCTGTAAGCAGTTTTGTCTAAACTCTAGAATGGGATATAAAAATTCCCTTGTTGCACAATATTTATTCCATTTCCTTTACTATTTGCACAATATTTATCCTGTTTCCTTTTCTTTACTACAATATTTATTATTTAGTCTTATTATGAATTTGGTAATTTTCTTTTTCTTATGCTAAAATTAGTCTCTATCTCTTTTTTTTTTGGGTCAAGGAAGTACGCTTGGTAAAAAACAAAAAACTGAAACCATATTCTAACAAAGCTCCAAGTCTTAATCCAAATATTGTCAAAACATAAGAAAATATTAATAATTTTAAAACAGAAAATGCCTCTTATACTTTCATTATTATTTTTCTTTAGAAAATAAATGAACTAAATAACTCAAATTTAAAATTTGAAAACGTCGAATAATAGTATTAAAAAGTAAATGATATGATGTATTACATCTACATTTTCGGGGGCTAGCAAACCTGTAATTTTGAGTTAAGTTTAGTGACTTTTCTAGGGAAAAAAATTTATAAATCAGATGACATCAATATTTCGGCCAGTTTCTAGATGACATCGATGTACTTGGCTAGTCTTCCAAAAGCAGCGGAAGAATGGTAATATATTCGCACAGGGGGTAAAACGCCATTGTGTTGTCAATAAGCGTAAATTATTGTTCCTAAGGATACTTAGCAATTAGAATTGAAAACGGATACAATTCATGATCTGAGTTCGAATTCAGTCTCATATCTTGAGTTGGGTGTTTTGATTAACCTAATACAATGGTCTTAGGGCAGACCATTTCACCCAGGTCTACTACTTGGCTGTCGGACTCTGCCGGGTAATAAGTGGTCGGGCTCTGCTAAGTGAGTTTCCTTGTCAACGAAAAGAAACGTAAGCTATCAAAAGATATACCAAAGGTCAATACTTATTGGTTAGTGATTCCCCTTTGTTTGGATGAAATTATCTATTCGCAAGACTATGATTTGAAACTTTGCACAAATATAACGTGTTTGACTCGTCTCGACAAGAATCGCAAATTTTTAGTAGGTGAATACGAAAATTTTGAAATAGAAATTGCGATGAAATTCAATTAAAAGGAATATGTAGCACGTATATTAAGATTTTGCGAAAATATTTTTCAGCTATCATTTTCATGCCATAAAGTATAAATTAGAATACTGATGATTAATATCAACGAAAAATATAAGATTGCATCTCAAAATTAATTGCTATCAGTATAACAGTTTGCGATTTTATATATTAGTCTTAAAACTCATAATTTATAGAACTATTTTACTAGCAAGTTTCAGTTTCTCTGCATTATTAGATTTAGAGTGAGAAGTAACCGATTGATATACCTTAAATGACCAATGCGGCTATGCCCAACTACATAACTAAACCCAAAACCAAAGCTAAAATTTCAACATTGGGGCTTGACTTGTTAATCGGGTATTCTCTTATAATATTGTAATGTTATGGAAGAGATATAGTAATTATAAACTGTCTCATCATTGTATCATAAATCCATGATAATTTAAAAGCTTGAATTTTGCTAATATAACATCATGTAAGGGTTGTTTATAAACATTCTCATCTTTTTATCATAACCCATAAGGGTGCATATGGTTTGGTTTTGGGCTTATTTCAAATTCAACTAAATTAATTGATTTTCGTCTAAGATCAACCAATTTGTTTTTAAGGGATGGTTCAAGTGGTTGAGACTATCTCTTCTAAGTGTGGGGTATTGAATTCAATCCCATGGGGGTGGGGGCAAAACTCCAAATATAGATAGATAGATAGATAATAATCAAATTAAACCAACTCTTGGTTTCTTTTTTTTTTTTTTAATTGAGTTTCAACATTAAAAAAGTTTAAGTGTAAGAAACATGCAACTTCTTGGATAAAAGTGTATCTGTTTATAATTGCAAAACACAAGTGAAATATATAGTTTGGTGGTTGAAACTCAGAAACACAAGACTTGGTTTGGTTTCGGTTTAAGCAAAAATCAAACCTAGGTCTAATTAAGGCGAACCAATTGGTTTGGTTTGATAAAAGAACCATCCAGGAATTATTTTTTGAAAACAGGAACCAAATCAACCCGATATTTTCTGGTTAATTAGGATTAATGTGGTAGGTTTAACCAAATCATATTTACCTTCAATAACAATACTATAAATAATTGACGATTGTTGATTTTCACTGGTATACTACAACTTTATAAGCAAACCCATTCTCTCCTCTTCACCATGTGCCTCCGTATTCCACATTCCAGTCCGGGACTAGTCCAAATAGAAGCAGATATATTGGATTTTTGAGCCCGTAGCTGAAGCGGGCCTACATATGAAGCCAGTGCGCTTGAAATATATCCAAAAACACAATAAAATTCTTGATATCATTGGTTCTGGGCTTAAATTTTTTCTAGATTTTTGTTGAATCAAAAGTTCTTTTGATCTTTAAGCTTTTCCATTGTGACGTGAGACTTGTTGACAAGGCAGACACTTGATAGTAAAGTGTGACCCATTGTATTAAAGACTTCATTATGTTACTAGTTTGTAGGACTTACTAATTAAATTTTCACTAAGGATGCATTTAGTTCATGGATTTGTTTTTCATCTTCAAGAATCACGTTGTTGTGTGATTTCCCAATGTGATTTCTGGAAACGTCATCAAAATTATTTGATATGTTAAAAATAATTTTTTTGTAAAAGTAAGAATAATTATTAAGAATATTTTATTTGTTATATTTGATTTAACCTCAATATTTTCATAATCTTGAGCCGTTTTTAAAACAGCAGAGGTCCTAGATTTAATATAATTTCTTTTTTTTTTTTGGGGGGGGGGGGCAGGAACGTGGGGGTTGTAAAAAAAATTGTTTGTATAATGTGTAGTATGGACGCAATGTATTTAAGCGTAATGTGTAGTATATGTGAAATGTGCGTGAGTGTGCACAATGTATACACTATTTATGTAGCATGTAGTGTGGATATGTGTGTAGTGTGTGTTATGTATATGTAATATGCTTCTACAGTGTGTATAGTACATGTAGAATATGTAAACGTATTGTGCATAGTATGTGTCAAGTGTGTATATAGTATGTGTAATGTGTATGTAGTGGCAAAGCCACACGAATGTGAGGGGTGCAGGATTTTTTGGCAAAAACAAATATCGCTATTATGTTTATTTTTTATTTTATAATAAGAGGCAAAATTATATGATGTGTACCCTCTGAATTTTTTTTTGCACCCCCTAGATTTTTTTTTGACAAAAACAAAATTAATGTATAATCACTTATATAAAGAAAGATATTTTCTTGACTTCGGTAGTAAAACTTCAATTCTGTTTAGAAACTCATTGTTTAGATTATTACTTTTTTTTTTTTGTTGATATAAACCCAACGATTGTATAGTTCACAAGAGGGTTTTTTTTTTCTACTTTTATAAATAGTCAATAATTTCAAAATATGAAGTTATATTAGAGGAACCTTATAAACTATAATTCTATTTCCTATGATTATATTCATTTATTTATATTTTTGTGAATTAAAATATCATTATTATATTAATTATTATATATTTTATGATTAATTTTTAAATTTTGTAAAAGAATTTATATATGAATGCGTACCCCCCTATCGTCTTGACTCTGTCACTGTGTATATGTAATACATATAATATGGGTTTATAATTTGTGTGGAATGTATGTATTGTGTCTATGCTGTGTTGACTATGTTCATTGTGTGACCATGTGTATGTTGATTATGGGCCTATTTGGATTGGCTTCTTTTCAAGAAAAAATGCTTTTTTCCCTGAGAAAGTTATATTAAATTTGCAATAACTATTTTATTTGGCTTTCAAAAAAGTTAAAACTCTGAAAAAAGCTCAAATGCAGCTTCTTTTAGAAACCAGAATTTTTAACTTCTCAAAAAAAGTTGTTTTCCAAGAGCTATTAAAAAATCACTTTTGAAAAAATCCAATCCAAATAGGCCCTACATCTATGTGTGAAAAAAAGAATAATATGAAAAAGATTATGGCATTGTTCGGCAACAGTGGTTCAATTAGTGTTTAGTGTTTTAACTTGATTAAAACACTATCTCTTCCAATTTTTGTTGTTCGGTAAAGTGGTGTTCTAAGTAGTGTTTTCTATTGAAATAGTGTTTGAAGTAGTGTTTTAAAACATTAATATTTTTAACGTTTCAAGTAGTGGTTAGTGTTTCATTTTTCATTTTGGCAATCTTACCATCTCTTCAATACTTTTTAGCAATTCCACCTACTATACGATCTCTTTCTACATTTTTACATTTTTTTGACAAGTATAAATCTAAAATAACATAAAAAGCAATTTTAAGTCCTATCTATATCAAAATATACTAAAAGAGTGTAAGTCTTATTCATGCATTTATTATTTTTCTTGACAAAATAAATTTTCGATCAATTAAAAAATATTTCTACAATAATAACATTTTTGTAATATTAATAAAATTAATTTATCAAAAGTAATTTTATTATACTTTAATAATCAAATGTTATTACAAGAAACATATATCTAATTATGAAATTAATGATCTCATTTCAATAATAGTGATAACAATTATATTTATCATAACATAATAACATAATACCAATGTTATTTTATGTCATTTTTTACATTCTTCAACTAATCAAATAGCTAATTTTATAGAACACATATTATTCAATTAGCTAACCAAATAGTTATCCGCTAATAGCTAAAATACAATAGATATTAGCTATTCAAACCACTATCTGATACTCAAACAGCTATCAGCTACTCTAACAGCTAATTTTGCCAAACAAACCTTATATTTATTCCTATTAAAGTGGTTACTTTATAATTTTAATGAAACTAACACATTTCAGAACTATGTGTTAGCTAAATATTCATTATTGATTTTGATGATGAAAATATATATATGCATTATTTGACTAAATAGCTTCTTGTGAAAATGAGATGATATCAATATGAAGCTTTGAAAGATATGAAGATGTGCAAAAAGCCTCATTTGAAGGAAGAAAAGATGAGAAGGCATAAGGAGGAGAAGAGAAGCCATAAAGGGTACCGGATTTGTTTTTCTTCTTGCTCTTTTTGTGAAATGCCTATATATTGTGTGGACTTGGCTCAAAATCTTTTTCTTATTCGTGCAAAAATTTTCAAGTCTTCCACATTTGAAATAACATATGCACAAATGTATTTGAATGCACACATAGAGTTAAAATGAGCTTTTGGGGGGTTTCAATTCACAACATGTGTTTACAAAATTATTCAAAATGATTTGGAGTTGTGGAATTTGCTCTTTAAATGGACTTTGCAAAAATCTGGTTTTACTTCACATTCTGGAGTGGCCGGACCCCCCAGCTGGTCGACCAACTGACCTGAGTGGGTCGCCCGACCAAAACAGAAAGGTGAAGGGAAAAGCCGGACCCCTTAGCCGGTCGACCGGCTAAGGCGTCCGGCCTAGTCAGAGAAGGAGAAGGGTAAGCGGACTTCAGGCCGGCTGAACGGGAGCTGTAATAAATGCACTAGCCGTTTATTACTGTTCTGGCCGATAAAATCACTCCTTCTTCACCTACCTAATTCCTAACCCCCAAATCTCTTTAAATATTCATTCAATACACTTTTTAATCATCAATTGAAGTGTGCTAAAGTGTTTATCATCATTCAATCCATCTTTGAGCCATTCTTGCAATATATTTGAGCTTTCAAGAGCTTATTCATCTTCTTTTTGAAGAAAATCTTAGATTCAATCTTTTCTTATTCTTGAGTACTTACACACTTTGAGAGCTTTAATCTTTGTGAGATTTATTTATTAAAGCTTGTAAAGTGTGGGGAAATCCTATAGAGTAAATCTCTTGGGTTCTTTGAAGTTAGGTTTCAAAGAGGTTGTAAAGAACTTGGTTTGTGCTTCGCCAAGTTTTGAAGAAGCATCTTAGTCGAGATCTTTGAAGTCCTAAGGGAAGCTTCCCTGGGCGGTGGACGTAGGCTTGGCCGAACCACCTTAAAATTGTTTGTTTCTCTTTTCCTTACACTTCTATTTTTATTCTTACTTACCTTGCTTATCTTGTGTTTGATATATTGATTGTTAGAAGTTGTAAATTTTCTGTAAATTTTAAAAATGAAAATTAGTATTAATATCTTAATTCACCCCCCTCACTCTTAAGATATTTGCACCCACACTAGGGAATACAAATTTTCACCCCTCATATGTGAATGAATATTGCAAAATTCATGGGAACATTGTAGTGGGATTGTGATATACCTAGGACTATTCTTCTATTCTACAAAACCAAATACAAAATTTTAACATTTGTAACCTTACATTCAAAATTCTACAAGATTTAAACCAAACGTCCCTAACGATTAGTTTTGTTTTTTAAATTTGAAAGTACAGCTCTTTTAAAAGCTTTGAAAAAATAGATTTTTTTGAAATAAACATTTAGTAAAATTAGCAATATTTTGGTTCTTTTTACGTGACCCTGACACTTTATCAAATGGATAGTGTTTGTGCTTTACCTTTGAAAATTGTTGATGGTTATTTAAATTATTAAAAGGAAATTATGAAACTAATAATAATTTTGTAGTTTTCTCCATGATCTTTTATTTTAATCATATTTTATTTTTAAAAAAAATCAAAAGAAATTATAATGATAATACAAAAAAGAAAAATATTAATAGTAAAAATTAAAAATAAAGGTTGGTGAAACCCAAACATTCCACTACATCCCTTTCAGCCTCTTCAAAAGCCCTAACTACTTTCCACAATCATACTCTTGATTATACCTAAGCACCACTTCATTTAATACTTGATAGAACTATTTCATGAAGAAATAAGCTTAACAGATTATTCTTTACACATCAAAATCTATTTAACAAATGGTTAGTTCCCAAAATGACTCTCCAATAGAAATGTAAAGTGAAAGCAAAACTAATAGGCTACTCTTTGTTAGACATAAACTTATAGGTTTGTGCTTCAATCACTTATTAAAAGGCCTAATCTAACAATAGATTAATGTCAACCCTTAAGACAGATAAAAACCAACTAACTAAGTTCTATTAAAAATAAGACGTGTTACAAAATATGATCCAAAAAACTATAATAACCTACTACTCTATACAATTAAGCGTTAAATCGCAAACCTCGAGGTATGTAATCCATTCACTAACAAATAGAGAATAATCGTACATTATTAATATTTCATTTTAAAGAGTCTTTTTTTCAAATGATTGAACAAATGGGAGCAATTTACTTTCAACCATGTATATAAATATTTAGCGCTATATGTGTGTACGTGTATATAGTTGATTGTAGAATTAAGACAATAATAATAGGGCCCATCACCAGTAGGCAAGTAATTTGAGTCCATAATCTACAGTTAAGGCCCAATACACAAAGGGGAAAATAGTCTTTTACTTCAACAAAACCCTAGTTTATAACCTTCATTTCTCAGCTCACGTCACTCGTCGCACTCATTATAACCGCCCACTCAGACCCTAGCTACTCCTCCGCCATCTCTAGTCGCCGCCGCAACAATGCCGCCGAAGTTCGATCCATCGCAAGTAGTCGACGTCTATGTCCGAGTCACCGGTGGCGAAGTCGGCGCCGCCAGTTCACTCGCTCCGAAGATTGGTCCGCTTGGTCTTTCTCCCAAAAAGATCGGTGAAGACATCGCCAAAGAGACGGCGAAGGACTGGAAGGGCCTCCGCGTCACTGTCAAGCTCACCGTCCAAAACCGTCAGGCCAAGGTCGCCGTCGTCCCTTCCGCCGCGGCGCTCGTGATCAAAGCGCTCAAAGAGCCCGAGCGCGATCGCAAGAAGACTAAGAACATCAAGCACACTGGCAACATCTCCCTCGATGACGTCATCGAGATCGCTCGCGTGATGCGACCTAGGTCTATGGCTAAGGATTTGTCTGGGACCATTAAGGAGATCCTCGGCACGTGTGTTTCGGTCGGGTGCACCGTTGATGGTAAGGATCCTAAGGATTTGCAGCAGGAGATCACCGATGGAGATGTTGAGGTTCCTCTAGAGTAGAAACTTTAATCATTTCAGTTCAGTTTATGGATTTTAATTTACCTGCTTTCTGATATAGTTTTGAAGTTAATTACATCTTCACTATTGCGCTACTTATCGAATTTTTGAGGATAATATTTTGTGAAATTTTATCATGTGGTGAGAGCAACTTTAGGGGAGGAATGTGGTATTACTATTGTTTGATGTGTTGAAAATGTAGTTTTGGTAATATTCATGCCTTATGCTTTGTCAAATGGTAGCTTGATTTTGGCCTTTTTTTCTCCTCGAATAGCCTCTGCTTGATGATGATTTAGTTGTAAAGTTGAGTTGAGCACATTTTGGCCAGTACACCAAGCAGTCGTATTCAAATCATTTTGGCCATTTGTGATTGAGGGAGTAGTTTTGGAAATCATATGTAAAGTTTTTCTTGCTTTAATCTATAATTAGTTTTGTAATTTTTTTAGTTAGGAAGATTTGATGATTTTGGTGATTAGTGAAGTTAGATAAGGGGCGATGCTTTTGTTTACGGGAGTGTGTAAATGTCTGTCTTGTGTTGCTTCACAGTGGTGTGAAGGGGAGTGTTGAATAAATTGAATCTAAGAATTACACTCGGAAGTATAGGAAGGGGACTTTTCTATTACAGATATCCCATGCATTTAGATATGAGCTCAAATACTCGATGCTTATGGCAATGCTATGAATAGCGGCTCTGTGTTATAGCTAGTCAGGCCATTGATCTTTAAATCCTTTCTATCAATGCTGTTATTGTACACAATCTATCTGGGCGTGTATGGTATATTTTGGGAGCAAACTAGTTGTGAGTGTTTCTGGGCAATCATGTTCTAATGGATTATATTGAACCTCTGGACATGGTAGTTGGGAACTCCTTTGGTGTGGTCGAAGTAGATAGCGTGTTTCTTTGTAGAGTGTGTGTGACAGTGTGAGGGCTGATTTAGTTGCTCAAATCCATCTTCTGGAAAATTACACGCTAGCGTATTAGGTAGCAATGTGAACTGTAAGTCTAAATGGGGGAGAAGAGTTTGTTGTTTTCCTTCTTTTCTTCTAAAACTCTTTTTTTTCATTTTCATTAGCTTTTTTTTTTTTTTCGTTAAAATCTCGTACCTATGTGGCTGGTATATTCAATTTTGCAGTCAGAAGAAGTTTGTTGTAGTTTGGGATCTGAACAGATTGTATCCATGTCTCAGTTGCTGAAAAGGGGAAGTCTTTTCCAGTGGACACAAGTTAGTGATATGTTCTACCTTTGTTAATTTTAGATGCTTCTGATGCCTGATGACTGTTGATTGCTGCCCGATTCAAGGGTGGCTGAATTTCTAATCTGCCCGAACAAGTAATTTGTTTCTCCCTTTGTGAATTTTAGTTTCATTTGGTATATACATTTCCATATAGGACCTAGAATTTCTTTTTGCATCAGTGAGAACAGAAGCCTCGGTGATATTGGTTCCCCGCTTCTGAGTGCATATAGATGCACTGTCGTGCATAGATACATTGTCGTGGTCAAACGGTGACAAATATGCCATCTAGTTAGTTACTATAGGAATTTTATGCTGATCTTGGCTCGGATTGAGGCAGGAAAAGAAAATTGGAAGGGGAAGGTGTTCTTTTTGGGCTTTTCTTTGGTTGGGGACAGGTGGGCAGTTAGGGATGGCAACGGGGTAGGGTTTGCTCAGCTGTTCTCCACACCTCGTAATAGAACTCTCACCCCTACCTGTATCATATACTTGGATTGGGATAAACTCCTACACTGTTGTCCTCGCCCTTGTTGGATGGAAAATACTCCGCTAGAGTACCGGTCAACAAGGTTAAAAAATACTTGTACATAAGAATGTATTAAAAATAAGTTAATTTTTTATAGCTAAACCAAATTTTTTTTAATGATATAAAGCTTATATTAAAATATATAAAAATATATTAGAAATATATATAAAAAGATATAATGTTTATATTAAAAATATATAAGAACATATAAGAAGTAACAAATGTGAATATACAACGGGATAGATAAACCTCTATTCCTACTTGCCATTGCACCAGGAGAGGGGAAGAATGCCCTGCTCCTATCAGGCGTTTTTAGCCAAAAAACCCGCCCCTACTCTTGAGGAGGAGAGCAGGGTGGGGTACCATTACCATCTCCATGGGCTGGCAAGCAAGTGGTTGCAGGTCTGAGTTTCTAGTTTTTGTTATGCAATGTTTGCGTGTAGAAGTATTTCTCCTGTTTTATTGCCATCTCTTCTGTTGCTGGAGAAACATGCCATGTCAACTTTCTAGGTTTGCACCTAATATATAGAGACTGGATCCAACTACGTGGTCTGAGAATTTGCGTGTAGAAGTATTTCTTCTATTTTATTGTATTCTCTTTTTTGCTTTGTCGGATCTTGCGCATATCGAGTTTTTCGTGTTCCATGGGTCCTGCTTTTTGCGTCATGCCCTGCCCCCACCCTATATGCGGATTTGGTCCTTGATGACCCAAACTTTGTAAGTTTTATCAGAATTTAGATAGTACATTTTTGTGGATTTTCTTCGAAATTTGTCAATTCATTTAAGTTTTGGGTGTTCATCGAAGGAAAACCAAAATCTAATCGGCTTGAAGTAGTATGAGTATTCAACCATAAACATGCTCAAAGTGGAAAACCTTACAGAGAATGAAGTCAGGAGAGCAAACCCATAAAAATCTCGGCCCTGTGAAATAAGACAAGAAAACGAAGCAGCAAAACAAAAATATCACAACAAAATGAAAATAGACAACTCCGTATAAAATCAGTTGGTCTTAGATTGGAGATTCGTAATTCTTAACATGACTAGTCTAAACGCCGCGTGTCCCGCGGGATGTTGATGTAAACTTAATATTATTAAATTTATTATTAATTATAGAATAAATTAAATCTTGTATTAATCAATCATAGAAAGTTGAGTGTGATTAATAGGTTGGATATTAGGAGTTGAGTGTTCAGTTGTTTGATAGTAATACTGAACTTTAAGAGAGTGGGGAGTAATATATTTTAAAAAAATGAATAAAATAATTTCTAGCATGATGTAAAATTAATTTTTAAAAAGCTTTTTTTTTAGTTCCAATTTAGAGTTTCTGTTTTTCAGGTTTTTTAACTTTGATTTAAAAAAATTAATTTTTATTTAAAATATCTTTTGAAAATAAGTCAAATAGGTCAATTTTAGCTTTTAAATTCACAAAAATCATATAAGTGTTCAAAAACTGAACAAAACAGACTCTTAGTTAATTGATTTTTGCTTTAATATATATATATATATATATATATATATATATATATATATATATACTAATATTCTACCAGTGCAGTGCACGGACCTATTGATTTAATATTATAGTTTTTAATTATAATAGATAAATAAATTGTCTTGTACGCAGTGGATGCAAATTTGACTGAGTTTATCAAAGCAAATACATTAAAACGAAATGGTGGAGAGCAGATATAGATAAAGAAAAGCAAAATGTTTATCGATAAAAATTTTTAAAAAATGGTTGGTACATGGGAAAACATGCAAACCTTGTTTGAAAGGAATTGAATTTAAAATTTAAATAAAAAAAATTACATTTAGCAGTTAAAAAATAGACTGAGAAGGAAATATAAGTAGACACGTGGTGGGAAATGAAGAGGATGAAACTGGCAAGTGGACAACCCGATTATCAGAGTGTTTGGCTTGGCTTATTTAGAAAAAAGCACCTCTTTACATACATTTTATATTTGGTGCTTATAAGCCACAAATAAGCAAAGCCAAATAGCCTTTATAAGCCACATGTTCGTTTGTTAGCTTGGTGCAAAAGACGGGAAACTACGTGTGTATGGTTTGATATTTATTGGCCTTATTTTTAAAATCACATTCAAAACTAGCGCTATTTTAAGTGGTCTTGCAAAACTAGACCAAACACAATTTTGGAATTCGTTGCTGAATTTTGGAAATTTGTTGAAGCAAACAGTCAAAATTTAACAGAAATTGAAGCGGCAATTACTAAGGAAGTCTAGGAATTCGTGGACGAATTCTCAAAATTTGTCGATGAAATCCAAGAATGAGGAACGAATTCTTGGATTTTTGCTGCAAAGGTAGCCGAATTTTGGGACTTCGTCCTGTGTGCTTTTAAACCTAAAACCAGGGACCCCTCCCCATTCTCCCTTATTCTTGTCCTCTCACTCTCGCCCATTTTCCCCTCCACTCAAACCCAAAAATCTCTGAACAAAGCCTCCAATCCTAGGACATTGACAATGTCTTGTAAGTTTTTAATTTTTTTTGTTTATTTATTTGTATTATATGTCGATCCTGATGCTCCAAGTGCATCCCATGAACTAAGCGATTGTAGAAGTACCCCTTCAACTTCATAAAAGTGTTAATTACCAAAGCAGTAATTGGTAAGCCCTATCACCGACGAGGACATCATTGAAGCACTTTACATTATTTGCAGTTAGCACACACCATCTGTAGCCTCCATCAGCACTCAAGGTCCATGTCTCTGCATCGAGTTCAAATAACATTCTGTGTGCCCTTCTACCAAACCCATGTTGACTTGGGTCGACCGCTAGGATCACGTCCATGGCCAACTTTTGTTTGTGTACCTAGCTTTTCTTTCCAGACACCCAAAATAAGTATTTGATGTGCTAGTTTCACCATTTCTTTGTCACGTTGCTTTTAAGATGTCTAAAGCAAATGCTATGTTTCACTTGAAGTTGGCCATCCTATTTAATTGTAGTGATCATAGTGGCTATACGTGCATACCTGTCAGATATGAGGCAAACTTTGGTCATTTCAGTAAAAAAAATTAGCGCACCTAACGCAGGAACCATGACCAACTATTTGTAGTCTTGGCAATAGCAAATGCCAACGACAATATCTGGTCATTGGCATCTGTGGCTAATGCAGTAAGAATGTGGCCTTTGTACTTCTCCCACAAATATTTACTGTTAAGTGAAACCAGAGGTCGGCAGTGCCTCTATGCTATGATGCATGACTCAAATTCCCAATACATATAGTTGAAGATTTTGTCATTTTGCATCGAACCGTCATCATACTTGAACCTAACAATTGTTCCCGGATTCTTTTCCATCATAGCATCAAGAAACTGGGGAAGAAGCTGGTAAGACGTTTCTAATTGCCATAAACTAGTTCAATTGCCTTTCTGGCCATGCCAAGCTTTCTTGTACGTTATATCCACTTTAAGCCTTTCATTTATGTGAGCTTGCATCAAATGTACCTCGTAATAAGCAATTTTAGCAATAAAATGTCGCACCATATATCCGACCAAGCCAGAGGGAAGATTTTTGTGGTTGGACCCGCGTCCATCTCCCAAACAAACAGGGACATTGCAAACTTTGTAATCTCGGACATCTTGTGTGTTGATTTTTTAGGTGCACGCAGTTTCCAGTTGCATGGGGTGGTTCAATTACGCGCTTGTTTGCCACGCATATTCCATACAGATTTATTTGACCTCAAGACCTTATTTTCTCGTTGGTATTTTATGGCGTTCATCTAGTCCACTCTTATAACGTCAATGTTTGTTGGGAAAACCATGCGTCTAGCCAACTCCATCTATCTTTCATCCTACACGGGTCTATTGGGTAGCTCGTTCTTGTTAGTGATGAAGTGTTTAGTTCTAGCAGTATGGAACACCACTAGTTCCTCTTTTTCCAACTCTAGCTCATTACCATAATTGTGCCCTGCATTTACATCCTTGCTCTAGAAATTCAAACTAGACAACATCTTCCTCTACATCCAACTGAATGTCCTATTCTCTTCTTCTTCTTCTTCATTAAGATCTAACAAAACGGTATCTAGTCCGACGTGAAATATCTCTTGCATGCTGCCACTATTAGAGGGACCTCTTACCTTGAACATGGAGTATGGTAGTGGAGACAATGAAAATGAGGCAAATTCCGCTGTTGTTGTCGGAGTATTGAACTGTGCATTGTCATGATAAGTTGGTTCTGCATTCAGGTTCGGCAAATCAATAGCTTGTTGTGGATGTAGACATCGTCACGTTGTATTTCTACTGTGACATGCACATAATGTTTGTTCATGTCCATGCAAGAAGAAGTGTACATGTCTTGAATATCTTTGTCGTCCTTAACTGCACTCAGGTAATAATATATTTATTGTGAGTTTGCATCCTATTTTTGGTCACGATAGCACAATTCAACTTATCAATAGTGGGACACAAACTTTCTGAATACATGACGTAAAAATTGATTGTACGTCGTTTCCAGCTGAATTTTGATCTTACGTGGTGCATTTGGACCCACATAGTCGAGCCCGTAATTTAGTTTGCCATTTTTGACCACCATAGTATAAATAAACAGTAACATTATTTTCACTTGGATTTATCTCTTACGATCGACTGTTTTAAAGAAAATTTGAAGTTTAAGCAGTCTTGAAACAGAATTTTAGAGTGAGAGAATGCAAAGATATTTGGCTCAAATGAGGACTAAGCCGATAGAGGGAGGGTGAGAATTTATATAGATTAAAAATGAATTCTTAGAATTCGTCAACATGAAACATTTTTTTGCTACGAAATGACCTGAGAATGACCTGCAGTGATCATTTGCAGGGAATATATTCGATTCTCTGTGATGGGTTCCTAGAATTTGAACCCAATTTTGGGAATTCGTGGCTAATTCCTAAAATTTGTCCTGATAT
Organism: Cordia subcordata; assembly: GCA_028554755.1. NCBI lineage: Eukaryota > Viridiplantae > Streptophyta > Magnoliopsida > Boraginales > Cordiaceae > Cordia > Cordia subcordata. Next base: position 4,283,335 of record JAPTOF010000007.1, read on the forward strand.
ATTCCTTTGCCACAACGTCATTTCATTGTAGAGACCTTCTAAAAGCTATTAAGAAATCTTAATGAGTTTCAAGAATTCTTTTCGAATTCCCATAATTCAACAACGAATTGAAGGATTGCATTTGGTCTAGTTTTGCAAACCCACTTAAAATAGCGCTAGTTTTGAATGTGATTTTAAATAAAAGGCCAAAAACAAAAATCTGTATGGTTCTTGCTTGCATTAAATGCATAAAGGATATCAACATTAGCCCTTCGTGTAATGGTATCTCCACCCCATCTGGTATCTCCACATGTAACCCATATTTTGTCTATTTTGCTCTTTTAGACTCGTTTAATTTGCCTCAATGGCTACTTTTATTTTTCGTTCTCATTGAATTGCACGTGAGAGAGTATTGTATATACATTTCTCCCTCCCCCCCAAAAAAAATCATAGATTCTACGTTCAGCATGTAAGATGGTTGGTTATTCCACGTCAAAGCCAATTAAATAAAGGATAAAACCTCATATTTTTTAATACTCCCCGTTTGAATAAAAATACAATAAATTAACAGTTACTCGATCAAAAAATTTGTGTTTAAGAACAATTGTTTTTAAACCTATAATAATACCAGTGTTGTTAACGAATTTAAGAATTCAATGAAGTGTGACACTAATTTCCTGAGACACACGACAGAATAGAAACAAAAGACTAAATGAAACAAGCAACTTCTAGAAATGTCGAGTTGCCCTCATACCCAAGAGATATTTCTGGGACTCCTAAGTCAAGCAGCCATGTGGCGTGCCTAAATTTGCAGAATGAAGCTCCTGAAGTCCTTTTCCTCCACCAGTATTTTCGAAAAAACTTAGTAGCCACCCATTCATTCACAATAAACCAAATTTTTGCTTTTACCTTTCGTCTTTGTTAATATCCATTTTTATGGCATTTTGCCCACGTGGAATTGCTTTGTACCTCAATTTTGTTCCAGACGTTTGATATTTTTCGCTCAAAGGTTGTTTTTCTCCCATGGCCACGTTGTATCTCTACTACTTCTATTTAAACCCCAAGACTTCAATCTTTTTTGCAACCCACATTTTAATTTAGTTTCCGTTCAAGAGTTTCCTAGCAAAAGGTTGTTCAACCGTTTTCTGATATACTCTCTTTCTCATATTTTTATTCGAGAAAGAGAGAAGTTGTGTTCTGTCCCGCTTATCCATGTGCACGATTACTAACAACTTGTTCTTTTCCCGACAAATTGTTCCCCATTATTTTTCAACACAAATGTCTAGGAAGGTCATGAACATGAAGCCTTGGGTCGAAGTTGCACCATCCCCTCTTGTTTCTACTCAGAAGCCGTCTCATTGTCCCAAGCTTGAGACGATCAAGGAAGATAGAGCGGAAGGGCTTGATGTTGATGGCGATTCGTGATTCCCATTAATTGGGAATCGTACAAGATGAGTTTGGATTTCCTTATATCGTTATGAAGGAACCTGAACCGGTCCCAAAATAACTTTCTTGGTTAGAATTAGGAGCTGATATATGATGAGAAAAGCCAGGGTGAACTTTTTTGCTCTTGGTGGAGAAAGATTCATTTTCTATGGTAGATTTTAGTGCATTTTAGGCTTTGATCAGAGATTGCATAGTTAATGCAACTCAATATCTGATTAGTAATCTCTCTCTGTGTAGAGATTGAGTCATCTCTCTCTCTCCCCCTCTCTTTGTGTATTAGGAACAGCATTTGATTATGAAGAATGCATTAGAAAGGAAATTATGATGGATGTATTTCCTTCTTCAAATTAATGAATATATTAATTTATCTTTATTTGACAACCTTGTAGGCCATTCTGAATTTCTGATAATGTTATCACTACTAAACCTAGAATATAGCTCCGTTTATTAGCTTGCTTTCTGGGTAGAAAAATAATTGGCCTTAGATGTACAGGCTTTTTTCTTTGGTTAAAAGTCTTAGTTATGTACACTAGCGAGATAATTTATACCTACACATTTTAATGAGATTTATTATGTGTGTTTATATTTATTTATTTATTTATTCAAACTCAAGCATACCTTGATTTCAAAATAACTCTTGTCATAATCATGTGAAGAAAATCTTGAGTAACAGCATTATGATAAGTATGCCTAAATTAGGTGTTCTCTTTTCCTCTCCAAGTCTTTTGTTGTGATTCTCAATGGGACAAACCAACTTTAAAAATTGAACATATTGATTATTTAAAGTTTGGATGGAAAAAAGGTCTTAATACTTTAAACAAGCCCTGCACTTTACATAACATACAAATGATAAAAAAAATAATAATCTAAAGGGAATAATCTAAACCTTCGTGGAATGGACCGCTACAAATTATATATTGGGTTTTATTTATCAATCTTGATCCATTTTTTTTGAAATTAAAAACTAGCCAAATTAATGGCAGCCCCACAGTTTAGAAAATTAGAACACCGTCTTCATTGTCATTGCAAGCAAATTAATTTCTTGGGAAAAATACTTTATATACAATCTTCATGGAAAATGGTACTATATTTTGAATGTTTTTAATAAAAAGTTATAGAACTTTTAATCTTAAAATGAATCTAGTGTTAATATTATAGGGGCGAATTATTTGCCATAAAATTTTTGGAAAAATTGGCTTGATATGGTTGGTTTGAGGGTGTGGGAAAGGGTCGGTATTGACTCCAATTTATCAGCACAGGTCGCATTCTTCAATATGATGATTGAAATCATGGGTGAAATATCATGATTAAAAGAGCAAATCAGAAATTCGAAGCCTGACTCTGGAATCTTATGCATGCAAAGTATATATCTTTATTTTATATTAAAAGGGAATGGAAGAGGGTAATTTGGTCTTAAAGTTAAATTTGTAGCTCGTATCGTGCAAGAACGTAATTGTACATCTTTCTTATATATAATGTACATAATTTCTCATATCCCGAAACACCCTTAATTTCTCATATCCCTAAACAACCTTAATTTCTCATATCCCTAAACAACCTTTCTCAAAACAATATCTGACAAGCGCTAAAATGCTATTAGATCAAGGTGACTTTTGAAGCCTTCACTTCTAAGCGTTTTAGCTTAAAACAGCAAGTCTACGAATGTCTAAAATAGTCAATATGTTCAAAAGTAACCAAAACATCCTTTCTCAAAGCAATATCCGTTTCAATCTAAGGGGCCAGAATGTATCTCCTAGCCATTTGGAGAGGACTTAATTTGGAAAGGATCCGGATTTAAATCTTAAACTTAAGTAAGTTAAATTAAGTAAGTTACGTTAAGTAGGTAAGTAAAGTAAGTTAAGCAAATTAAATAAGTTAGGATTAGGGGATAGTTTAAGTGATTGAAACTATTTTTGAATGAGGTTTTCGACTCAAATCCCATGAAGGACGGAGAATTGGGTTGGGAGTGGGGTTAAAAGAAATGTTAACCATAAGTTTAATACTAAAGAAGGTGAGATAGATATTAGAGTCTTGTTTAATATGGTAATGACGTCCTTTCACTAGTTTGTAAAATTTTGGGTAAATATACCAGCTCCCCTTGTAATCCATAAAAAATGCATCAGATCCCTCTGTGGTCTATTAAAGTTGCAGAGGACCCCCTTACTGTTAAAAAACCGTTATCTTTAATTTTATATATATATATATATATTTGTGTCCAAATTATCCAAACTACCTTTAACTCTTTTACAAAAGAAATGTTGTTAAAAGGATTTGAACCGTTAACCTCACATTAAAAAACAAATATTCTAACTAAATATTCTAACTAACTAGCGTATAAACAATTTATGTTTTAAGTTGTTACCATAAAATAAATATATCATATACTTTTGTTAGCATTATATGGTTTGCAATTAATGTTTGATAATGCAAATAAAAGATTCATAATGATTTTATGATAAAAAAATGACTATGAATTGAATGTATGATTTCCCTCATGGATTGAATGTTTTCTATGAATTATCTATGATTCCTTTAGATGAGCTATGCCTTGCAAAGTTTTGTTTACATGGAAGCTCGTGATTTTGAAGATGGAAGTCCATGCAAGGAAATTCAAATCAAGAACATAGGGAGATACAACACCAAAGACGAGAAGATATAAGGGGTACCGGCTTGTTCTTGCTCTTATTGTGCATAACCTTGAATATATTCTCTAAAACTCATGATTTTTCAAAATCACATTGGTCATATTTTCAAAATTGCTTCTTAAGGTGTTTTATCCTTAAACATGCCTTCTTGGAATCATAAAATTGCATGTTAAATCTTATTTTGAAAAATATTTGATTGCACACCTAATCTTGGAAATTTTTTTGAAAACAAATCTTTGACTTTTGTCTCTTTATTGTCAAATCTTCTTGAGATTCAAAAGTTATTCTCAAATTGGTGTCAAACTTTCCATTCTTGTTTTGAATCCCTATTATTGCTAATTTAAATTGCTAAAATATCTTGCATTCAAAAGGGATTTAAAATAAATCAGGAAAAGGTCAAAATCAGTGTTTTTTGTTATATGTCGGATTCCTTGGTCGGTCTACCGACTTGATCCATGTGCAACTGCCCTTGAACTGGTACATTCTAGACCCCGTTGGATTCCCAGGTTGGGCAACCACCCTGTGTGACCGAGGATGACTAGAACACCAAAGGTACAAGCCGGACGCATCTACTGGTCAACTGAATTTGGTTTGCAGTATTTTAAAATTTGTCCGTTAGAACCTATTTTTGGCAAGTTTTTCATTATACTCTCACCCTACATGATTTTCACTCTATCATGGATCTTCAATAGCTCTTTCTAACAATATATGTACATCATTCTAAAGTTTTTCAACATACACTTAAGCATTACACACATTCTTGAGCTTTAGATTGTTTATTCATTGAGATATACAAGAGCTATACATTTTTATATCTATTGGATGAGGTTGAGTAAAATTTATATTCTTTCTTGTCATTATCAATTGTAATTACATTCCATAGCTAGGACAGATTTGAGTTTGAGTTCTTAGCTAGAGAGGAGTGTGGAAATCTTTGGAGAGGTGCTTTCACTTAGGTTCTTTGAAGAGGGTACTTCAAAGAGTTGTAACAAGTTGGTTTGTACTTCAACATTTGAAGGAGTATCAATAGTGAAGGAGGTTGAAGTTCTAAGGGGAGAATCCTTAGGCAGTGGACGTAGGTTAGGCCGAACCACCTAAAAATCTAGTGCATTCTATTCCTTTCTATTCCTACTTCAATTACCTTCATATTACTTGCAACCTATTTGATGAATTGCTTGTGTGAAGTTTATTTATTCTCTTGAATTTGAAAGTTGTATTGAATTGAATTAGTTTCTGCAAGAGTAGCATAATCTTAATTCATCCCTCTTAAAATGATTTGTTTCATAACAACTTCTATAAATGAAAAATTAACACACTCTCAGCTGCTACAACCATTCATTTTGGGATCCAAATTGAATACGTACACAAAACAAACATGTAATAAACTCAATGAATTATAGTAATATTAGTAGTTAATTTATTAAGAAAGCTAATTGTTGGATAAACAACCAGCAACCTTTGCAATATGTTTCATGGATTAATGAGTTAATAAGAACATAATGTGGTTGCATGTGAAAAAATTAACGTTTGTGGTCTTATTTTCAAATATTATGCATAAATGAGACATTTTAATTTGTTTGAAAGAAATAAACATATGACAATCTTGATCAGTTATAAAAGAAGAAAAGATAAAAGATAATAGAAGTTTTTTTGGTTGAAAAAATAAAATTTTTTGGCCAAAAACACCACAACATTAAATAACAAGCATTACAAATTTAAGCCATCTTGCAAGATTGCAGGGTGGGTTAAACAACAATCAACACTAAGAGAATTAGTCTTGCGACTACGAGCCACGAACTCTACTGCATGGTTTGTTGTGCGCTGAACAAGAGAAACTAAACTGAAATAATGTATAATATTTCTCATAGAATGAGTGGTGGTGACAAAGAGAGTGATTTATTTTAGTTATAAAAGTATATGAAATATTTAGTGTATTGGTAATAATTTTAAAAAATGAATTAGGGTATTTGTTCTTTTATTTAAGGTTGAGGGTTGAAATCCTTTTAACAACATTTCTTTTGAGAAAGAGTGAAGGATAATTTGGAAAAAATTTAATGTGGACACAAAAAATTTTATAATTAAAGATAATAGTTTTTTAATGATAGGAGGGGTTTGATGCACTTTTAATAGATCATAAGGGGATCATGTAAAAATTTTTAGACTATGGGGTCTTATGTATTTTTAATGGACCACAGCAGGATTTGGTGTATTTTACCCTAAAATTTTGTTACATTCCCTAACTGTTTGGTGGTTTAATTATAAAAAGGGAAGCTTAGGGGTAATTTGATACTTATTTTTGTTTCTTGGTACAAAATAAAGACGAGGATTCTCTTTCTAAAGCTTTTCAATACCTATTAAATGACTCACGTTTAACCATATAACTATTAAATAGGGGTTGATATTTGGCATCTCATAAATTTCAATGTACAACTAATAGTACATTCTAATATTTGATAAACCATTAAAGATGTTGTAATAGATCTTTACATTGGTCAATTAAACTAGAAGCTCAACACCTATTTTATTTATGGATAACAATTTTTTATGCTTATAATTGTAACATGGATTAGACAAGGTTAAAAGGAAACAATCCAAAAATTCAAGGTAGCATGTTGTTAAAAAAACAAATGTCATTTTTCAAAAATCTGATATTTTCATATTCATTACTCCTTGGGTATGAGTTGAATAGAGAGACATGAAACTATTTGAGGAAAGTTTTTGCTTTCTTTATTACAGAGTTTATTAGTATTTTCTTTTGGAAATAAATTTATCTTAAATTTCAAATGTTAGAAGCATTTTATTTAATCAATGTTAGTTTTAATACAAACACTTGGTATAAAAAAACTAATTTAGTAAGGGCGCAAATTATACTGTACATCCAACACACTATATACCACTCTTGTACAATGCACCCACTTGCGTGTACATTACACGTAGGAAGGACAATAGTACTCCGCCCCACTTCATTTTATAGGAGTACCACGGGGATGGGGGTAGAGTTTTTCGCTAAAAACCTGCTAGGAGTAGGGTGGGGTTTTATCCCTTACCCTGATGTCGGGGCAGGACGGGGTAGATATTTATTCAACCTACTCTGCCCCAACCCACATTATAAACATTTGTCACTTTAATATGTTTTTATATATTTTTAATATAAACACTATATCATTTTGTATATATTTTTAATATATTTCTATATATTTTAATTTAAACTTTATATTATTAAAATCTCTTTGGGATTAAGGGATAGTTTAAGTGGTTGAGATTATCTTTCCCAAGTGTGAGGTCCTGGGTTTAATCCCATAAGTGTAGGGGGTTAAACAAAAAAAAAAGATCTCTTTGGTTTAGTAATAATAATTAACTTATTTTTAATATATTCTTTTGTGTTAGTATTTTTTTAAAAAAATTTAATGTTATTGACTTTGTTGACCAGTATTCGATAGGGGCAGGACAAGTTCTTTTCATCCAACAAGAGCGAGGATGGTAGTGCAAGATTTTATTTCGGTACAAGTATATGATAGGGGTAGGGTAAGAGTTTCATTAACAAGTGAAGGGTAGGGATAAGCGTGGCTACCCCACCCTTATCTCGTCCCATTGCCATCTCTAATTACATAGGCCTACATTAAAAAAATTGCAATGACAACAATACTTGAACGCTCTATTGAGCATTAACGGTAAACAACGATTGAGAGCTCCACATTGTGTGTAAAAGGAGCGGTTTGAAGGATGAGAGCATGAGGAAGTTTTTGGTTGCTTTAACGTTGGGAGAAGATGCCAGAATCAATGCCGACATTGCAAAGAAGAAGGTGGCGCTGTGATTGGTGGTGGATGGTGAAACGATAATAGATAGACAATCGGAGCAGTGCGTCGGGGTCGGTGATGTGTGGAGAATAACTTGGCGTTGGTTGATTGTCAGATAGATGGCTGGATGTTGGCAGTCATTGAATTGGGTCGCAGATTGTGTGGCTGGTAGATCGTGAAAGAGAAGAAGAAGATGAGAGTCTTGCAAGGTGTGAACACAACTTTTACGCATTGTGAGCATAATTTATAAGTTGTGAACATATTTTAAAGAGTCGTAAATTGGTAGTTTATCATCGTGAACATGTAATGTAAACTTTTAAATATATAATATAAGAGTAGTAAATAATTAAATTCTGAATAATTAAAAGTTTTTAACTTAATATAACTTGCAATCTGTAAATAATTAAAAGTTGTGAACGCATAATATAAAAATTGTGACCATAATAACAAAGTTATGAATGCGCTATTGTGACTTTTTTTTGGTTTGGCATGTGTGAAATTGGTGTATAGTCCTTGTTGGTGTACCATTCTTAGGGTGCACAGTATATACAAATGTATAATGACTATTAGTAAGGTTTTTGAAAAATAAGATTCTATTAATTTCCATTACAAAAAATCAAGAATAGGTAGCGGTTTCATTACAAAATAACGGGGAATAGGTGATGGTTTTATGACATAGGTAGGGGCTAAGGTAATATATAAATATATTGTTATGCAAGAGATAATTATTGAATGTAATTTTAGCTTGACTTGTAGAAAATATTATTATAGAGTGCTATAATTATTGAATGGTATGATTATAAAATGCTGCAATAAGAAAGGTTTAAGGTTCGAACCATGGATAAAACAAGTATAGTATTTTTTTTTTTTGGGAATTATATTAGGTGACATTTTAAAATATTCGATACCCATACATGTGACAGTTTTAAAATAGCCGACGCCCACATAAGTGGTAGCACATAGGCGACGGTAAAATATTAGCCTATTACCTACTGTTTTTTGTAGTGTCCTTCATTTCCTAAAAGGATATAAGTAGCTAAAATCTATCTTATTTCTTGCAATTACAAAAGAGAAAATTTATTAAAAATAAGATAAGATAAAGTCAAAAATAAGAACAATATTTATGGACAAATAAAATAAGTATCTTATTTTAATCTCATTTTGAACATAATATCAATATGATTTTTTTTTTTTATAAACATTGATCTGGTACGCATAGAACTCCTTCTATGCGGTATTATATTTATAAAAAAGCTAAGATCTTTTTATGTGAATACAGTATAGAGTTGAGTACGAGATGCAAATTATTGAAATGCCAAACCTAATGCATATTTTTTTAACTCCTTGTGCATCCTTTCCCTTTATAAAATTTGAACACAAGTCATCGCTTTAATTTAAAATTAAAATAGTGAAACGCACATTCTTGCTCAGTTTGTTCAATTAATTAAAATCCAAAATTATTTAGGAAGTGCAGTAAATATAATCTCGATGACACATCTTCCAACAATGAAATGCATCGTGTGATGTATCTCATCAAAGTCTCTTTGTTTCACTTAAAACGAAGAAAGAAGACCATTATATATGAACATTAAAGCAGCAACATTTTTGAGCCCAAAGAAACACCTTTCGTTGGTTCATGTAATGATCATTTCTTGTTATCATTTTATTAAAAGTCTAAATTTACAAAAATAATTTAAATAATTTATTTATGATACTTAACACGCCTTGGCCCTAACATATGTGTACTATTTGTTTTCAAACTTTACAGTGAATATTTTTAATATTTTTAAGTGGATGGCAGTAAATTTTAAACATATAACCTGAACCAATACCATATAAGATACGAAATATGAGATATAAAATTACCAGAGAATACTCAATGATGTAAGATAACATTCATGATTAAGTTACAAATGATATTTATATAGCTTTGAAAGGTCAATATTGATGCGATGCAAACGTGTACAGAGATGCACTTGTATTGATGAGAGGAAAAGTGGGCCATGACAGATGGACATGGAAAATTGGTGTGGTCGGTTTGTGGTGGCATTTGGTCGCTGTGTTACGTTGGCAGCTGATGATGAGCTCGCAGCAGAATTGAACTTCTTAATTGCTGAATATACCAACGAATTGGCATGATAATTACTAAACTAAAATAAATGCAGGAGAAGACGTAATTTAGTTGGAAAATTTTAGCCGTATGAGACGAAATTATACATTTTGTGCATTAATATATGCTATTTTATGATATAAATTAATAATGTAAAAGATTATCAATAAAATTTATGCCCAAATTCAGTTGGTTGCCCGATTAATATAGCTTGCAAAATAAATTAAAAAAAAAAAACAAATAGTTGGGTTATCTTGGACACTGCCACATCGGTGCGTGCCGAAGCGAAAGACCTTTGGTGCTCAAGTTAGCATTGAGCTCTTGATTTTAGCAAAACTAAGAGTTAAAAAACTCTAGAAATATAGGAGTATGGGGGTGAGTATATACTTGTAGCCTTGGATATGCTCTTGTATTTATAAACTAGGAGGGGTGGTCTTTGTATAAGAACAATAGTCCTAGAACCCATCAGATAAGTGGTCTAGTGTCGTTTAAGTAGAAGTTTTAGGTAGAATTCCATGGCGTATTTTTTAGTAGTAGGTTAGCGTGTTACTACGAAATGCTCAAGTCTAATTGGATGAAGATAGGGCCGTGTGAAACGAGACTTCGGGAACCAGTTTAGCTGGAACTCTCTACGGATCATAATCCTCAGACCCAAGACGGATTTGGGCTGATAAGCATCTATATTATCAATATATATATAACACAGATAGACAGATAGATAGAATTGGGTTTTAAAGGCCTATGATAATTACATATCAGAAAAATAAAGAAGATCTTTAGATTTGGAATAATTTAAATAAGACTTTTTTCTATTTAATTTTTTAATTTTCTGAGGAAAAGAATATACTATAATTGCATGTGGGTGATCTCTCGATTTGTAATAATTCAAGAGGAAGTTTTTCTATTTACTTTTCTTAATTTTCTGAAAGAAAAAGATACTATTTGACTTCAAAAGTTACATCATAGATGATATAGGCAGTAATATAAAAATGAAGAAAGATTTTAAAGACTCGAAACATGTTAGTACTATAATTGGAAAATTAAGCAAAATTACTGATTTTCATTATTAGATTCAAGATTTCTCGTCATCGTTTTATTTACTACGTGTAGAGAAAAACCATGTATTTCTTGTCATGATGTCGACATTAAGCCTTGGGCTTTTGGATATATCGTGATTTCATCCATTTATGTATAACCCATCTCTTTTTTCCTATTCTTTTCTTTTATATGTCAGCTCTGAAAATTTATATCTTCTCGCTGATTTATCTCCTCTTTGTCAGGACCACCATAATATGGAACCCCAATGCTTTTTTTTTTTCTTTTTCTTTTTTCTTTTTAACATTTTCAACTACAAGATTTATCTATTTTGATACCTTTCAGAGAATCATATCTTTCATATTTCACATTTCTGAATGCGCTGAATCCATAAAATCAGATTTTTACCATAAAGAGTGTCGTGTGCAATTATCTTGCTGTGTTTCCCTTAGTACATTATATATATTTCTTTAAATATTTCTTTTTTTTTTTCCTTTTGAACCATTACCATGCACAACTATTACACATTTCCCATTTTTGGCTGCATAACTCGCATAGAAGAAAAGATCAAACAACGTAACTGGAACTCTCACTACCAGAAATTAGTGGAAAATTTAAGACAGAAATTTTTTTGTCTCAAATTGAGACGAATTTGAGATGAAAAATTTTCGACTCAAGTCCGTCTAGATTTGAGACAGACAAATTTCTCCAATAAATTAATACATATTTGAGATGAAATTTGAAATAGAAATTTGAAATGAAATTTTCTGTCTCAAAATTTGAGATGAGGGTTTTTGAGACAAAAAATGTTGGTCTTAAATTCCATCTCAAATCCGTTTTGAGACAGAATATGTTAAGTTTGAGACAGAAATTTTTTGTCTCAAATTTAAAATTTTTTTGAAGTGTCTGGAACCCTCAAATCTCAATGGTGAGAATACATGATAAATGTTTTCTTGTAAATTAAAGATTAATGTGGTTTTGATTGAATTGGTATATTTATTTAAATTAACTTAACGTTGTATTTTGAGATTCATCATATTGAGATTAATTTAATATACAGATGAATTGCATCCCCATCCCCTCTTGTACTTCACTAAGGTGGTGATTGGTATGCAGGAACGGAATGACATTTTTAGTTCTCTTCTAAATCTCATGATTGATATGAAGTAATGAACTAGGTAATGCCATTCTTGAGGAAATCTTATTCCCACAAACATGGGAATAACCATTCCTTAGTAAACACAAAAGAATGAGTCATTCCCATGTTTGTAAGAGTGAGATTTTTTCTATTAATAGACTAAAATATTGTTTTAAAAATTAACATATGTTGTTTTACATCAAAAATAAAAATAAAAATTTATAAAAATATAAAATAAAATTAAAATTAGAAACAAAAAATAAAATAATTGAAATAGAAAATAAATATAAAAATAAAAAGGATTATAAAAATTAAAATAAACTACAACCATAAAAATAAAAATTAAATAAATACAAAAATAAAAATGGGAAATAAAAATAAAAATAAACTAGAAATAGAAAATAAAAATTAGAACAAAAATAAAATAGAAAATAGAAAACAAAAATCAAATAATAGAAAATAAAAATAAAAATAAAATAGAATTAGAAAATAAAAATAAAAATAAAAAACAATAATTTTAAAATAAAATATAAGAAATAAAAAATATATCTATACATTCATTCTTACCATCATTACTAGAGTATACCAAGCATAGTATATTCATTACTATATCTATTCCATTCCTAAACTCATTTCATTCCTGTCAAATTTATTCCTTTATACTGATTGCTACCTAAAAGTGCATTTTTTTTTGTTAGGCGCCACCTAAAAGTGCATGTAGTCCTCTATAGTTGTAGAATGGGATTTTTTTCACTTAATCCTCTTAATTATGGGGTTACTGACAGTTTGTAGCCTAATATATATTAATAGCCACTTAACTCCATTGATTAACATTCAAACTCTCTTAAAATTAACATTGTTAGTTATATGCCAAGTTGCCCTTTATAGTTTCTATTCAAAATAAACTTTTAGTCAAAACATACAATTTTTCAAACTAAAAAAATTACTATATAAACTTTTGGTGCTGTGATAATTCTTTTCACCATACTATGATTACAAATTTTACTGATAAGTTTATGCTTGTTATCAATGATTATAGATGGTTGAAATCCAAAATTAAGACCTTTATATATTCTAATCCACTAGAAGAGATAATTCATGGCGCCACTGTACAAGTTACAAGAAACAATTTATTCGACGTATTTACAGAAACCTGAAATTTGAACAGTTCAAAAAAAATTAATATACCTTTCAAAAAATTTTTGAAACCCAAAATTATCTTTTGTAGTGGATTTGAACACACACACACACACACACACACACACATATATATATATATACACACACATGTATTTATGTATAAAAAAGTCGTAGATTTTGGATTTTAATCATTTGAAATAATTGGTAACAAGCATTATTAATAGTAAAAGTTTGTAACCATAGCAGATTGCCACAGGGCCAAGAGTTTATATTAGCAATATTTTTTAGGTTTGAGAAATAATATATTTTGGCTAAAGTTTATTTTAAGTGGAAACTATTAAGGGCAAATTTGGAATATAACTAACGGGGTTAATTTTAAGGGGTTTGAATGTTAGTCAATGCTGCAATGGAGCTAAATGGCTATTAATATATATTAGGGGACAAATTGTCACTAACGAATACATCAAGAAAGTTAAGTGAAAGCATTAACTAATATCCTCCTGTACTTTTCAAAACTAGAGCACACTCACCTTAATTGGTAATGTCGTAGGTGTTTTTTAATAGGGAAGGTAAAATGTCTAATATATACTTCAAAATAGGAGGTGCCATGCACTTATAACAAGAAAAAAGTGTGTTTAATTTCTTCATGTTTGCATCACATGAAAAAAAAGGAAAAGAGACCATTAGATCCTTAATTGTTAGACTAAATAGATCCCCCAGTTCTCCCCCCCCCCCCCCTATAAGTTAAAGTTAATGGAAAATTAGCTACTTTCATAAAATACCTCTATGTCCTTAATGAGACCAATGACATAACCAAAATCCTTTATTTTTGTTTTAGTTTTTATTTTGCATGATTCATTCAATACTTTAATTACTAAAAAAAATTAAAAAGAAATTAAAAATTTTCCAATGATCATATTACCATTTAAAAATCTTAATTTTTTTAAAGAGAAAAAGAAAAAAAAAATATTTTGAATTGCTTTTTCTTTTGTATTTTTTAAAATAATTAAAAATAATAATTAAAGAAATATTTTTAAAGTAATTAAAAATAAACATTAAAAAATATGTTTATACGTTTTGTCGCTTTATTGAAAAATAAAAATAAAAAATATATTGTATCATGTCATTTGACTTAAATGGTATTTTTTGAAGATACTTAACTACTCCGTTAAGTTTAAATGATAGGGATACTTAGGAAGGAAAAAAGAAAAACTAAGGGACTTATTTGGTCTAATATCTAAAAACAAGGGACTTGAATATCTTTTCCTCTTAAAAGAAATAGGTCGTTACTTCTATCAAAAAATGAAGGGACTTATTTGGTCTAATATCTAAAAACAAGGGACTTGAATATCTTTTTCTCTTAGAAGAAATATGTCGTTACTTCTAGCAAAAAATGTGAAGGATGGATTAAGAATACTTGTATTTTGAAAATTAGCACAGAGGCGAGGTTTTATTAGCTAATTTAGAACTGCAAAAGACATCATATAGTACTTATAACAAAGTGTATTTAAGGGTTGGATGCAATTTACTCCGAATATAATTAACTTAGGGTAGGTTAAAAAATATATTCAGAAAATGGTCAGACATCTAGTCAGAAAACATGCCCAAATCTTGTAACAATCAGCGCCACAGGTTATGTATAATTGTGGATTGTGGACTTTACAGAAAAATTTATCTGGCGGCAGCTATCAACCAATAATATGACAACATATTTTTGCTAATATTAAATATAGTGTTGATTAACATATGTGACATCATTTGTTTGCACATATATATCTTAATTTTTATGCCAATTTTTATAATCTAGAGATAACATTAATTAACGAAACTAAAAACTATCATCAAAACAGACTAGAAAGTCAGATGATTGCTTATCATTATCATTTTCTTGCGTAAAAGGATTCGCATACGAAAACGAATATACAATTCTTGGTTAATTTATGAGCAATTCAATAAATCAAGAAATTAAGGAATAAGATGAAGAATTCTTCTTTTTCTTTTTCATATGTAAGCGAATTTTATTGATTAAAACAAAAATTGAATACAAATTTAAAGGGTATTACACCTATATATTAAAAATCACACCAAAGTACTATATAACAATGCTCAATGCTACGTTTTCTAATATAATAGCTTAAACCTTAAAAGCAACTAAAGGGACCATGTCTAACGTTCCAGGTGCACCAACTATGAATAAAATTCAGGTAGACCGTTGCAGCAACGTTCCCTTTTGAATTTTTAAGTTTAATTAGTGAAACAAATAAAGATTTTAGCATGTTAACCAAAATTTCTATTAGGTGGCAAAAAAAAAACGATAAAAATTGATGAATATGAATTGTAATTTGACTATTGAAACAATAAAATGCCGTTGGTTGACGATGATGGGACCATTTGCCAGCAGAGAAAATTCCATAAGGTTTTTGGGCGGCTATAAAATTTAATTTACAAAAATTACTTTCAAGAACATGCACTCTTCAATCATCTACGTCAACTCTTTTCTCTCACAATCTGCATATAAATACCTACTTCTCCTACCCACTTCCTCATCCTCACACACTACACACATCACGCACTAAAACCTACTAGGCTCGTGCCCCGCATTTTTTTTTTATTTTTTCATATCCTCTCTAACAGTTTAAGCTTTTTGTGAAGTTAAATATACAATTGCAAAATGACTAAGGACGTGGAAGCGGCGCCTCACCACGAGCACGGCGAGTTCTCGGCCAAGGACTACCATGACCCTCCTCCAGCACCTCTTGTGGACCTTGATGAGCTGAAGCAATGGTCATTATATAGAGCTGCCATAGCAGAGTTTGTTGCCACACTTCTCTTCCTCTATGTCACCGTCTTGACGGTCATCGGCTATAAGCACCAGACCGACCTGGATGCCGGCGGCGATGACTGTGGTGGTGTTGGCATCCTTGGCATTGCTTGGGCCTTTGGTGGCATGATTTTCATTCTTGTTTACTGCACTGCTGGTATCTCTGGTGAGTTTTCATATATCTTTTCAGCTCGAAGTTTCTATTTTTAGGTCAGAGCGTGTAGTACACGTTCGCCAATCTGAGCGTGGGATTTGTCATCAATTACTAAATTTAGAAAGTCGCCTTTTAGTTGACCCGTGTAGTAGTACGGATGAGAAAAGTAGTAGTAATTTTAATCTACAATTTAAGAAGTCCCCGGAATGCAAGCAGTCAGAGTCAAGAGGTTCGACCCAATTCAAGAATCGGGTTCGATCCCAATCTTTTATTTGAGTTAAAAGTCTTAACTTATTTAATAGTTTATGGTTTACCATGCTCCTGAGGCTTGCCGAATATCCAGAATCTATTGGTTTCCCTCGAACCAAAAATTTCAATAAATCGCTACTTTAGTGTTTAATTAACATCTCGGATAGATCCAGATAATTTGTTGATGCGGTGTTTCTCGTCACAAAAAAAAGTGCCGACAATATTAGATAATTTATCGCCAGAAAAAAATAATTGGAGTTTCATTCACCGGATTGTTCTTTAATTTTGCGTTTTTTGCTTTGAAACTTTTGAATTTCCATTTCATGGTGAAATAACTAATCTAGTTCAAAATTTTTTGCTGCTAAAAAGGTGGGCACATCAACCCAGCAGTGACCTTCGGGCTGTTCTTGGCAAGGAAAGTGTCATTGATCAGAGCTCTGCTGTACATTGTAGCACAGTGTCTTGGTGCAATCTGTGGTGTAGGGTTGGTCAAAGGTTTCCAGAAGTCTTTCTACAAAAGGTATGGTGGTGGAGCCAATGAGGTCGCACATGGCTACACCATTGGAGTTGGATTGGCTGCTGAGATCATTGGTACCTTTGTGTTGGTCTACACTGTGTTCTCAGCCACTGACCCCAAGAGGAATGCAAGAGACTCCCATGTCCCTGTGAGTATTTATCTTCTTAATGAATTGTTTCCGCTAGGGATTGAATGTCGGGAAGTGCACTCATTGAAAATGTTTTTTCTTTATTGCTCTCAATCTCGTAAGAATTGGTTTCTAGTCTAATCTGACTATTTTATGTCACACCTCTGAGCCAGAAAGCGAAACCAATATTGTAGGGATAACTTAGCTACTTAGGTCCTCTGATTATCAACTCACTTTAAGATGCTCAACTCAAATAATTATTCTTTATGCCTATAACACACCAATCTTGCTTGTAAGGTTTGGCTTTGGAGCGTGACAGGTTAGCTCAAAGAGTGAAAAAACAAACACTCATACACGAATAACTTTAAAAAAAAAATTAAATGCTGATTTGTTTCAAAATTTTAAGGTCTTGGCTCCACTTCCCATTGGATTTGCGGTGTTCATGGTTCACCTTGCTACTATCCCCATCACTGGCACCGGTATCAACCCTGCTAGGAGTTTTGGAGCAGCAGTCATCTACAACAAAGACAAGGCCTGGGATGACCACGTAAGTGATCATCTCTTACGCCACTCATCTAACAAAATAAGACTTGATTTAATTTGGTTTAAAAATTACGATCATGATTTATATATTGATGATGTGCTACATGTAACTATTGCAGTGGATCTTCTGGGTTGGGCCATTCGTTGGAGCTGCAATTGCTGCATTCTACCACCAATACATCCTAAGAGCAGCAGCCATTAAAGCTCTCGGATCCTTCAGGAGCAATGCTTAAAATTACCATAAAATATGCAGCTGCTAAAGAATAATATGATCAAAATTGGGAGTGAAATTGGGGATTATATCTTATGAAAATGTAGATAAAAATTCCCTAATGGGGAAGGGGTGTCTTTTGTATCCCTGCTTTTAATTTATGGGCTTATTTATGTGTTGTAATTTCTATCTTTTCTTTTTCATTGCCTTCTTTTTTTACTGTACTTCCTTTTTTTTCTTCATGTTGTGTATTCATGATGTTTCCTCATAAATCAAGTAATAATTTGTTTTAATTGTATCATGCGTTTCTCATTTCTTAATTTTTGTTCTCCCTTCTACAACCCGCTATTAAGATATTATTAAGTGGAATACAAGTCAAATTGTATAACATCAGAATAATAATACAATTATTGTATATCATGAATAACTATAAATCTTACATGACCGTATAAGATTTTAGATTCTTCTATCAATTATCAACTAATTTTATGATATAATTCAAGTATCTTTTAACATAACATCGTAATTGGAACCAAATTCAATAGCAAAATAAATCCATCCATCCGTATGTGACCTATTATATTAGTTCACACGTAATGTCAATTTTCTCCATTCACCCATGGCAAAAATGCAATTTTAATCATATTCATACAAAAGAAGGATGTTAGACTATATACACCACCTCTATACATAAAATAAATCATAAATTTTAAGAATTTTTTAAAATAATTTTATTTAATATATTAATTAATTTGAGAAGAAAATTCTTAGCAAGCACAAATGTCGATATCAATCTCACAGCAGCTGTCATTTTCATCTGAATAATAAAAATTTAGCGTATGCTCCTAAACCTACGGCGTCACCATTGCTAGGGCATCCTTATCCTCTACTTTTAAAACGATTTTCATGTGGTAGTGTCCAACACCACCTGGACATTGACAACCACATATATACAATATAAAAACCCTAAAGAGATGTCGACTTTTTTTTTTCCTTATTTATTTATTTATTTATCGTGATATTATCATTAATATATGGACGCTGAGTGGCTATCGCAAGGTCTAATTTGTTAGGCAATCTAAACATTGACATCCAGTTGCGTTTGTGAAAATGACATTTATAAAATAAATTATTGGGATTAATACTTAAAAAGAAATGAAACAGGAGGGTTAGGTCAATAGTGCCAAAAATGCCAATCTTTTTTCAAGGCAGCTTTGCTCTTTGATTACTATTTTCTAAGAGTTGTGAGCTAATCCACACCTTATCTTGCCATTTGTTTATTGCTCCCTAGACATATTTTCTATGTGTGAGTTGGTCAGTTTGTAGCTATTTGATTGTGCTTTTGGCCTTTCAATTATTGAAAAAGGTTAAGCTTAGAGATGGCAAAATGGTTCGAGACCCGTGAGTTGACCCGTCTAATTCGTCAAAAAATAAGGTTATGGTTGATAATTTAGTAACCTACCAGACAAACGGGTCAACCCGACCCAACCCTCCACATTGGCGGGTCGGGTTGTGTCAACCTGCTGGTGACCCGTGAACCAGTCAAAATGACCCACATAACCCGCCAAAATGACCAGCCAACTCACCAAATGTGCAAAAACGACCTATAAACCCGCCTAACCCACATAACTCGTCAAAGCAACCCGCAAACCCGTAAAAAATGACCCGCGAACCCGCGAAAGCAATCCGTCTAACCCGCTATAATAACCCACCAACCCATTATGGTCGGTTTAGGGTTTAATACACCTGACCCATTATTAAACGGGTCAAGCCGACCCGACCTGTTGAACCCGCCGTAAACGGGTTGGGTTGACCCGCAGGTACCTGTTTGCCACTTCTAGTTAAGCTATTACATATGTAGATACTACAACCGTTTGATGATAATGCATCCGATTAAAATTTTGTCATATTAAAAGTTTTCTTACCTTGAATTTCATACACAACTCGTACATTATTATATAAACATGAATGGTTAAAATAATTTTTCATATAATTAATATTTATGGGAATTTATAATATGAGAGGATCCTAATCTAAATCTCAAGTTAATTTGAAAATTTATGTGGCCAGTGACCCTATTATTAGATTCCAAATATCCCCTAATTAATGATACATACGTATTTTATGTGAAGGATGAGATTTAATCATAAAAATTATGTGATCGAGATAATTATGTATCCTCTTCGTTCTCTCTTTTATTCATGTAACAACTCCGGCATGAAGCACAAAGTTTCCAGCCAACAAGCGTTCAAACTAGTCCTTCCTTGCCATTAACAATTTAGAGTTATATAGTTGGGTCGGGTAGGTTTAAAATTTAAAAAGTTGTATGCATGGACTTTTTTATGTGTCTAAATTATTAATTCTTTTGATAATTTTTTCCGTAAGAACTAATTATCTCACAAATCGTCATGATAATTGATTGACCTATCGTATTTTAAAGATAAAATACTTAATTATCAAAATGAGGAACTAAAGAGATTATTAATCTCGAAAATTTCAAATTTGAGAAGTTTTCATTTCTATTACCGATCATGAAAGGTTGTTAATTATAAGCTTCCAAGTTTAGCAACAAAATTTTCAAAAAAATATAGCGATACATACATACGCTATACCAAGAGCTTTATCAAAATAAAATTTGACGATGAAATCACATGTTCGTTTATGTCAATCTTGCTGACGATATTTCACATGAAATGAGAAATTGAGAAAAATTAACCATAATTTGAGATTGAGACGTGAGTTTTAATTCAGGCTTAAAGTCAACTAATTGGTTGAGCTAAGTTTTGTCCTCAACATGATAGCCTTGGCTAGAATTTTCTTTCCAGTTGGAGGGGGGAAAAAAAAGAAAAAAAAGAAAAAGAAAAGGAAACGAAAAGAAATGTGGGTCGAATAGAGCCCAGTTAACTGGCCCAAACCCACCAAGGGTTATAATTGGCCGGTCTTAATTCTGACTTTGCCTCGTCCAAATTCAAAAAAAAAAAAAAAATTAATCAAACACAAAGTTTATTGAAATTGACCATTGAAAGATCGTTTTTCCAAATGATTTTAACGCAAAATGTAAATTTTCTGCACAGTGAATGCTTTTAATATTTTACAGTGTATCTGTACACTATGTTGGCTTTAGTTGTAGAACGTAATACATTTAATTAAATGGTTTAATATCAAATACTACATAAATAATATGAACTTTAATTTAAGAATAGAAACTATATATAATATTAATCATTAATATGATAAAAAGGTAGTGAAAAGAATTTGAATTACTCTACAAGTATGTTATTGATATGTCAAAAAATACAGCTATAACAAATTCTTATGATATGACATATTATCAAATTCAAGTTAGTGTGTGGAATTTATTAGTTTGAAGATGTAATTTTTGAATTCTGAGGCAATTTTTCATATTTTTACTTTTTTGATGCATTAATAGAATTTAGTTGATAATCATTGTTAATGTTTCTTTTTATTAGTTAATCAAAATTATTTTATCAAAGAACCTTATAATATTTCTTATAAATGAAGCATAACAACATTTGAAATTTACATAATATATTGAAACTTGTGAGTAGTACGGGTATAAATACTAATAATTTAATTTATTACCATAAGCAACGTGATTAAATTGCACATTTTAAACAAATGTGAATCAAAAAAGTGTACTACCGACCCAAAAGGGCAAGAGGAAAAAGAAAAGATTAAGGAAGAGTTAATACAATTCTATCAGCTTGGCTGCTGGGTTGCTTATCACCTTTATGAGAAGGTGGCTATTTTAATAGTGTTCATCACATATCATAGAACTGTAATAATTTTGTATTGTCTCCCTTATATAAATCACCAATCAAATTAAGATGATGTTCATTAACACATAATCCAGTTAAAAGCTTTATTTCTTCTTTTTTTTTTCACTTATTAGAAGGCTAAAGGTCGATTACAACAGGTAACTAATAGGAATTGCTTCTTGAACCTACTCATACTAAAAATAAAAGACATACCACTTCACTGCTAGGTGGTTTATAATAATTTCACGACATAAAAATGAGAGTTGACTTTTCTTCATTTGATTAGTACAATTATTGCTACAAATCCTGCTAACTATTTGATAACTGGATATAGAAACAAGGGCGTACTATTCTAATTTCATTCGCCTCCCATGGACTACCTCGAGCCTTCCCACGTTCTTCCTAATTTGTTTCCTGTTAGACTGATTCCTGCAAACCCACATCATAATATTTGCTGGTTATACATCTTGATCTATTTTTCTTTGTGCTAATTACGTAGCATATTGAATTGCTTGTTTGACTACGATAGATTTTATTCCTCTGGTTTAGACTTATACTCCTTTCTTATATATAATGCTTTATTGTTCTAACAGAAAAAAGTAATGATGTTATTATGAAATTAGGACACGTAACTTAGCACAATATGGCACGTATAATGAGAAAAGAACACACATAAGTAAACACAATATTTTTAACATGGTTCAACTTTTGCTTACGTCAGTTTTCCTTCTCTGGGATAATTTTTACTATACAACAATTATAGGTTATACATGGCGATAACTCTTTGCACGACTAAAAAAGTCTAAACCCTCCATCACAGAGTTCTTATAATGGTTTTATACTTAATAGGACTAAAACGAATATAAATCACTACCGATGCTCTCTGACTCTCTCTCGCATCCTCCATGGGGTGTAGCCCCTAAGCCACACTCCTAAATTATAGGTTATACATGGCGATGACTTTTTGCATGACTAAAAAAGTCTAAACCCTCCTTCACAGAGTTCTTATAATGGTTTTATCATTAACAGGACTAAAACGAGTGTAAAACACTCTTGATACTCTTTGCCTCTCTCTCTCTCGCATCCTCCATGGGGTGTAGCCCTTAAGATAAAATCTTAAGACACATCAAATACAAGCTACAAGACCCTTTATTTATAGGAGAGAAATCCTTATTCTCCAAGATTTCTCTTACACTATTTCAAGTAGCTCATAATTTGGTAACACAATTAATTGCTTCCGCAATTTTTCTAATTTGTATGGGTTTGTACTTTGAGCAATAATCTAATGAATTCCTCCTTTGCTAAAAAATCTAAAGCTTTTTTGCCGCAACTAAAACCTCTTCACAGTCTTCATTCTAGAGCCTTCACTAGACAACACTATTCATGGTAACGACTACTAACACATCCTAGCAAGCTTACAAAGTCATCACTAACATCTCTCTTCATGTCATCTAACCTCGACCTCTCAAGATTATTCGTGTCCTCCCTCGACACTGGCCATTTTTTAGCGTGGTCTTTTCTCCATCACTAGCACTCCGTATCAGTTATTTGGCCAAAACTCTGATTGTTCAGCTACGCGGACTCTCCTCGCATGAATCCTCCCTCGAATCAAACATTTTTTAACTAATCTCCTCACCCAAACTTTTCTCCATTAGAAGTTTGATCACTAGTTGGATGAATGTGTTTGCTTGCTCAATACTTCAACAACTTTCACACAATTTTATCACAACTACATTGTTTCATCTAAATTCAAGGCTCACCCTCACTACATTAAGAATTCGGCAAAACAGACCTAAAAACAAACTCAGGACATGGCAACAACAACACAACTAATCCCTCCAACTGTGATGATATCACCAGTGTCGATCTCCTTCTCATACTGCATGCCCCTCAGCATAGCATGTTCTTTAGGCGTCTTCTTCGTGTCATCTTCATCATGTCCAGTTTACCAATGGGGCTCTAATACCACTTTTTGGGAAAATCAGGGACAGATGCACACACATCAATGCACAACAAAACACACACAAAAACATGAAATATTTTTAATATGGTTTGGCCCTTTATTTACGTCCACTATCCCCCATGGTATAATTTTTACTATTCAACAATAATGGGTTATACACGGTAATAACTTTTTGCACAGTTAAAAAAGTCTAAACCCTCCTCCATAGAGTTCTAACAATCGCTCTATTTTTAATAGGAGTAGAACGAATGTAAAATACTCTAGATGCTCTTAGGCTCTCTCTCTCACACCCCTCCCCCCATGGGATGTAGCCCATAAGGCACACTCCTAAGACACATCAAATACAAGTTACAAAACTCTTTATTTATAATGAAAAAAAAAAATCCTTGCTCCCCAAGATTTTTTTTTACATTATTTCATGTAGCTCATAATTTGGTAACACCATTAATTGTCTTCTACAAATTTTCTAATTTGTATGCACTTGGATTTTGAGCCATAGCCTAACAGATGTTGGCATGTTGCAGATGAAAAACCACATAAAATTCTTTTTTTTTTTATATATATACATACATACATATACATATATATATATATATATGTGTGTGTGTGTGTATTTCATTCAAATTATATTACCTTGCCTAAATGTCGTTCCTAAATGGTCTTCAATAGGTGTGCTTTTATGTGAGAAGTGTCATGACTCATAAGAAGTAAAAAATACATGACGTCTATAATCAAGATAGGAATTTGCCAAGGAAGCACAACGGATTTCAAAAAATTAGTTAATATCTATTTGGAGACACGAATTATTACGTCGACTGACTAGTTATTTTCAGCCTTGAATAACCCTGATCGATGCCATAACATTGAGGCCTCACCCCACTTATTGCTCTTGTCGATGGAGAAGTATAAATGTAAAAAAATAGAAAATTAAAAAAAAAAAAAAGAAAGAAAGAAATCGCCTTGTGCTTTTGTAATTCGGTCTGGGCCTGCACGTGAATCTTCAAGTGTAGGAGCTTGTGAACTAGTAGTATTACAATCGGAAACTTCTCGTGACATAAAAAGGTGCATTATCTCAAACTCGTGAAAGCTTGATATTGCAACGCATTCATATGCAAAATTTTAAAGCAACACGCTTCAAACACATGAATTCCCCTTTTTGCCTGGGATAAAGAAAGAATTGGCTAGAAAGGGAGAGAGAGAGGGGGAAAAAATTAGTCGAAGAGATGTTTAGCTCTATTTTGTCTAACTGTCAAATTTAATTGTCAAATTAGTTAAAGAGACATTTAGCTCTGTTAAAAAAAATTTCTGGTTTTTTTCGTTGTTTTTTAACTTTGGCTTTTAACTAAAAATTTTTCAAAAAAAATAATTCAAATAGGTCAATTTTAAGTTTTGAACATAAAAATCACTTGTAAATCCTCTAAAATTTAGGCCTAACTACTACTTAGGTTATGAGAATTATAGCCTATACCGGCCTAATAAATTACTTTAAAATACTCCTATATTTACTCTTAGTTAACTTTAAAAATTGCTACTAGTTTTAGTATTTAAAACTGTTTCATTTTATTAATAAAATATTCTAGATTTTTTTTTTCAAATGCCCCACTCCCAATCTAACCCTTGCCCCTCACGCAATTCGAACCGAAAACATCATTTTTAAGAGAAATTGTCTTAATTAATCGAGTTATTCCCTAATCCCATGTTCTAAATATATCGTTCTAGTGC
Organism: Cordia subcordata; assembly: GCA_028554755.1. NCBI lineage: Eukaryota > Viridiplantae > Streptophyta > Magnoliopsida > Boraginales > Cordiaceae > Cordia > Cordia subcordata. Next base: position 4,308,712 of record JAPTOF010000007.1, read on the forward strand.
ATCTATTATGAGGGTGGTGGCCTAGGAGTTTAGCATGCGCTTCTCACTTTGCAATAATGTCCCACACACAATGACACAAACTGCTATTATAATTACTCCTCATCGAATACGCGTGTAAGAACTAAGAATGGCCTTTGCTGCACCTTCAAGCGACCAAACCGCACACTTATATAACTTCCCTACTTGATTATCTTCTTACACACTCCATCTGATTTTCAAGCAGAGGCCAACAAATAATCACCATTTTATGCACTCAATTAAGCTCCACGTGTACGTTCTTCGTGTCGTCCGAAATCATTAACCAATACCAATTTCAGATAATTAATAAGCCACAGCTCCCATTTATTAGCCAAATGATCAGCAATGAGTAAATTATCAGATCAAAGACATACATATAATTTTCTGCAATGAACATACCAGTTTGATTACTATTCCCCACTTATCCTCTCCGGCAATTAAAAAGTAGAGGAACATAGTCCTTGCAGCCACACCTGGGACACAATTTCATAATAAGATTGAGCAAAAAGTTTGTAGTAACATGCCCTGGATCATGACTTAACTTTTCTGTACATTAAAGTAATCGTAAGAGAGAAGATAGAGAGAAAATTCGTGTATAATGTCGATGTAGTTACATTTACACGGAGTAAGATGTCATAATGTGGCACATTTCCTAAATTTAGGAGCTTAGTTGGGAGGTTTTTAGCCAACTGTTCTCAACTTATGCGACAGTCTACTAATATGTGATATCTATGGTATAAGTAAATGTTAATGTCAATCTTCCTGGTTTAATTTACATTTGAGGTTTGAGGCTTGAGGCTAGCTAGCCTTGGCTTGAACTTGGGTGGACTGGGTATTGGGTGAACAAATTGCATCTGACCTGTTACGGAGAGCTTATATATAAATTTTTTAGACTCGCAACTAAGACTATGTACTGTATTAATAAGTTAATTGGTTGTTGTAATATAAGAAATTAATTAAAAATCGTCTACATAAACAAACAAGCTAAGTAAAGCAAATAACTATTCACTAATTAATGGCGAGAAGCAAAGAGAGTAATGATAGAACAACAAAATAACCACCCGCACCACCTTATCTAACAAATTATTACAAAAGAAAAGACAAACTTAACGTAGCAGCAACAGCAACAAAGACAGGAAGAGAAAAAGGTTTCAGAACCTTGTCTACACAAGCTCCACCTGCAGAAAAAGCCAAAGAAATATTTTTTACTCCCATTTTTGCTTTCCCAATATCAGTTGACTCATAGGTTACTTAAGAAAGCCGAGCTAGCATGTTCATGCTCGAAATGACACATGCTTCATCGAGTAATGCTTTATATCATTTCTTATTTATGCCGAGTAAGGCTTTATAATACATTCTAATTATATATTAAACTTCGAATATTTTACGTACATTAGAAAAGTTCTATCATGTCAGGAGTGGAGGAGTCTTGCAAGCATTTTCATCATTAAGTTCCTTCCTCTCTTTGCCTTAAATTCTAGTCCAAGCAACCACCACTTACAAGACCCTATAAAAGCCATTTATCAGAAGCAACCAGTTCACCTCAGAACAACATTTGCATCATTAACACACTCGAGTTTCCAAAGTCAGAAAAACATGAAGCTCACAACTTGCCTTATCCTCTTTGCCATCTTTTCTTCACTCTCCATTGCTAGAGCCGACCAGGGTCGAGCTCCCCATGGACTCGTCTATGAGAGCCCCATTGCTTTCTCGCCTCAAGCATATGATTTTTTCCACCCCAATGCGAAATCTCCGAGTGCTAAAACCCAATTTGATGCAGAAAGTCTTTCGCCCTTGCCTCTCGCGGCCACCGTGCAGTCAGATGTTGCACACGCGAGCAGATCAACGCCGGATGAGGCAAGAAACAGTGGAGCAGCTGCTGGTGGAATTGCTGCCATTGTGTTTGGCATCATTTTTGCTGCCATTTTGGCGATGGGAGTTTACATTGCAGTGATCAGACGAAGAGCAAAACTTAACAGAAGTAAATTTGCTCAGCCTGTTGCTTAAAGAGAGCCGACTTCACCTAATAGGATAAGACTTGATGCTTAACGAGCTCAATTCGATCCTTTCTCTTCCACTATGCTTCCTATTTTTGTTCCCTCTAGTGTGCTAATGGTGTAACTATTGAGTAGTCAGACTAGTCCCATCTCGTTGTGTAATCTTTATTTTCCTCAGAAATAGTACAAGTTATACACTTGCTGTAAATAAATATTCAGATTTGTTGTCATCCTTCTTTTCTACTAAGTAATAATTCATTTGAACTAAGCTTCCATTACAAAAAACGATTGGTCAGTTGAAGGGTTAGTGGCTAAAAACCAGAAACACGAGTTAAACGAGCTAAACAGTAAAATGGGCCACACCAGCTGGTCAATGGAAGGAGTAGCCAAGAACCAGGAGTGGGAACTCAAACTGGCTATACAGAGATATGTCAAACTTACACTAAATTCAACTCTAAGACCATGTAAAAAATTCTAAGATTTCAACCTAAAACAAATTGGTGTTAGGTAGAGTAGTCCATGATTTTATAAAGTGGTCTTAGATTTAACGAATTTTCTATGTAAAAAGAATAATATTCTAACACTTCTTTAATATTTGAATCATTTCATGAGGGGTGCTCTAAAGTAGTGAACTTTACAGATCATCTAATCTTTAACGTCTCAACAATGGATTATTATCAAGTATTATGGACGTTATAAGGAGGTCCGAGTCCCTTCCCACTTCCAAAAATAGACAACTGATACCGAAAACAAAAAACGACGTAACTCCTGATATTAACTTGACGGTCATCGTTGTCGCATTAGCAAATCAGGGGATTTCACATGTTTTTCATTCATCAAAGTTTTCATGAACATTAAGCAAGAAAGAAGCAAAGAAACAGAGAATAAAGACAAATTTACTTAGTATTGTATCGTATGTGTAGGTTTTTCTTGATGACTAATGACCATAAACTCCCTTTTGGTAGAACCATCATGCTAAATCTATCGTACTCCAGTCCATGTTTGAAGTGAATTCTGTGCTCTAGCAGCATACTGCATACCATAACAAAAAGAGTAAAATTCATGATATAACAACATAGATTAAAATTTGAAACTTTCATCCGTAACAAGTCACTATTTGACCACTTCTTGTAAATGGACGAATTGAACTTCAGAAAGTATTCATCTTCTTCGCAGATACCGAATTTACCAAGTCTCCAGGTACCGATGTAACTGATCTACTACTACCTTTTGTTGTGTCAAATAGTAGACTTAACATAGGGGACCTGTTCTCTTGCTCTATGTTATGATATATATGATCAACCCAAGTGCACGAAGGAAGAACACAAGCAAATCTATGAGCCAAGAAGAAACAGCTTCCATATCAAGAATCTCAGACAGTTCAGAATCAAACATCATGACAACGCACAAGAATTAACGACTTAATAATGTTTTGCTATATGGTATGAGCACAATTTCCTCAATATTTGATCACAACATTATAGTTATTTGGCTGAAAGGAGGAGACCAAAGGGTTTGGCCCATCTACGAAGTCGGAACCAAAAGGATACAAGTGGTGACCTTACATGGACGTGTTTGCAAATAAAAGGTAGCCTTCATGGATTGATTACAGAAATTGCTCAAACATTTCTACCATCCACGGGAACTAAGAGACTTGATAACAGAGCCAAATGTCTGGTCTATAGCTTTGTTCCATAGGTGTGCAAACTCTTGGCGGTAATTTTTGCCAAAAGTAGGTGGTTTAGCCTGAAAGACATCCGAATTTAGAACTTTTAGCTCATAAAGCAACTGTATGGAAACTTTGTTGCCATGAAATGCAAAAATAAACAGATCGCAAATGATGAAATGAACTACATAATGTGTCTTCTGAATAACTATTATGAGCTCCAAAACGTGCATTGAGAGGATATCAATCCAAACATATATAATCTATGAGCAGCCCGTTCTTAAAACATTTTCTACAATGATAAACAGTGAAATAAGCAGACTATAGGATATCATGAGATGTAACAAGAGCACCTTTTGACGCTTCCACAGAGACTTGATTGAGCATTTTTATTCTGTAATGTATAAATGTGCTCTGGCAATGTGTCCATATAGAATTTAGTGTGAAAAAGATGTGCACACAAATTGAACTAACTTCATACTGAGCTACTTAACGTTAAATTATTAATTGGATGGAATATCCATAAAGTTGTACAACAAGCTGTTAACGAAGTATGTCCAAGATTTGTCATGGTGCCTATATTTTGAGCTTAAAGGTTGATAGGCACTTATCTCTGTTATATAGACCATCTAGTTTGACCAACCATCCCCCCAGGCTTTTACTAGTCTTCTGGACAACCAATCAAGATATAGATTTCCAATCCTCAAATCCTTTTCTTGTCGAGGAAATGAGTCTTTAAATAAATACATATTCAATGCCATGGTTTCAACTTCAAGAAAGAATAAATTGAATCTTCTTAAAAGTTCAATTCAACCAATTTAAATGCAAGCCCTTAGCATGGCATGTCTACATTCTCAAAATTTGTCATAGGGTAAAACCTCCTAGTCGTTTCTTAAACCAACAAATAACCCTCTTGTACTAACATATACATAAAGTCCTTTGCTTTTGGAGTAGCAAGATTCCATTTTTTATACATCCAACTAGACGGAAAATGCAAAGTCACACATAGATGTGCGTGCTTTGTACACTGACTTCTCCACCAGATGATTACCAATATAAAGATCATACCCTTCCCACATTTGTCAAACCTCGGAGCCATTTCTCCACCGTTCCACTTTGATGACATAACCTATGTGTGCCGTCTTCTTCAATCTCCTGTTTTATTGATTACCGGTCCCAGAAAATGAAATCTCAGGCTTGATGGTGGCTCAACGGAAATGAGAGAAGGAAGAGGGAAAGGGTAACAGGAGAAAAGAAGAAATCATTCGGCAGCTGAGGAGGGCTGGTGAAGTGCTAGTGACGGCAACAGAGGAGACAAAGAGGGAAATTGGACTTCAATGTGGCAATAGGTGGAAGCTAGATGGATTGAGATGATATTAAAGGCGGCCAGGAGTTACATTTCTTTTTTTCCTTCAATCTCATTAAGGGTTTCTAAAAAATGCAGGGTCATCCCAAAAGTGCTCCACACTGAAAGGGTAGCAATGCAAAGGTAAATTTTCTCTATTTGGAAAAATTAAGTGGAATGGTTAGACAAATTGTTATAACATTTCTGTTATTTTAATAAAAAAAGTTAACCGAAGCATTTCAATCCAAAACTTCGAGGTTTTGAAACTTGCAGAGAATATATCCTACTTTCCAAGATTAGGTAGGCAAAAATTGCGGTTTAGGGTGTCATAGATATGATCCATTCCAAAATTCTCCTAGCCAAGTATGCAGCGTACCCAAGCCTACAGTCTCATCAAACAACCTAATTGTCATTTCTTTCATGTCATCATGAATGCGCGGCCATCCATTATCCCCAGTGTCACACCCTAGATGCGAAAGCTGAATTTCACAGGCAACACTAACAACATAGCCTTACCAATAACCACTTATGAATCACTCCCTTCTCATGTCTCTCACCAGTGCCAGACAACAATGCGTGTGGATTGAGCACAATTTTGGTATACCCTTCTTCCATAGCAATTGAAAATCGAATATAATACACATATGCTTATAAAGACTCGAATATGCAAGAGTATACAGAGAATTTATTGATTAAATTTCAAAATCTAAAACGACGCTGCAAAGGGATTAGAACAACAAAAAATCAATCAACATTTAATGAAATTACCAAATTAGAGAAAAAAAAAAAACAAATCAATCAAACAATTTATGAAATTACAAAGAACGAAACAAACCCAACAAAATTTGAAAATAAAGGGGGCAAAAGATGAAATATTAACCTGAGATTGAGGGGCAAATTGAGATTGGAGATCAGAAATGGACTTGTAAATGCTTCTGCGCTGCTCAAACACCACCACTCCTGTTATTGCGCTCCCAAGGGCAGCACCCAGCAGCCGCTCCTGCGTTGGCAACACCAATCTCATTCATTTTACTTAAAAAAAAAAAATGAAGATGGAAAAGTGTGTGTGTGTGTGGTGTGTGAGAGAGAGAGAGAGAGAGAGCTGTGACCTGAGCGAGGACGCTAATCATGATGGCTTTGGTCTGAAATCTTCCGTTTGGATTTGATGTCCCAAGACGAACTGGTCAGCAAGTGATGGCCGGTTAAGTCAGGGAGGGGTAAAAATGAAAGGGTTTTTAATTTCACAACACATTGTTTCATCATGTTTTTAAATTGGTCGTTATTGATTTAAAAAAATTTAAATTAGTGTTTAATATTCTACAAATATAATTAAATTAATTCTTATTACTTAAAAATATTCATATTAATGCTTAATATTTTACAAAAATAGTCTAGTCCCCATTGTTTACAAAAAATTAAAAAAATAAATTATTACTCTTTAATATTTTACAAATTTACTCAAATTAATCCCCATTTTAAGAAAAAATGAATAAAAAAGATTAAGACTAATTTAAATAAATTTATAAAACATTAGAGACTACTTTTTTTCAAACAAAACGGACTAGTTTGACTATCTTTGTAAAACATTGAGATTAATATGAATGTTTCTAAATAATAAGGATTAATTTGGTTATATTTGCAAAATATTGAAATTAATTTGAATATTTTTGTGACACATTAAGGATTAAATTGAATATTTTAAAATGATAGGGACTAATTTGGAAAAATAAGGAAACAGTGGAGACTAATTGTGAAATTTACCCAAAATGAAAAGACCTAGAATTTCAATTTTTTTTATTGGAAAGCCAAAAATTGTAATTTCTCAAAAATATGTATATTATTAAAAATTATATAAAAATGCTTGTAAAAGTACAAATTATACTGTGGTTCCTCATAAGATGCTCCTACGAAGCATCATGCTCCCTCACTTATTTTTTTTTAAAAAAAAAAGTAGCCTAGCATCAGACGTGCATTCTCCTCCCTCTCTCTCTCACCTTTCCTTTCTCTCTCTTCGTTCTTGTATCTCTTCACCTTTTTCTCTTTTTCTCTTCCTTGCTTCACCGATGATACCACCGGTCATCTCACACGGGATAAAAATAACCATAAAATTTGCCTTTTTTCGCTGATCGTGACGATGTGTATCATGTCCAAGAAAACCTCTTAGGTGTCGATCCACCATTAAAGCTCTTGTTGTCTTGTTCCTCATGCTAGTGAAGATTCCGGCATCATATCCCCACGCCACCACCCCCAAGTCTCTTCCTCTCCTTATTGCAATTTTAACCATACCTCTCACGCGGTGTTTAGACACTCCAAGCTCAATTCTCCATTAAAGCCCACCTTTTTTTTCAAGTATACATACATATGGGGTGAACAAATAGTTATATGGTAATGAACAAATATTTGATGTATATATGAAAGTCAATAAATAAATAGTTATTGGGTAGTGAATAAATATTTGATGTATTTGTGTATGTCTATGTATGTGAGGGAGTAGTGAACATATATGTGAAATGGTGAATAAATGTATGTGAAATAATGAACAAATAAATGTGTTTATATTTGTCTATGTGTGTGTGTGAAAACAGTGAACAAATAATTGTAGGGTAATGAACCAATATTTAATGCATATATGAAAGTTAGTGAACAAATAATTGTGGGGTAATGAATAAATAGTCAGTGAATAGTGAACAAGTAATTGTGAAGTAATAAATAAATAGTCAGTGAACAAATAATTGTGAGCTAATGAACAAATAGTCAACAAACAAATAGTTATGGGCTAATAAACAAATATTTGATGTATATATGAAAGTCAGTGAACAAATAGTTGTGAAATGGTGAACAAATACATATAGGGTGAGTACAATAACTTTTTTTTTGGTTTCACCGTGCGTGAACAGTAGCGTATACTGTTCACGCACAAGAGGAGTAGAAACACTATGTTGAAAGACCATGATATAAGGTCTCTTTTAAAATAATCAAGCTAAACAAACCCTAATCCTTAGAATGGAGCAGTTGAGTTATGAATAATGTAACCGAAAGTTTTAAATTAAAATTTGTATAATTATTTAATTTAAAGTGTTCTTTAATTTGTAACATTTGAATGAATCTAATCCTGTTTTAATTAGGGGAAGTTTTCTAGCATTCATTTATCATGTTTCCTTTGGATCTTGGATTTTTTCAGATGTTTATATTTTTACATTATAGTAAGAAAATAATTATAGTGATTACAAATGAAAATTTTACCATTAATAAGTATATTGAAAATTTGTATAGCAATGATTGCGAAAAGTCTGTTAAGTCTAATTACCTATGCCATCTTCAAGTTTTTATTCATAAGAAAGTTTTGTATAGAGTTATCATTTGCATTACATTGTCAAACATCTTGATGATACGATAGTTTTAGGCGTTACTATAAAATAATTCATATTTAGAAGGATAAAAGTAAGGGTTTTGAATATTTTTAATTGAAAAAATGAATTGTTTCATACATATCTTTTTCTCTCTTAAATAAATAAAGGTAATAGAATCAATCATCAATTCTTTTCCCAAAATGAAAAACCTAACACACAACTATGGTTGCCGCAATTCTATCAAGATCCATTTAGGGCCCGACATAATTAAGTGCTTAGTTAGCTGATAGCTCTTTAAATAGTTCCATGTTTTAAAACCCTATGTTAAATAATATAAACTAGTATAGTAATGATATGTAATATTTGACTACATGTGACTTGTTCTTGTTGAAAAATTTCTCTTTAAAGTAGGCTACCGTTAATTATTTTTTGTTTTATAAAATAGGCTAAATATTTGGTTCACAAGTTAGGCTTTGTGATCATATTGGTTTTAGCCCACCTCACAAATCCATACGGTTCTTTTGTGCGTAGGTCCATATATTTTCATAAATCTTTTTATAGGTACAATTATCAAAATTTATTATAAATAGGATTAGATCCCCTCTCCTACTCTTAACCTAATAGTTGTTCCCATAAACTTGTTAATATTAAGTAGAGCAAACAGAGGAAGATCTAAGCCTCGATTGGGTGACAATTATTTCTTCAACAATAATTCTTTAATAATAATAGCTCAAATAGGTACATGCTTCCGCTATCAATTATGTCTTTGAATTTTATATTGTAAATTCATGTATATGATCCTATATTGCGCTTACATGTGGTATCAGAGTCACTTATATATGGATTTACATGTGTTTATTTAAGAAAAAAAATCAAAATACTTGTTTGAGTATAAAGATTACGAGAGCTCTTGATTTATTTTGTGATACAATTGATTTAGGGCTTTTATAAAACTCTCTTTGTTTGTTCTATTTATATATGATATTTTGTGATATATGTCCTAAATCGATATATATCCTAAATCTTTTTTTTTCTCATGTTTCATTTAAATCAAGCAATTTAAATGCTATATTAATTTCCGTCAATCTTGTGGACATCAATTTTTGAAACTACTGAATTGATCTGAAACTAGAATTTTTTTTCGAGGACTTCATGAATTTGCGATCGACAATATTATTTTGCGAAAGGGATAGCCACGTTCATCTTATTTTTGTCGGTCCATTTTGTATTGGTAATCTGGTGTCACGTAATATGAATTTTTTTTTAATAAAAAAAGGGAAAAAATATGTGGTAGATCTAGAGGGTTCGGTCAGCAAAGCTTTAGTCCTAAATATGGATTTCGTTAAGCATTAATAATTATTAAAAAAATAAGAGATAAAAGGCATGAGATAAAATAGGTTTGAACTCTACAGTTGTAATTCGTTAAGGAGTTTAATGCCAAGTCCTTTATCATCGAACCTAGTGGGAGTTCTATTTGGTTTTGGTTTGCCATATAGTTAGGCAGAATCATGATGATATATTTAAATAAAATATATATAAAAAATTTATTTTGGAAAAGATGTGATAAGAATAATAAAATAATTATTATGTTGGTAATTGGTTTGTTGGTTTTTTTAATAACTAAACATGCACTTACTGTAAAGGTCATGTAGTCATATACTCATTTAGTAACCCTTAATGGGTTATTAATTTTGGAGATAGATTTGGCGGACACATCTTGATTAGGCAATGAATTAATTTTTAAATGAAGTTACACCATTTTGTTTGCAGTCATGAAGTTTTTTTTTTTCCTTTAATAATTATGATATTGACTTACTATTTAATAATTATGGTCTCAAATTGTAGTCATGGAATTAAATTAAATTTTTTATTTTTCTTTCCATGGAAATTTCTATTTATAATTTATAAATTAAGATTTGATCTTAAAGTTTTATTTTATTGGTCCTCTAAGTTTAACAAAACTATTTATTTTCTTTATTCAATTTAAAATTTTATATATCTCCTATTGCTAGATTATTCATATATGCTCATGAAATTTGTTGAAGAATGCAATTTTAAATTGATTACTGAGACACGTCATATTGAATTGTTTCATATAGTGTGGTCAATTGCATACATAGCATTTTGTGGTTAAAGTTAAGCATTAATTTTTTCCCAATGAGTTGACAGCATAGATTTAAGTAGGCAAATTCACCAAAATGATTTGCTTAATTAAATATATGGCTTTTCTCATTTTATTTGGGAAACTACCATGGTAAAGTGCGCAATGTTCTCCAAAGAAGATCATTATATGGCTTTAGCCCAGTAGCATAAACATAAAGTATGGACCAAGATTACAATGCTGTTAGAGAGTTCAATTGCCCAAAAGTGGTTGACTTTTCTTTCAGTGGAGTGATCATATATGCATTACTTTATGTTAAAAGAATGCCTATTTACATGTTGAATTATTTGCCCAAAGGCAAATATGACAACGATGTGCTTGGACTCTTTTGTTTATAATATTTACTCTTATAATATATCATGTATGCATAATGTTTATTGATATTGCATTCTTTTCTTCGATTGTTTCCTTGGATTTGAACAATCATTACTTAGATGTCTTGAATGGATAAAACCATTATGAAGTAAAAGTAGATATTGTGTTTTATCTGAGTATAGTTGATACTGACTTGTCATTACATTTGATGCACATGCCGCTTTGGTCGATAAAAATGGTGATAAAGAAAGGGGAATATAATCGGCAGTATGAGAGGTTTAATTGTCTTGCTTAATGACTATGAAGAGACCATAACTGAGTATTTAGTGAATGGTTTGTCTTGAATTAAGAATGTAAAAGAGCTCTTAATAGCTATAGGAGAGAAATACCAAGGAATCTTGGAATATCGATGATCAAAAATTACCCATTATGTTACTGAGGAAAACAAAATTAAAGGTAAAACCCAAAGGTTGTATAGTTTGTTTCCAATATTAAGCCCTATTCTTATAACATTAGTACCTTGAATTCTAAGGGTCATGTTCCTAAAAGAGGTCATGGTTTTAAAAAGGGTGATAAAGGTAAGATCTAGATCGTAGATTAAAATCACAATATAAGAGGTTCCAAATCTGCTATCTCTAAGTTTGATAAGAACTCTTACTTTTGTAAGAAAATATCATAAAAAAGCTCATTGCACAAGTTCAATTTTGGTTAAAGAAAGAGAAAATATATTAGGGGCAAGTGGATTAGAGTCTTACATTTGGATTGTTAGTTTGTATATAAAAATTAGTTTTGAACTTATTTTAGAAAATGTTTTCTAGATGTCATGTTTTAGATGAAACTTATATTTTTTTTTTGACAAGATTGATTATGATTTTCATTTTAGAAATGACCAAGTACAATTGTTTTTCAATTCCAGAATTGTTGGTGAATGTGTTTTATTAAATGGTTTATACCAATTGTGTTTATTCTCAAGAAGTTCTTGTGAATCTTTTCATACAAAAAATTTTGTTTCTAAAAAGAGTTTAAGTAAAGAAATTTTTTCTTTGCTATGACATAAAAAGTTAGGTCTTATTTCTAGGGAAAAAGTTGAAAGACTCATTAATAGTGAGACTTTACCTTCTCTAAATTTTTGATGATCTTGAAACTTATATTGGGTGCATAAGAGGTAAGCGCACTAAAAGAAATATGTTACCCGTAAGTTTGCCTTTTAGAAGTGATAAACATAGATACTACTAGACTTGTTTCTATTATATTGTGTGGTAATAAATATTTTGTTACATGCATTGATGTTTTTTTCTTGTTATAGATACCTCTATCTAATTTAAAAGAAATCTAACTCTATTGAGAAATTTAAAATTTTTAAGACAAAGGTAGAAAAACAACTTAGGAAGGTTATCAAAATTGTTAGGTTTGACGGAAGATATGAGTACTGTGGTAGGCTTGGATCTCCGATCAACATATAGGATCGTTCACTAAGTAATTACAAATTTATGGGATTATTGCCTAGTATACTATGTCTAGTATCCTTGAGTAAAATGGTGTGATTGAAAGGTGAAAATACACCTTTACGGATGTAATAAGGAGCATGATGAGTTTCACTGACCTACTAGAGTACCTTTGCAGTGAAGCCATTAAAATAACTTGTTAAATACTTAATCATGTTCCCAACAAGTTTGTCCCTAAGGCTCTTTTTTGAATATTGGTTAGGGAGAAAATCTAGTTTAACTGATTTTCGACTTGTGGTTGTCCGGCTTAGGTAAAGATTTTCAAATAAGAAAACCACTGATCCTAAGACTATTCGTTGTTTCATTGGGTATTTGGCTCATTTTAAATGATATAGGTTTTACTCTCCTGCATGTGTTTTTAAGATTGTCAAATTCCAAATGCCCAAATTCTTAGAATTGAATGTTGGTAATGTTGTATGCCCTCAACCTACTATTGAGCATAATGATAGAGAAATTGTCTCATTTGACTACTAATAAGTAGTTAAGCTGGTACTCTACTCACATTGAGAGACAAGATATTAGTGGGTGCCCTATAATAGATGATGATGTTATAGTTAATAACAATCTACATATTAAGATCTCACAACCTTATGAAATTAATGATAAACAATATTTAAAAAGGTCCATTAGAGAAAGAAGACATTCCATCTATAATAATTATCTAATTTACTTGAATGCTATGAGAGATGAGATGCAACCTATGATGAAAATAAATTTGGGAACTTGTTAATCTTCTTAAAGGAGATAATCTTATTGGTTGCAAATGGGTCTTCAAGACCAAGAAAGATCCCCCTAGAGAAGATTGAGAGGCCAAATGTGACATTAGTTACAAAAGGTTTTACCCAAAGAAAATGTATAGATTACAATGAAATCTTTTTCACATGTTTCTATAAAATATTCTTTGGGATATTAATGACTCTTATGGATGTGAAAATAGTTTTCCTCAATAGTGATATATATGTATAAGTTTACATGAAATAGCCCGAGGGTTACGATTACTGGGAAAGATAATATGGCTTGTAGACTTAGAAAATCCATTTATGGTTTTGAATCAGGCCCCAAGGTAATGAATATTTAAAGTTTGATGAAATGGTAACTTCTTGTTATTTTGAGGAAAATAGAGTTGATCCATGTATATACTTCAAGATTAGTGGGAGTAAATTTGTCTTCCTAATATTGCATGTTGATGATATTTTGCTGGTTATATATGACTTGGGTATGTTCTATGAGACTAAACAATATTTACATAAGGCTTTCGATATGAAAGATCTCAAGGATACTTCTTTTGTTCTTGGTACTAAGTTTTGTTGAAATAGGTCTCTTTGAATTTTTGAATCTTTTACGAAAATCTTACATTGATTGAGTTTTCAGAACCTTTTTGGTGTGAAGGATTATAAGTCTTGTGTGCATTTGTTGTAAAAGGTGATCGACTCAAATTGAAGCAATATCCTTAAAATGATATAGAGATGGATTTTATAAAAGATATACCTTGTGCTAGTGTTGTTGAGATCCTGTTGTATGATCTAGTATGCACTACACTTGATTTCGCTTTTGCAGTAAGAGTTTTGGTTGATAATAAATCCTAGAATGGATTGTTGCATTGTTGCTAATTAGGTAATAAAATACCTACAAAAGACCAAAAATTATACGCTTGTTTGCTATAAAATAGATTATCTAAAATTGGTTGGATATTCTACTTTTGACTATGTTGGATGCTCAGATGATTGAAAATTTACTTTTGGATATATCTTTGTGTTAGCTGGAGGGGCCATGTCTTGGAAAAGTGCAAAATAACAGCTTAAAGTCTCTTCAACTATGTGAATTTGTGGCTTGCTATGATGCCTCATCTCCTGTTATATGTTTTAAGAACATGATATCTAGTTTCGAGAATTATAAATTCTGTTACTAGATCTATTAAGATCTATTGTTATAATAAAGTTGTTGTTCTATTATCAAAGAATAATAAGAAAAGTAAGGCTTGGAAGCTTATAAATATCAAGTTCTTGGTAGTCAGAGACTGTGTAAAAAATGATGGCATTCATATAGAACGAATTGCTAGTGATGATGTATTAATTGACTCCTTGTCCAAGGGTCTTTGACTTATGATTTTTGTGAAACATGTTAAGAATATGAGTATTTTACAATCTTTTGATGCTATTGTCTAGTGGGAGCCTTATATCATCATGTACTATTGGATGTTTCCATTTTTTATGTTTTGCTTTGCACATTAGTGTATTCGTACAATAGCATGTTGTTTTATGGTTTACAACATAATTATATATTGTGATTACTCATATTCATGTTTTGTTGATGATCTTATGTTTGGTGTTCATTGTGATAAGATCCCCTATTGAGTTTAATATCTCCATAAGAACACATTTTGATTGGAGATATGTATTCTTACCTCTGGCATGTTGATCGCTATTTTGTGATGTTAAGAATAATCTATCCTCTGGCCTGTTGAATGTCATTTTGTGAGGATATGTGTTCTTTCCTCTAGCATATTAAACGCTATGTTGTGAGGATAAGAATAATAGATTTCTCTTGCTTTAAATGTCGATATTGGAGAAATCACGTGGAGGAATGACAAAGAAATAGCACATTTTGATCACATATTGATGCTAGTTTTGTTGCTACACTGTCTTATGTTTGGTCCATGACGATAAGGTTGGATGACATTTGTGACCATGGAAAGTCTTGTGTCAATATGGAACACTATGACTGCCATGATTCGATGTTTGACAATCTTGTTGGTCCGGATATGCGCTCGAGGTGTAATCTTGTGAATCAGAATATTTTAAAATTGTGGTCACATTCTGTTTCCTATTCAGCCTAATAAATATTTTTCTTAAAAATTTTTGAAAATAAATAAAACAATTAACGTTGCCCAAGTAGGAGATTGTTAGAAAATTTCTCTTTAAAGTGAGCTACCGTTAATTATTTTTGATTTCATAAAATAGGCGGAATATCTGATTCACAAGTTGGGCTTTGTACTCATATTGGTTTTAGCCCATCTCATAAATTCATACGGTTCTTTTGTGCGTAGGCCCATATATTCTGATAAATCTTTCTATGGGTAAGATTGTCAGAATTTATTATAAATAGGACTATATACCCTCTCCTACTCTTAATATAACAATTGTTCCCATAAGCATTTGTTAATATTGAGTAGAGTAGCGAAAGAAAGATCAAAGCCTAGACTGGATGACAGTTATTTTTTCAACAATAATTCTTTAAAAATAATGGTTCAAACAGATACATGCTTTCGTTATTAATTATATTTTTTAATTTTATATTGTAAATTCATGTATATGATCCTATATTGCGCTTACAGATCTTTGTTCTATTAGCCACCATTTATGTCTCTTTGTTAAATATATCTAATGATGCCAAAGTGGTTCTTTGTTCCCAAAAAAAAAAAAAATGCTAAAGTGGTTCTCAAAAAAATCTAACTTCAAATAAAGTCTAAAATGGATCAACTCCAAGCTCAATCTCTCTTGCTTTTAGGGAAAGCCAAGCAAAGCGAGAAATCCTTTTTGATTGGTATACAATAATCCAACTTTACGCCTCTCCAACCAAGAAAAAAGATTTCCTTTTATCTTCAAATTTGGTGGTAGTATTACTTATATGAGTAGTGATTTAACTTTTTTGCCTAGGAGACACTCACCTTCACCCTGAAGGCAAACTAGAAAAGTTAAAATGTGACCAATGTTAGGCTCTTTGCTGCTTTTTCGTACACATGAAGCAGTTTAAACTTTCCACATTTCTTTATGGAGTGGAAGCACATTATTTTATTGGGTGAATGTCTAAGTTTTTTCTTGAATTTTGACTTATAAATCCTAAAATTTCGTATGAGATTTTAGTTTTACTCATTCTTTCATTATATAGAATCTTCTCAACTTTTTATTAAGGGAATCTTTATTCTTTTTATTTTTAAGAGTAACAAAATAGAGATGAATAAAAACAAAATAATTCAATTAAATTATCTAATAAAAAGTGTGCAATCAATTAAAAGTACAAAAATTTTTAATATATGAAGAAAATGTTTAGAAAAACTTATCATAAAAAATTCTCATTATACACGATATTTAAAAAAAATATTAAATTCACTTTAAAATCTATCTTTCTTATACAACACATCTACCTATCAAATTGAATCTAATTTCTTTTTTCCCAACAATATATGTATATGTGTGTGTATATATATACACATACACGTTTTGAAAAACATATAAATCAAAAAATTAGTCAATAAATAAATAGAGAGATAAAAATGCTCTTCAACATAAAATATTATTTAGAAAAACTTGATAACATGAGAGGGAATAGATGAAATTAAACTTTTATGGAGGAAAATTTTCATGGAAAATTTTTATATTTAAGCTAAAATATATGGAGAAACAAGAATAAAGCCCCAAAGGAAAAAAGAATCCACCGACAAAACGTAGCAAAACAACACGAAGAAAAGAATAGAATTTCCTGCCTGTGAATTATATGATTCCCCTTCTTTTTTTTTTTTTCTTTTTCTTCAGAAAACAAGTACTTGTATTCTTTTACCATGAAACGTGTCACACATTTTTTTCTCTCTAGTTTTCACCATGAAACGTGTCACCCATTTCTTTCCATCATCATTTTCTTCGCATTTTGGGTTATGAGGTGATTCAAATCAGCGATATCTCACATCTTCCAAGTTAACAACTCGCTTGAGGTTTTGTTAATACCATTTAATATGTTCTCTAATCATATCCTAGAGCATATAATCAAATTGTATACAAGTCGATATTGTACTAACATTCCATATTGGCCCTTCTAAATATTAGAGTCAAAATAAACCAAGCTTGAGATCGTAGAATCTCGAAACGTCTACAATTAAAATCATTGAATCTTTGAGAAAGCCAACGATCTCTTTTCTTAGAAAGGTACTAACAGTACTAAGGCAATTCACCTTTAGACTATGAAGTATTTTTCTGGGTGCATTGTTGATCCTTTCTTGCTCTTGTGAAAGGAGGTAAAGCATATGGTTAAGCTTTGGATCATGTTCGAGAAAAATTTGAAAATCTCTTTTGATTATGGTGCTATATATTCTTTTCTCGTTTCAACTAAACGCCTCATTGACCTCTCATCCTGCCTCAATTATATGACATTCAAACAGAATATGCCCATAATAGTGATTACTTAAAAATTTTTGAATTTGACATTGGTTAGCATTGTCGCATCAAAAAATCAAGAATAAATTAATACACACGTGTTATGAAAAGATTCACACCACAAAAAGTAATCTCCATGTGTGCGTAATGTTACGTCAAATACGTGCATAGACACGAAACATCTTAGATGCGCATACAATTAGAAACAAATATAGTATGGAGGCTCAATGAATTTAGAGGCCTAAAATAAAAATTTTAGATGAGAGCTTCTATATATTTTATTTAAAATTTATTTATTTTTATTTTTTAGGATGCAAAGTTACTAATTAAATTTTATAATCAAGTTATTCTGATATTTCTTTCTCAATTGACATTATAATTATCCCATTTAATCTTTCTTGAGACATTGTTCATCTAAGGTACGTTTTTATCAATTTTAACTTAGAAAAATGTCTTTCTGCTGAGGCAAAAATTATTGAAATCGTTAACATTGTTCTATAAGTAATATATGCATGTGGAAAAGAATCAAGTCTTTTTATATGATTGAGTATATCAAGTGGAGTATTATCTTTTATTTGTACAATTTCTTTTAAAACTTTTAATTCTAAAAGTAAATTTAAACCATCAATGTTTGAGTAACTATTACGTTTTAGAGAACATTCAAGATTAAGGTAGAGATTTTAGTTTTTTACCACTAAATAGCACCTGGCAATGAAATTTTGGTTGTGAAACAATTACTTCTGGTAAATCCTCCAACAAACATCGTGTTCATGCTCAACAAGAAAAAGCAAAATGATTGAGATAAGTGATAAACAAAAAAATACACATGATAGAAAATAATGAATTTAAAAAACTCAATGCAATTATTTAAAAATGAGCTAACTGTTGATGATAGATTCATAATTAGAGAAAAAGTAGGAACTTAATGCGGAAAAACTAACCATTATAATGGAGGCATAATGGGAGAAAAAGTAGGGATTATGGAGAATTAGTAGGGATAGATTTTTATTTGACCAATTAGTGAGCGATGAGATTTATTAAAACTGTTCATTGGTGGGGCTTTTTTTATTGTTATTTTTTTTGTTAAAAAAGTAAATCATTTACTTTTTAACTAAAATAAGATAACTTTATTTTTTAATATAAATTATAAATATAATTTTAAAATTGGGGGCCTAATATTTTTGAAGGCCTAAAGCCCTTACTTTACTTATTTTACCCTTAGCTTGAATCGCCCCTAAAACTTAGTGCCCTGACCCTAATTCTTTCAAAAAAAAAAAAAAAGAAAAAGAAATCACGTGAATTTTAAGTTAAAAAATCAATAGCATCCATAAAAATATACTATACAATGTGTACCTAGAATTTTTTTTTGGGGCTAGAAAACGAGTTCTTAAATTGATATTAATCACAAAAAGCATTCACATCAGAGATGGCAATAAAAAATACAAGTCATTCCAGAAGAGCTCCTTATTTCTTTTGTTACTTGTGTTTGTTGACTGTTGTCGTCACACCCTAGACGAATCCTATGGTTTGAATTGATTTTTGCAAGAAATATTTTTTAAAAAAAATTGTAAAAGATTTTTTTTCCAGAATCTAAAACTTTACGAAAAAAGATAAAATTTGGATTTTTTAAAACAGCTTTAACTTTTTCTTAAAACAAAACAAAATACTTCAATGCAAAAAATTTACATTTTTTTTCCAAAAAGTTATTTTTTATAAAAATAAAATCAATTCAAACGAAACCTACATTGGAATATAGGGTTGAATTTCAGAGATAGACTTTGACATTGAGAAACGGGTAATCCGGGGTTTGACAGTGGAAAGTCAATTGAAAAAGAAAAAATATATGTTGCTAATGATAGAGAAAGAGATTCAATTACCCACTCTTTGGTTGTGATCATGGAGTATTTATAGACTATTTATACTCGTTATTGGAGGCAGTGATCTAACTAATTTTGTGTAAATAACATGTTATCCCTTATAATTTGTTTAATTAATTAATTACCTTCTTTATTTTAAAGTTTACCTTAATGTTTTTCGTCCAACTTAGCTATTATGCATTATACTGCCTTATTTTGTGTCTAAGGATGTAAATATTTGCAACGTGCTACAGATTTTTTTTCAAAAAATGCTCCTGTTTTTAACTAACAATGTTAAGATAATAACAAAGAAAAGATATGATTGAAACAAATCTGGATAATTATTGCTAATATAAACAATAAGGGTTGGAGGTGGCAAAGGAGTGCTTCTGCTGTAGAGTGTCGAAGGAAAGGCTATAGTGTGGATTGGTTTCAGTTGGTGTGGGGAGTACCTGTTGTGCCCAAATATGCATCCTGCTTTTGGCTTGCAATCTTGGAGAGACTTTCTAGTAACCAACGACTACTCAACTACAATTAGGGGTTGCAAGTTCAGG
The DNA here is from genome assembly GCA_028554755.1 of Cordia subcordata. Taxonomy (NCBI): domain Eukaryota; kingdom Viridiplantae; phylum Streptophyta; class Magnoliopsida; order Boraginales; family Cordiaceae; genus Cordia; species Cordia subcordata. The sequence goes on from JAPTOF010000007.1 coordinate 4,328,626, forward strand.
GGCATCGTGAGTTTTGCCACATAGCCACGAAAATTCGAGACCACCTTTTTTTCGAGTGCTCTTTCAACTAGCGTATATGGAGAATGTATTGAAGAAGGCTAAAGCTGACGTTAACAGTATGAAACGGGGGCATACCATGAGAATATTTAGCAAGATTGGGAAGAAAACTTGTTTCAAGTCTCAGCTGTTGAAACTCCTACTCAATTCAAGCATGTATCACTTATGGAAGGAAAGAAATTCGAGACTACATCAGCTGGGAGCATGTATGTAGGACCAGATTTTGGAGAAGATATAGGCAGATGTAAGGCACAAGCTTCTTGCAAGGAAATTTTTTTGTGATTTTGGAAACAACAAAGAACTTTGTAATATTTGGAACATCACTCCCTTACTTGGTTAGGTTTCAAGCTGTAACTCCCTTGTGAATCTTTTATAAAGGAATTCTTGAGAAATGAGAAATGAAATAATTACTTGCTTGCTTACCCCAAAAAAAAAAAGAAAGAAAGAAAGAAAGAAAATAATTGATTGAATTACTTTTTGAAAACTATGTGGTAAGTTTTAAAAATAAAAGATTATCAGTTAATTAAACAAAGCAAAAGAAAGGGTAATGTGCTATCTTTTAAAAATTATAAAGATGTAACGTGATAAGTTTTGAAATATTGCAAATGATGAAGGGTTAAGATGCATTATACCAGACCAAGGGTTATTTTGGATTGACTTTTTCTAAAAATACTTTTTAACAGCTTTTAAGAAAGTGTTTTTTTTTAATTAAAAATTTTGGCTTCTGAAAAAAGTTACAACTTTTTTTTGTATTTCATCTTTTTTGAACATCAAGCTAAAAAGTTATTGTACAAACAATATAGTTTTTTTAGGAAAAAAAAGACAAATACTTTTTTCTGAAATAGAAAAATCAATCTAAACAGACCTTAATTTCGCATAATATAACATAACTTTTTATTAGTCGTTGCACGTCAAAGATAGGTGGCGTGTTTCATTAATGGGAACAATATCCTCATGGAATTAGGATTCTCTTACAACAATTGTTCCCTCATATGATATGAGAAAATTTTAAAAATTCATGTTTATATTAAGTATATCATCTTAATTATTCATAAAATTTAAATATGAAAAAATAATTGTTTAAAAATAATTTTTTGGCCTCTCCCCTGACCTACTTTTTTTTTTTTTAATTTGAATTTTATGACTAATTAAGATGATATTATACATACATAAATGATTAAGATTTCTCTCTCTTGTAGCAATATCATAGAACTAATATGATACAAAACAATCCTCCCTATGTTTTCGATGTCGAAACGATGGTGTTGGACTCGAAATGTGCACAAAGCCTCTTAGCGCAAGGGTCATGCAAAGATATTGCCTAGACCCATAACCTATTTTTGTCTTCGATTCTATTTGGCTAACTATGAGATTTTAGGTATTGAGCATACAATTTTCAGCAATAGAAGTTTAGCTAAAAATACTATTAAATAAAAATTTTTAATTGTTTATTAAACTTTCAGTTATTTTAAGAATAATATTAGATTTTCGAAGATATTAAGTAGTATTTTTGATATCAAATGAAAAAAGCAATGTTTAACATGCTTTTTAAAAGCCTTTTCGAAAAGCTCCACTTTGAAATTTCTAATTTTTTTAGTTTCAGCTTTTATGTAAAATCTTTCTAAAAAAATTGATCAAATAAATTAGTTTTAGCTTTGACAGAAAGTACTTTTAATAACCTAAGAGTTAGGCCAAATACTCATCTGTCATCTGGCATTCGCGGTGCCTATGTCACGTATGCCCTTCCATTGGCTGTTATTTCTGTTCCCAATAATAAAAATTTTAGGATTAATGACTCATTACTTTTTTAACAATGAGGTCCTTTAGTTTTACAATCGACAAATTATTCTTTCTTTACAATTTGTAGCATTGTTATTCTTTAAGTATAAAATAATCAAAAAGAATTAATGATTTGGACACATAACAAGCATATGAATAAATGATCTAAGAACATATAGTCGGGTTGGGCAAGTTTAAAATCGAAAAAACATATATGCTGATTCTTTTTGTGTCTAAATTATTATTTTCTTTGATAAATTTTAGTCGGAAAATTAATGATATCAAAAATTAAAAAATAATAAACCAATTTATTTTTTAAAGCATAAAAAACTTAATTACCAAAAAAGTTAAAAACAAGAGACTCAATAAATTATTTAATTTACCCAAAATTTTATATATCCTCGATGGCATAAAAATTTGCCACTGTTAGTCTTTTTTTTTCCTACGTCGAGGAAGATTATAGGCTGATTACAGCATTCGTCTCATGAGAATTGACCCTAAAATTACTTACTTATATTAAAAGTAAAAAACTTACCATTTGACTATTATTAACTTTGTAATCTTTTACTAGATCTTACTATATATTTATCCCAACGCTAACGCCGCCCTTTCTTCCAACAGTCTCCCACGTCCCAAACCCCACCCCCCCTACCCCCCAGTTGTGTCTCCCACTAAGTACTTCCCACCCACGCCTTCTTCCATTTTCTCTCTCTCCATTCTCAGAACCTTCACTAATCTCTCTCGGCATTATCAACTAATCTCTCCATTAATCATCAAACTTCTCAGATCTCTACATAAACTACGAAACCCTACAATCTCACGCTTTTTCTACATTGTTTCTCATTCGCATTTCCCCCAGCAAAATGACGAAACTACCCCTGATCCTCTTCTCCTTCGCTTTCCTCTTCGCATTAGTCCGCGCAGATCCGCCGGCCGTTTCCCCTTCTCCGGCGCCCGAAGTCGGCTCCGACACCGTCTCCCCACCCCCATCCGAACTTCCTCCTTCTCTTGCGCCGTCTCCGTTTCCGTCTCCAATGAGTTCTCCGCCGTCTCCTCCGGCGTCAGATCTTCCACCGGAGACATCTCCCGCCCCTTCTCCGGCCAATGGTGATATACAGAAGTCTCCGTCTGGATCTTCTGCTCCGGCTCCGGCTCCGGTGGTTTCGGTTGCGTCGGACATTAGTAGAGAGAGCAGCGCCGACTTGGTATCGACGGAATCTTCTGGTGGATTGAAAGGCGGGCAGAAGGCGGGCATTGCGATCGGAGTCATCGCCGGAGTTTGCGTCGTAGGGCTCGGGGCTTTGGTCTACAAGAAGCGGCAGCAGAACATCCGGCGAGCGGAGTTCGGGTACGCTGCGAGGAGAGAGATTCTCTGAAAACAACAAATTTGCACGCATATATATATATATATATACATATAGCTTTTTATATATGTAACCGCTTTATATACATGAAGTGATTACTATTTCGAGGATTTTTATGATGCTGATTTGTTTGATTCTTTCGTACTAATAATGTGTTTCTGGATCATTAATGCAGAATCTTTTTTTTTTCCCTAATTCTAGAATTTTTATTTTCATTTTATGCTTTCATTAAATAATTCTTTTGTTGTTTCGGTAAATTTCCTTATATATATGTATGTATATATATGTGTGTGTGTGTGTGTGTTTCATTTTGGAATTTAATCATGTTAATTTTTTTCAAAAATGGACTTTTGGAAATGAATAACTTTCAAATTTTTGCATTTTAAATTCAAGTTCAAATGTTAGTTTGAGTGGCAAAAGCTTATCGAAATCAGCATTAATGAAATGGGTATTTTTATTAATTAATTTCATTAATGGGGGTAAACCACTTAATTTGGGCATGTTTTAGTTTGGCATTTGACAAATTTATTTTGCACAATGTAATATATGTTGTGATTTTTTAGAAATTGAGTATATGCAATTCAAGTACAAATCTAAGTTTGCATGACAAACATTAGTTGTCTTATTCGTAAAATTATTTATTTGCGATAGGTGATGGGTGATTTTGAGCATTAATTGGTTTCCTTATTTTTCTGTGATGAGCATAATAATTAGGAGAAGGCTATTGTAGGGTAAATTACTTACATAATTCTTTTATCTTTTAACAAAATAACGTGTTAGTCTCTTTGATTGATTCTTTAGTCTTTTATTTTTAATTCCATTGCCGCCATAAGTCAATTTTTTTTATTTTCTTCCAATTTTAGCTGTTATCCAATTTCACAATCTAATGGCATTGCACGTGCATATCACATGAAAGATAATGGCTTAAAATTAGACCTAAAATTGGACGGAAATTTAAAAATAGACTAAATGGACGGAAAATCAAAAATGGAATAAGGTAACAAAGGAATTAAAACTAAAGAACTAAAAAATTCAACTGAAAAATAAAAGGGCAACGCGTGATTCCTTAAAAGATAAAGGATTATCAGAATAATTTACTCACTAATTTAATTGTTTGGCGCAGCGATGGTGATGTGGTGTCGTTGTCTTGATGGACTGGCATTTGTTGGAATGTCGTGGCGGTGGTGGTGGTGGCGGCAATTCGTTTCGTTTGTTGGATCGTGTGAGATGTTGATTGGTGTCAGTTTTAGCACCTATTGCTGTTGGTCTGGCTGAGGTGTTTCATGGGGTTATGAATTTTTTCTTTGACAAATATATATATATATATATATATATATTTGCCACATTAAATCCACTTTAAAATTATAAAATTCTTGTCCATACTTCTAAGCATAAATGACAAATTGTTTGAAAAAAGAAAAGTACAAACGGCATAGTTTGTACCAAGAATAAAACTAAGCATTGCCTCTCTTATATAATAATAAAAATGACAAATTTCTATAGGTTATTTAAGGGTGTTCTTTCTCTCCTTGTCACCATGTATTTAAAGTCTAACTTAGTGGTTTTATTATTTTTCTTGAAATGTTTAAATCATCAAAGTTTGGAACTTTTAGGGTCTAGTTTCTGTCCTAGTTGATGATTTCATCTTTGTGTTGTGTTTTTGGTTCTTTGTCGGTACTACCTTGTTGACCATGGCTATTTTTGTTGGATGATGATTGATGCAACGGTCACCTTTGTTCTCTGACAGGATTTTGCCAAAATTATCAATAAATACTCAAATCTTCCCGCTCCATCGTTTTTTATATAAATTAAATATGCAACAAATTTGATATTTGATACTTAAACTCTTATTATATAAAAGAGAAGTGAAAAGCGAAAGCGTGAATAATGACACAAAAAAGTGCTCTTTTGTCAATTTGGGTTTTGGTTGGCTTTCTCGTTAGGACCCAAAAAAAAAAAAGAAACACACACACACAAAACAAAATTCAAAAAAGAGAAAGAAAAGACAGCAATTCAATTGTTTAACTTAAAGTTTGACAAATGCTTGTGTAACTTTTATTTATTTATTTTTTCATCCACCTTTCTTTTAGTTTATTTTCTTAGATAATGTAAGATATGTTTTATTTCGTTCCGCATGACAAGAAAGTTAAGCGATAGCGGAATACCATCGGACGCTAAATCAAGGGCTGGTGCATCTTTTTTGCTGAATCTGTGGCGTAAAAGAAGTTTGGCATTTCAAATGAGAAATTCAGTTTTGCGAAAATGTCTTTTCAAAACAAATTTTTAGCCAAATAGATTTTTGATGAAAATAAAAATGTGTTTGGTTATTTTTACGTGAAATGAACTTTTACCAAATAAGATGGTTTTTTATTTTACATTTGAAAAAAACTGTTGGTTGCCTAAATTATTGAACTGGACATTTTGAAACTAATATTATTTACTTTCTATAACATACTATTCTATTCATATTTCTATTTGCTGAATTTTTTTTTAAAAAAATTTATAGTTACAATTCAAAATATTAACAACAAAAATAAAAATATATTAGCAAAAATACAATCATAGGTCATTGTAATATGATGAGAAGTTAAGAAGATCGAGTGAAATAAAATGAACATAAGAAAAAGAGAGGTAGCATTTGGCTTAATTAAAAATTAAAGAGAATATTTTTGTCAAAAAAAATATTAAAACATAGTTGCCAAAATATTAAATGGAGAAATTTTAACTTCTTCGTTTAGTATCAAAACTCAGTTAACTTTTAATCAAAAATCAACTTTTAGAATGTAAAACCAAATAGTCTTGTTTTCTTTAAACGAATTTTGAAATTTTAAGAATCAATTTACTTCTCCAAAACAAGAAACAAAATTAGCTCTAAAATTAGGCTGCTAGAGAAATACTAGTGAGTTCATAACGGCATTAGACATATAAAAAGAAAAAAAAAGTTCATAATGGCAAATCTTACTATGCTCCAATATTACTATCGCCTTTTGACACGATGCACCCGTTTAGAACCTGAGAAATACACCCTTACAAGAAAACAACGTGCACCTCCTTTAGGGCGTGAGTAACACACTCTTATAAAGAAAAATTAAAAGTTTACCTTTTCGCTTTCTCTGCTTTTCCTTTCTTCTCTCCTGATCCTAGATCTTCTCTTATAAGAATTTCAAATGTTTTGAAACTTCTTCTGCAACGACGAGACGTTTCTAGGAATCTCATTGCTAGGCATGAGAATCACGGGTATAAGAAACCATTCCGTGAACCAAATGTCCCCATAAAATAATAGTATGCGACCAAATTTTGTCGAGGCTTTAATGAATGATGCTTTGAACCTAAAATGAGGCGCTTTTTTTTCCAAACCTACACCAATGGGATTCAAACTTAAAACCTCACTACTGGGGGAAGATAAGAGATAATCTCAACTATTTGAGTTATCCTGTGATCCCACCACAAAATAAGGCGCTCCTTAAATAGGGTTATTATCAAAAAAAAAAAAAAGGCATATGTTCAAGCTTAAGGAAAGAAAAATGACCATTGCATACTCAAGCTGCACAGGAATGCCATTGAACAAGCCAAAACAGATGTTTGTAACCAATAATGTAACCAACCCAACAAAGAAAAGAAACAAAAAGGCTATAATTCCATATAGAATTGCATTTACCATGATCACAAGATGCCCCCTTTAAATAGAATCTAAACCTTGCCGACAACTGAGAATTCGTTTCGGATGCTCCATCGTTATGAGCAGCACTCAGAAAGCACCTGAAAGCTAAAGGCAGTTGCGGCCATACTCAGCTTCTCATATTGGGTGGCAGTGGCAGTTTTGACTTCTATCTTCAAAGCACTCAGAAGATCCAAAAACTACTGTTTTACGATCAAGAAAGAATGCTTAGAATGACGTTCGCACTTCCTCATGAAATGTATCTATCCTGCTGCTCTTGAAGAAGCCTAGCTGAGGACTTGGCATCCAGATAGAGAGTATTTACTTCTTCAAGATCGGCCTGTAGATAGTATAAATTTAAGTGAATGTGAATTTCCTGCTAATTGAATTTAACAGGCATCCAAATCAGTAATGTCAAAGTACCTTGCAAATATTGTCACGACCATTCATTTTGGCCACTACACTCGCTGGTGATAAGAGCTGAACAGCATGCCTGAGCACCACGCAAGATCTGGATCTTAATCTCACATTTGGAGAATATCAAAATTAGCAGAAAGACCCAAATAAGTAAAGCAAACCTCAATGATGCTTTTTGCCCACACTCTCCGAGATAAGCCAGACTCTCTTCATCTATACTTATTTCCTCCACCTGGGCTCTAATAGCCAATATCTGGCCGAGCATTACAACAGACATTCACCACAAAACAGCAATTAGAGTTGAGATACAGCTTTCAGGTTAAGAAAAGCAAGACATACAAAGCTCAATGGCTGAACCTGGATCATCTCAGCAGGACCATAAGTTTCAGTTCTTATAATCACCAAACGATCCAATAAGTCAACTGGTATGCCATGAGGGCTGGTCATATCTGTCCCCCTGCAAAAACCATTTACGATTTAGCTCTGAAGAAAATTGCAGGATTAATGCACTTTGCCAGCACGTTTATTAAATATACCCAAAGTTCAATAATATTCAAATTCTGCTAGTAATACAACATCAATAAATATAATCGTTGAAGAGCTTCATACCTGACATTACAAATTCCTCTGTTTGTCGCAAAAATAACTATTGGTGAGATTGAACTCTCTAAAGCACGATTCAAGTATGAGAAGCACTCCATATCCAACATATGTACCTGGAACAAATACTTCGCTTATTAAACAAACAAAGTTAAAAGAAAGTGATAAAACAGAAGATGAAGTGGATTAGCTAAATACAGAACCTCATCAATAAATAAGACTCCAGGAACGAGCTCTGCTACACCTTCGTCAATATAACGGTTAACAACCTGCGATCATGACTGCCTTGTAAACAAACACACTCTGAAACCATATGGAAAAAGTACACAAAATTCTAAATGTTCTACCCAAGCGCAGCTGCAGGGAAGCTGTAACCTATGATGAGCAAAGAACTAGCACAGACTATGTGTAGGTAAAAGAGCAAACAAAGTTTGAAGTCTATTGAAAGCAACTACAGGAGTTCCCTACAGCTGCCCCATTGGCCAACAAAAAGAGTTGTTCAAGCACAATTCTCTCTAATGTGCTCATATGTATTACCTTGTTTATTTCTTGCCTTAACTTGTCAGTGATTTCTGTTTTCCTGGGCTTCAGCATCTGACCCATCAGGGACAATATATCCTGACCTCCTTGAGGTCGTGCATTTGCAGCATCGAGATCATGCAAAGTAACATCCTGGTAGCAAAAATAATATGTCAAAAACAAATAATGATCCTATATTGCTGAAATGAAACTCTAAATGTCCTCGAACAGTATTTCCAATAGATCAGGTAAATCTAATTACAGGAATGATCAGTATTTTATATCTGAATTGTATTGCATAAAATGATAGAAACCTGGACTATCTCTTTCTTTTTGTGGACTTCTCCTTTCGGAAGAGGGACGTATTCTTCTGCCTCAAGATCAAACTCAGTAGCAAAAGCATCACTCCTACCCACTCTCTTAACTGCTCCACTATTAGCTTCAATGTATATAACATCACCAACAGCAACCTGTATTGTAGCATGAAAATTAGGAATAGGAGATCTACATGGAATGGGACTTTACATTCATTTGGGAATTAAGCACAAGAAATGGAACACAAAAAGGAGAAAGATTGACACTCCACACTGAAGTGTTTATGACATGGCGATGATAAAACTGACCCTCAAACAACATATGACATATACTATCAGAATTTATATGTGAAAATGAAATTATTCCAACTTTTATGATGAATAAAATAATTGAAGCAAGCAACTATTCTCAAAGTGCAAAAACTAAACTATTCTGAGCCCTCACCTTTTCCTTAATCAAAGCATCGTATATTGTTGGATCCAGCTTCAATTGCTTGGTTCCCTTGACAGTTTTTAACCCAATTATAACATGGCTAATGCTTTTACCATATCCACCCGTGACACTTTCTGTCTCTTCTGGAGACAATTCTGTCACCTGCAAAACAAGCAGCTTAACATGAATTAAAAAGAGTACCAAACCAATAACAAATTTACTAATGCCAAAAGAATAAAAGAGTAATCAGACTATATCAGATAATCAGTACAGGCATATTAAAGGATGACATACCTCCCCTTCATAAACCTCCTTGCTTTCCTTAATACGAAGACCAATCGCTCTTCGAAAATTCTCCATTAAAACCTCAGTCTTCTTTACTTCTGCAGAGTATACTTCTGATCCAACCATGGGGCAAAATGGAACCTGGTAAAATTAAAGATACAAAATATTAATTATTAGATCTCAACCCTTTTTCTGATCCTGATTACATCTCAAACATGAATATATAAAAATGAGCACAATCATGAAGAATGGCAGGGATTTAGAAAATGTACCTTGCTCCCAAGTTCCTGAGATATACCAAGTGCCAGAGCTGTTTTTCCAGTACCAGGAGGTCCACCAAGAAGCAGTGCCCGCCCGGCCATCTTCTTCTGGCGTATCATATCAACCACGAGGCCTGCGGCTTCTCTTGCTGCAGCCTGACCCACAAATCCAGCAGCCAAGGGTACTGCTTTTCCATTTGCCTATTATAACACACCCACCAAAAGTCAAAAGAGAAAAGGTTAATTTTCTATTCCAATCCCTGACAATTGAGGTCAGCAACATTTGTTAACCCTCATCTCACTCTTCAACCACTTAATTATCTTCTGACTTAAGTTATCCGTAATGCGAACGCGACCCCGCCAAAACCATTGCTGCAATTACTTCAATGTTTTTTCCTTATTTATTTTTCTTGTTGGTTTCTTTGAAGTATTAAAGCAATCATAAAGAAACCAATGAACAACATAAAATAATTTATTTGAACTGAAGCAAATTTACAAATTTTCCATATAAAAAATCCAATAGGGTTTTAAAATGAACTCCAAACAACATAGTGTAGCTTTATAGAAACAAAGAACCCAGAAAACCACATAATGTAGCTTTCTAGAACCAAAGAATCCACAAAACTCTAAGCCCATAAGTATCTTTTTCGCCAGCAAACACAAACCAAAAACCCTAAACCCAACATAAAAATAAATAAAAATTAGTTGAAAATTGGAAATTTATAAAAGAATGACAACCCCAAGCCCATAAGCTGTACTTTTTTCCAATAAATACTAAAACCCTAAACCCACCAAAAATTTTCCCCAAAAAAAACCTATAAATAAAGTGAGCAATATTCAAAATTTATGAAAGGTTTAGAATCTTTTCTGAAAAAAGTTAAAAGCTTTGAGGAAAAATTATGAATATTACCTCAAGACCAAGGCCTTTGATGTGTGTATGAGTAGCTATTCTTTGCTTTTTGCTAGTGGATTGTACTTCTTCTATCTTCATGTTTTGTGTGTGTGTGTGTGTGTTTTTGGCTCTTGGGTTTACAGAAACTAGAAGCTTTGAATGGTTTTTTTTTTTTTTTTGCGAGATTTTTAGTGTTGAAGAGGAAAAACAATGGAGGTCCTGAAGTTCAGTTTACGTATGTGGTGGAAACAAGTGTTTTCTGAACCGGTTTTGACACACAGTCACACACATTCCCGGCTCGATAACCCGGTTTTCTCAGACTGATAATTTAACCCTAATAGGCTTTTGGAATTGGCTACTGAATGTTTTAAAATTTTATTGGTTTCCAAAAAAATTGAAAATTTAAAAATCTTTGACAAGCGTATAAAATCGGCATGAATAAGATTGATCGATGAAAGGGCGATACTTGTAATGCAAAATTAGGTATTGGGGGCTTATTAATGTCAACTATTATTTTTCTTTTTCGAAAGAAGTTGAAATCGATTAGTAATTCGCAACACTTGAAGAGTGACGTTCCCCTTAAATCATTGTAATGTCAACTATTATTATTATTATTATTATTATTATTATTATGTAACATGCTTTTGTTCATTTTAATTATATAATATAATTCTCTATAACTTATTAGAACTTAACTCTTTATCCTATTTATTCTTTAGTAACAAGAGATTTTTTATTACAATTTTAATATTTTTTTTACTTGACCACATTTTAAGTTGTCATAAAGACTACTAAAGTTAGGAATGTTATATTCTTACATTTGGTTGGTAGAATAGAAAAAGATTCTTGGAAATAATACTTTTACAGGAATCCAATATTCTCATAAATTTTCCAATTTCATTCCCATATTAGGGGTAGATATACTGTATTCTTGAGATATGGGAATGTGTTAAACACATAAAAAACAAAAATACGCACTTTAACAAAACTAAAAAAATAGCTCTTTTCTATAATTTTATTCTTTTTAATGTACACATTTGGTCAACACAAACTATGCACACAAATTATACACATTGTGCATACACTTTATACACATTATATACAATGTGCGTACATAGAGCACGCACTGTGCACGTAAACAACATACATTTTGCACACACTTACTATAAAAGTATTAAAAGCATTAATGGAACTAGCTATAACATAAGAAATCATCATCAATGCTCTCTAAGATGCTATCTAACCATCTCCAAAAGCCTTACAATACCTTGACGTTGCATTCAAATAGCAGTCGAGACTCTTTCTAGGCCCCAACGCAAATTGTCACACCATGTTAGCCCTACAAGAAGCTGCAACAACTGGTGACAACAATTCTAAAGAACAATCAAAAGAATTAGCTAGAAGAAAGGTGTCAAGGCCAAAGTTGAGCAAGATTGCAATCAATAGCTTGGAGTTCTTGAAAGCATTCACATTTGCAACATTTGCTTCTTTGTTTGTGGAGGTAGCAGCAAGACTTGATCTTGTGATTATAGAAATCAAGGAATCAGGAAGAGTAGCCAATTGCAAGGAATTTGCTCCTGGAGATGAAGTGATTTTTTGTCTTATAGAAAAACCAAGGCCAACTCCAACAGCTTCTTTAACATTTTCCCTATGTTTAAGAAATTTGGGATTAAAACATCCATCACATTAAGCTTATCTTATCTTACTCTGTAGCATGAGAAAGCAAATTGTTGGATAGACATACTGTAATAAGGAATACTTAATTGTAAAGAAATGCTACAAGTTTCTTAAATGCAAGGAAAAAGTTAAGGAACTCGTTGGAGTTGGCCTTGGGTCTTTCATAAGATAAATCCCTTCATATTAATGTCTCGAACATCTTGAATGCCTTATTTGTTTTTCTTTCTACCACTTCCAATGGCCTCCTCTAAAGACTCCGTAACCATGACTGTCACATCTCATCATAGTTCCTTAACAATGAGTGCCACTGTAACCTCTCGTCATGGTTCTGCAACCATAAGTGTCACATCTCATTATGGTTCCATAACCATGAGTGCCACCTCTCGTCATGGTTCCGCAATCATGAGTGCCATCTCTTATCAAGGTTCCACAACCATGAGAGCCACTACCACCTCTCATCATGGTTTCACAACCATGAGTGTCACTTGTTACAAACTAGTAATAAAATAAAACAAAAATAATAACAAGACATATAGAAACTGAACTAGAAATAACGAATAAACAAGAATAAACGAAAGTAGTCGAAGCTCGAGATTCACGATTTCCTTAAAGGATTTACGCCCCTTCACACGATGCTAAAGGTTATGGCGTATCCTTCCCAGGATACAACGACTATACCTCTTGACTATGGTAGCACACGGAAGCAAGAGCCGGCGAACAAGAAGCGTAGGATTCTCTCTGTATGAAGGAAATAAGACTAGCAGAATGCTTATAAAAGTACGCTATGTGCTAATACGGGAATGCTCGGTATGTAGCTCCTTCTGGACACGGCTATATATAGTGGAGCAAAGAGGAGCAGCCAGCAAAAAGCAATTAAGGGAGCCATAAACCTGTCCCTCTAACAGTCAAAAACGTCCAAGAAATAAGCTCACCTGATGCCAACAAGCAAAACGTGCTAAAGAGTAAATCCCGAGCTTTAATGTATCAGTTACGTCCTCTTCAAAATCTTTAGGTGTTTGAGTATTTTTTTTTACCAAAAAATACAAACCGGAGTGAAAATCCATGCCACACCTACACCCGCGCCGCGTCCCCGGACCCGGCCCGGCCGTGCCGTGCGTTACGGGCGCGCGCGCACGTGTGGTGGGTTTAGTACCATGCCCACCATGTATAGTCTTCCCTCCATATGCCTCACTGGCACACCTCATAGAGGAATCTATATATAAAGTGAGAAAAATTTAATGGTTTTCCTATGTGGGATACAAACTCACAGACAACCAAATCTAACAACCAAACTAATAACACACTCAACTTTAGTTACTAATTTCTCATTCACCTGTAATCCGTTTCTAACATGTAAATATATCATGTTAATCCACTCGAAACAAGGAACGTAACGATATCAACTACCGACCCTTTTGACGTGCGGGACCTAACTCAAAATTGAGTCAATATTGCTTTGACCTCATGTTAAAGCATTCTAAACTAACATCACCTCTTATAATGGTTCTGTAACCATGAGTGTCACTACCACTTCTCATCATGGTTCTTTTCGTAACCATGAGTGCCACCTCTCATCATGGTTGCCCAATCATGAGTTCTACCTCTCATCATGTTTGCACAAGTGATTCTAGTGTAGATCCTCCATAAAAGTAGTTGCCTCATGATGATTCTGCAGCAAGCATGGAAGGGCATAGATTAAACGAATAGTGTGTAGATGAAACTAGTTCAAGTGCTACTCAAGGTCAGGTCAATCAAAATCTCTACAATAGAGTTGATTGTGACTCGTGGGAAAGGCAATATGGTTCCTCATCTCGTGTTGGCTCTAGTTTTGGGTTATTCCTTATTCAGCACGTACTTTCGCTACTCCCATTGAAAGGATAGGCAGGTTAGTATATAAGGTATGCCATACAATATGATGCCTAAAAACAAATATGCCATATTTATATGATAACTTGATTGTTTATGGTAATTATGTTAATTTTATTTTCATTATGGTTGTTCCTATTACTTGTATAGTTTTTTTATTGTATCTATGTAATTCTACTCATATATTATGTCAACAAGAACTCATACATGTATTATGCACGGGTTTCTATTTGTTTTTGTATATATCTTGTTATACTTTTTTTAAAGTGATATTAGATACTGGGTTAAATCTATTTAACAGTATTAGATTTATGTCAATTTGAAAAGATATAATTGTCTTTTCACAACTAAAAACTGCAAAAATAATTTACTGGCGAGGAAAGCCTTTAAGAATTTGCTATGTCTTGGTTACCGATCAATTTTTAGTAGACTAGCGTAAGAGATCCCAACTTTCATTTACTTTTCTTTTTCTTCATTTTACATTTCTTCTGAAATTTTTGCCACGAAATTCAATAAACTACCCATGAAATTGGACAAACTATTTAGACATTAGCTACAATTTCAAATCCTCTGTATTGACTAATATTTTCGTCATTCTTGAAATCTTCATGCAGAGCTTTATTGTGAACTTCTCTACTTGCAATAAAGCTACTCAAATCATCTTCTAAGAGTTTAAATACTTACACTGTCAAACCAAGTCAAGCAGCTGAACCACTAGCCTTAAACAATATTCCTTGCACAATCACAAGTTTTGCAAATGGAAACTTTGTTTTAGAAAAATTCTTTGAGTAGGCATGTGATAAATGGTACTGGCATTGAACTCGAGCCACTCAAAATATCATCTGAATGATCTTACAATGGGCATAAAATTCATGCCACTAGTGCTTGATTTTGTAGAAAATTGTGTTGCATTTCTCCTTATATCTCGACATGTTCTTCAATGGATGAAGAGAAGTTATACATTAAAACAAAATTGTTTTTCTGTTCTCTGACTTGAAATAAGACAATGTTCGATGTAGCAAATAATAAACCTAAAATTGTTATCGCAATAATTTGTTTAATATATCAATTTTTTTCTTTTTAAAAATTTTGGTTATTGTAAAAAGTTTATTATTAATATTACCATATTTTTCCAATTTGACAGGAGTTAGTGCAACATATGTGAGATTTTTTTCCTTACATAAAGAAGAATTATGACTATGGTGTTTCGATAATCTTATTAACCTTAAGTCTGGTCACTATATCAAGCTATCGTATCAATAGTGTATTGAACATGGCCCAAGAACGGTTCTTGTTATTGCCATTGGTTGTGGTATCTACTTCCTCATGAGCCTCGTGATATTTCCAATTTGGTTTTGAGAAGACCTTCATAATTCAACTCTTTCCAAGCTTGAGGCTCTAGCTAGATCAATTGAGGGTAAGTTTATTGAAATTTTTAATATCATCTTTCATATATACGTACAGTTATGGCTAGTCAACTTGTCAATTTTACGTGGTTGCATAGAGGAACGTAGTGGCAAAATAGTGATGTTGTAGCCTTTACTAACATAAAAATACTTAAAGTTTTTCTTGAACAAAAAATAAATAAATAAAGTATTGAGAATGTTGATTTATGCATTATAGTGCTTTACTCGAAATGAAGTCATCAATCACAGCTCATTTTTTAGTTGTACATTACATTCACTCAGCAATAAATGAATTATTTTCGAATGTAATCATGCACTATACATATTCAATCACTCATGATTGCTAAATCATGTCGTTATGAAAGTGCTAGGCTTTAATTTAATTATGTGTTATGGGTTGCGTTAATGAGTATTTCAGTGATGATCATCTTGAGAAGCTGAGGGATAAACACTAGAGGATACTATTTACAAAGATTGTGAGACTGTATTAGACTCAAAATCCACTCATGAGGACCTAGTTTATTTTTTTGCTTTCCACTATTATATAAAAGGAAGCATTTAGAATCTTTTCCTGATGTACCTAGATTATAACACATAATTGCCGATCATACAAATAACATTTTTTTAAAGTAAAAGTTAAATGATTTCTCTTACTAAAAATATCCGTAAAATACCGGTCAATAGAGATTGCAATTCTTGCTGATCAATGCTTGAATTAAGAGAAAAATAAACAAGGTAGTAGAGTTTGATGGAAGCAATTTTGAATCGTGCAGACATTTTATGCAAGTTTGGAGCCAAGACACTCAAGACAATGTGACAAGTTCCTTTGGCAACAGTATGTGAAAATAGGAGCTGTTCTTCACCATTTTGGATACACAATCATAACTTTACATGGCTGTCTATAAACTGAATTTCAAGTGATGTTTATTTTTAATATTCTTGTGAAACTTCTTCTATTCAATTGAATAGGGTAGATTAAGGGGCCCATTCCTGAATTGAGAATCCTCTTATCAAACTGAAACATAAACAACCTTCTAGAGTTTTGTGGTTTATGGCTACATAGTTGATAACTTTTAAGCAATTTTTGTTTTTATTGAGAGAGATTTTAAGCAACTTTGGCTTTTAGATAAATAGATGTAAACAAGTGTAGACATATATAATTAACATTTTTAAACAATTGAGCTAATTATTTTCAAGATATTTGGCTATTGTAAGGAAAACATTTGGGAAACAAAAGGACAGTGTAGAGAATAATAAAATAATTTTGAACTAACTTAAAGTTTTCATATAAAAGGTTAAGCAAAAATATCCTTTAATCATAGTTCAATGAATTGGAAGAAGACAAAATATTCTAATTTGATAAAAATATGTGTTAATAATGCAATCTATAATAGATTCCATAAGCAATGTGGAAAAAAATGATTTGATTTATTTATTCTATTGCTGATTCAATCTGAGCTCTAATGAAGGTTAGTGGAGAGAGGTTA
Source organism: Cordia subcordata (assembly GCA_028554755.1). Classification (NCBI taxonomy): domain Eukaryota; kingdom Viridiplantae; phylum Streptophyta; class Magnoliopsida; order Boraginales; family Cordiaceae; genus Cordia; species Cordia subcordata. The sequence continues at coordinate 4,345,640 of JAPTOF010000007.1, forward strand.
GACATCTAGTTGGTTGGCATGTAATCCTAATATTATAACTTTTTCTATTTTTTATTTATTGAAACCTTCCACCTCCAAGTGATTCGAACTCGAGACCTCATTTCTGGAGAGATAATCTCTACAACTTGAGTTATCCCTTGATTACATATAATATGTTATAACTTTATTCATAAAATAACATACATTTTAAAGACCATTAATTATCATGTGCACTGTGTTACAATCACAATCCTAATTGTGTTTTCAATCAAATATTAAAGCTTGTATCCGTGCGATAAGTTTGATTGAAAACTATTATTGCAAAAACTTATGGACTTCATTAAATGAACTTCAAAGTGTGTTTGACTTTTCTTTGAGATCTACAAATAATGGGAATTTCATGTATTGGTTTATTATATTCCAAATTTGCAAATCGTAGCAATATACACTGCAAGAACTGTACATGCACATTGCAAGCATTATGCATGCATACTGCCTGAATTATGCATAACAAAGAGCACACTACCTACACTATGCACCCACACATACACTACACATACTTCACACAATTAGTGCATGTTCGGTAATAGCTTTTCAAGTAGCATTTAGCATTTTGACTAGTCAAAACACTATTTTGCTAAATTATTACTGTTCGGTAAACTAGCGTTTCAAGTAGATTTTTAGGTAGCTTTTAGCGTTTCAACTAATATTTCTCAAAAGCTAAACCTTTTAGCGTTTCAGATAGCTTTTAGCTTTTCATGTTTTTTTTTTTTGGCAATTCTACCCTTTTGTAATTTTTTTATTTTTTTTCCAATCTCTCTCTATATTTTTACCTTTTCTTTCACAAATATAAATAAGAAATAATATAAAAATAAATTTCAATTTCTATATAATCAACATTATAAAAGCATAAGTTTTATTAGTATATTTTTTTAACAAATAAATTTAAATCCATTAAAATTAATTTTTGTAATATTGATATAAATGTTTTGTCAAAAAATTAGTTATACTTTAATATTAAAATATGATTATGAAAATAAATATCTAATTATGAAATATATTATTTTATTCCTATAATAGTAATAACAATTACAATTATCATAATAACAATAATAATAATAACATGATATTGATGTCCTTTTACGTCATTTAACATTCATCAGCTAATCTAACAGCTAATTTTACCGAACACATTTTGTTCAATCAGCTAGTTAAACAACTATCCGCTAACAGTTAAAATACAACAGCTATCAACTACCCAAACAGCTATCAGCTGCTCCAACAGTTAAATTTGTCGAACAGGCCCTTAAGCACATTGTCCACTCAGTACACACATCACATACACTTCACTATATTATACATATTAAACTTATACATGTTACACGTACTACACATATTACCCACACATATCTCACATATTGCACATATACATTACAAACATTGCACACATACTGGATAGAGGTGGCAAACGAGCACCCGCGGGCCAACCCGACTCGTTTATTGTGGGTTATGCGGTTCCACGGGTCGGGTCGAGTCGGGTTGAATTCATGCAGGTTGCTACATCCCTCATCTGCACCCACCGCCTCACGAGTTCGCGAGTGTACCTGTTCTTCTCGCGGGTTCATGGGTTTATCTGCTGATTTTCTAGTATTTTAATGTTATTTAAAAATAAATAAAACCAAAAAAACTAAGTAGTAGCTAGTAAACACTTGTGACCTGTTTGGCCTGAAAAACAAAAAATGCACCTAAAAATAATTAAAGTTAATGAACTAAAGGTCACAAACACAATCCATAATTTAAAATCTCAATTAAACGCCTAATCACAAACATTAACATAATAAGACACCAATTACCATAGTCTACAGTTACAATCAACAACTAAATGCCTAACAACATAATCCACAAATCACAATCCATAATCAAACTTCTAACTATTACAAGCTACAAACAATAACTAATAGTCAACAATCCAACATTCAATCCATTATACATCAACCATAACAACAATTCATACATCCTCAATAGTCAACAACTTGATTTGAAGCTTCACTTGTCCTGAAACTTTGAATATGAAGATCACTAAGTTGTACTATGAGATGATCCAGAGTTTCTTTCTCATCTATCAAAAAGAAAACAAAATTAAGAGGCAAAAAAAAAAACTAAAAATTATATACTGATTTAACACATATAAACTTATAACCAATACAACCATAATAAAATACAAAAGATTAAAAAAAAAAACTATTCTCATAAACATTACCTGATCTGAGACCTTGCAACCAATTCCTAGTGCAAAGGAAAGCTTCAAAATTTTTGAATAACAAAGAGCTTCTATATTTGTTAAGAATTCTCCCACCGATACTAAAAGAAGATTCAGAGGCAATGGTTGTTATAGGAATGCTTAACAAAGCACGAACCATGAATGCAAGTTGTGGATACCGACTTTTCTTTTTCTTTCAAAGCTCCAACACGCCTAAATTTGCATGAAGCTTACAGTCAAGTCTAGGCTCATCCAAGTGCAATTCTAATTCACTCTTGCCATTTCTCTCAACACTTTAACTCCCAAATAAATCAAACTCCTAATCAAACATAAAAGCAACATAAAAGTTATAATTGGAACAAATAATTTCATAAATAATAAGGTAATTATAAAAATACTTACATCAAACAAATCCTCTTCTGCTTTTCCAATGGCATGTGATCCACTGTTAGTTTCAAGGGATGATAAAGATGGGTATGTCGTCGTATCTTGATGGCAAGAACTGTTTTGATATTCTTGAAACAACTGCTTTAACTTGTTTTTGACAAGGTATGTCTTTTTTGAAGCAGTGAGAGGGTCTGTCTTAGTGAAAAACCATAAAAAAATATCAAATTTCAAGAGAGGATCAAACACAACCCCAAATGAAAGCACCAAAGTGTATTCTTCTAAATATTTGTCAAACTTCTCCATCATGCTTGTCGCCATGCTTCTAAGCAAAGAATCATCACATGACTTGTACTTCAACAAAAGACATTGAATGTGCCACACATTCATGATATACAAGTTAGATGTTGGATGTTTTGAATCCGAGAACAAATTAGTAATGTCATTGAAAGGCTCCAAGAATTCACATATTTTCTCTCCTCTTGTCCATTCCTCATCCGATAAACCATAGTTATAATGGTTATAAAAAATTTTGTAAATGAGAAAAGGTGGCATGATACCGAAGGGCACTATTAAGCATTAAATATATTGAATTCCAATGCATAGACATATCCAAGCGAAGACCACTTGAAGCATCTAATTTAGCAACTTCACACACTCCAAAAAAGTTCTCATTTAACCTTCTGTACCACGCACATATTTGACACTTCCCTAATTTTATGCAATGCACCACTTACGACTTTCAAACCATCTTGAACAATAAGATTCAGGACATGGGCACAACATCTTATATGAAAGAATTATCTATCACACAACAAATTATTTTGCAACTTGAGTGCATTGATCAATCTGTCTTGCATATTGTCATTTGCAAATGCATTGTCCAATGTGATAGAAAAGATTTTATCTTCAATCTCCCATTCTTTCAATAAAGATAAAATCTTTTAGGCTAACTCAGCCCTACTATATGGAGGAGGCATGTGATAAAATGACAAAATCTTACAATTCAATTGCTAATTATCATCTACATAATGTGCAGTAATACAAAGACAACCCTCACTAGTACAAGCAGTCCACAAATTAGTTGTCAAGCATATTCTACTACGAACTTTAGCTAAATCTTCCTTTAGTTTTGCTTTCTCTCTATTATAAATTTTCAACAAATCAGATTTAGTTGTGTTCCTAGAGACACATTTTACTTCTGGGTTCAAATAAATAAGAACATCCCGGTGACCTTCATCGCCATTGCAAAAGGATAATTATGCTTGATCATAACAATGGCTTGTTTCTCACGGAAAACACTTTGAGTTATTTTCTAGAGTGTATCTTCCCTTCTGCTTCAAGAAGCATTTGACAAATATCTATATAAGCATGCATTGGACAAACTTCTATATGCTTGCTTAAATTAGAAGTTCCATGGCTTCTATCTCCAACCACATAAACCTTTTTACACCTATTGCAAGCTGCCCTTTCTTTTCCATCCTCTAATTTACCTATTTTAGTAAAATAACTTCAACACTTAGAAGTTTGACATCGAGGCCTTTTTATAGCAGATTTGCTAGAAATGTTAGTTGCATTTACACTTGGTGCATTAATCATATCCTCTTCTATCACCTCTCTTAAATCATCATCTAATTTCATATTGAAATGTTGTTCATTATTCACACTGTCAATTTCTAACTCCATTGCTCCAACCAATGCAATCAATCACCAAAAAGAAAAATTCCCAACTGTAAAATAGAACATATAGTTTTAAGCAACTATCTATGCAATTGCAAATCTATTATTGAAATTAAGCCAATAAGCACAAACATTTTTGCCCATTGTAAAAGGAGTTTTTTTTTCCAAGTAAAAAAGAAATAGTTGGGAAGACTAAAGAAATCGAGGCACTCAAACACTTTCAAGAGTTACAGACTCTTCCACAAAGATTTCAATATCCTCTTTAGGTATTACTTTGTATTATTTTCTTTATTTTCACATCATTTGCACATCAAATATACATGTGTGTTTATGCATCATCAATTATCAAATATGAAAAAAATTCTCATCATTATTCCAGAAAACCCCAACAACCTAAAAACCCCCAAATCTTTAAACCCTCCAAGCATGCATGAAAAACAACCAAAATGATCACTATTTTCTAAAGAAAAAAAAGTAAAAGTATTAGATCCCACTACCCAATTCTTCAAGCTTGGCCTCTCTTCTGATAACGATGCCATGGGGCGTGTTATTAAGTTCAACACCATTTTTTACCAGTGACTTAAACTATGTATTAAAAGCTTTTGAGACTCTACCTAAACCAGATGCCTTCTTCTACAAGGCCATCATCAGAGGCCATATACAGTACCCCAACCCATCCAAGATTTGTATTAAACTATACAGCGACATGATACAAGAAGCAGTTATACCAAACAAGTTTACTTTCCCTCCTCTCGTTAGAGCTTGCTGCAATGATAATGCTATCCAAGAAGGCAAACAAGTGCATGTCCATGTGATAAAGTATAGGTACAGTTCCGATGTTTTTTCACAAAACAATTTGATGTTTTTTCTTGGACTACTTTGATCAGTGGGTATGCCCAACGGGGACATGTTGATGAATTGACAAACACAGAGGAATACAAAAAAAGAAAAAGAAAAGAAAAATGTTAAAAATCCAAAAATGAAAAAGAAAAGAACATGCACCAAGATTTTCAGATCTAAAAGATGAAGTTGCTAGCTCTACTTTTCCCCTCGCCTCTTCGTGCCTGCATCAACCAATAAACGTCACTCGTGCTCCGAACTCCGATCAGTTGATAACTGAGGTGAGATGATGATGATGGTCGATGGCTGTTGTTTAATCTTTTTTACTTTTGTTTTTGTTTTTTTTTTTTTTTTGGGAGCTTGGATCTTATGGTCGAATATGGCTGCTGTGCCTATAAGGCTATAAAGTGTGATCATAAGAAAAAATTAAGTAGGGTTTCAACTTTAAGCTTATATATATTTCAAAAAGAAAAAAAAAAAGACATTCGTCGGTCACCCATATAATTTGCCCTTTACACGGATTGGGTATGGTCCACTTATTTGCTTAGTGGGTTGCAAAATATTAAATCCCAATATTTTATTTTTGCGGGTTTCTTGACCCGCTTTGCCAGCTCTAATACTGAACATAATTACACACCTTCACACTCAAAATACACACTGCACATAAATCCCATACACTACATGTATTACGTGGACTACGTAACTTATTATCTTTATCTTTTTAATCTTTAAATTGGAGATATTTTTGAAATATAGCTTAAGATTATTGGGAATCTTAAGTTTAAACCAAACGTGACAAGTAAATATTTCTGAAAATTATCCTTAATTTTCTCATAAATACATTTAGCATGCCAGACAACTTTATCAATATTCCCAAAAAATCATATGCACTGGAATGTGATTCCAAGGGTAAAAAATTATTCCACGAACTAAACATCTCCTAAAAAACATGTATCATTAGGACAAAAAGTACTTTTACTCCCATAAACTGGCATACATATACCAACAAGTCACCTTCTCTTACAACCTTCCTTTAATTTTGTTAAAAGAAAAAAAAAAAGAAAAAACCTTTCTTTGAGCCGTCAGTACTTTTCTAAAAAGGGACCTCGCATTTAAAAATTTATACTATATTAATTAATTGTAAATTTCCCCTTTGTGGTCCCAAGGAACAAATGCCATGCCTGATAATTGCTCGACTATAACAAATAAGGCATTTGAATTTGCTTTCACCACTGTACATTCTGGTTTGGCTCTCTCCTTTGAATTGGTGTTGACACCATCTACAAAATAAGACTTTAGCCTTTCTTGGGTTCATGTTGTTACCTAGTGTGTCGTTTAGATCCCAATATTCATTAATCATCTTTAATGATGTCATGGCAATCTGGGGAGACTGGGGAATTACTTCTTCAAATATAGATACATTTTTTGGCTTCCAACTTTGCTAGCTGCAAATCATTAAGCTCGTTTCCACTTACTGTCTGGAGATTCTCGTTTTTGCAAAATTGTCAATAACTTCACAGAACCACCTGATAATGTTCATGGTATTAACATCAGGTACTCTAATCTGCAGTGTGCATAGACTCTAAGTCATCTTACTGAAATTGCATCAAAGCAGGATGCGCTCGATAGATTCCACAGGTTCACCACAAAGTTTACAAGACGAGTCAGCAGCACGTTTCCGTTTCACTTTATTTTCTTTTGTTGGAAGTGCATCTTTTGTCACTCTCCAACAAAAGTGCTTGAATTTTGATAGCACCTTTGAGTTCTAGATGTGTTTCCAAAATTTTGGGAAAATTATGCAAACTCTTAGCGTACCTTGAATTCTCCACCTTTCTCACTTGATTTTTTGCTATCCAGTATCCACTTTTAACTTGATACAACCCATCCTTTGTGTGAAGCCATACAATTCTATCATTGGTCTCTATTGAAAGAATGAAGGTCGAAAGTATTCTTGTCTGTGGAAACCATTGTCTAATGACTTCGGTTTTTCATTGCTTCAAGTTAGTATCAATAAGATCAGCAAATTTCTAAATATCATAATCTGGAGGTCGCAGGATGTTTCTTACATTTCCAAGCCAAGGATCTTTCCAAACATTGATATTAGTACCATTCCTGATAACCCATTTTGCTCCCATTTTAATCAAATCCCTTCTTTTTATTATGCTTTTCCAAGCCCATGATCATGAAGCCTCTGCTTTGCATACCAAAAAAATCTTCCTTTGGGTGATAGATGGCCTTAATGATCCTGGCGGTTAAGGAATCTGGATTTTGCAAGAGTTTCCAAGCTTGTACAACTAGTAACGCACAATTATCTCTTCAAAATGTTTAAATCCAAGTCCACCATTTGCTTTTAGACTTGTAACCTTATCTCACCTCATCCAATGAATCCTGTTATTTGTTCCGGAATTCTACCCAAATTTTGCAATTCTTGAGCAAATCACTTTGCACACTGATTTGGGAAATTGGAGTATTGACATTGCATAAGTTGGGATTGCCTGGAATATTGCTTTAATCAACACTTCTTTGCCTTCCTCTGATAAGAGCATATGTTTCCATCCCTCAATCTTTGAAAGAATTCTGTGAATCCAATTAATGGCTTGTTTTTTGGATTTCCCCCAAGATGTTGGAAGGCCAAGATATTTGCTAAGATTGTCCAATTCATTCATCCTCAATCTCTTGCAAACTTCAAGTCTTTTGTTTATGGGAGTATTAGCACTAAATACTACACTTGGTTTGTTAAGATCAATGGTTTGGCTTGTAGCAAAACCATACAAATAAAGCAAATTTTTTAGAGTATCAATTTTCATGTAATTTGCACGAATGAAGAACAATAAATCATTAGCAAACAAAAGGTGTGTGAGAATTGGTCCATTCATTGCAATCTTAAATCCTTTGAGTAGGCTTCAATTAACTCTTGTTCTCCAAAAGCATACTTAAGGCTTCAGTGATTAGTGCAAAAATAAAAGGTGAAATGGGATCACCTTGACAAATACCTCTAGATGGAGTAATAATGAGTTGAGGAACACCATTAACAACCATCGAGTAGGTAACCGTGGTGATACATTTCATAATCCAATTGAGCTAAGTAGGGTGGAAACCAAATTTTGTTAAGCATTCGTTCAAGGAAATCTCACTCCACTTGGTTGTATGCCTTATCCATGTCAACTTTTGGAGCCGCTTCATAAATACTCCCATTCTTCTTCCTTTTGAGATAATGAGCCACTTCTTGCACAATTAAGATGTTATCTTGAATGACACGACCTAAAATGAATGCACATTGCTTAGGAGAAATAATAAGATCCATAATGGGTTTAAGTCAAAGAGTTAGGATTTTGGAGATGATCTTATATAGGACATTGGCACAACAAATTGGTCTATATTGGGACATATTTGAAGGATTGGAGATTTTTGGGACAAGAGTAATGAGAGTATGGTTGAAATCTTTATGGATTGAACCACCCCTAAAGAACTCTTTGACTGCATTACAAACATCTTCGCCAACAATCTCCCAAAATTTGTGATAGAAGAGCCCGATTAGACCATCGGGTCCAAGTGCCTTGTCCGCGCCAATACTAAGAGCAGCAATCCAGATCTCCTTAATATATTATAACGGAAGGCCCTGAATCATGTTAAATGTTAATCATTATGAAGTTCGAGAGTCTACAACATTTTAGGAACCCGTTTGCATTAATATTTTGTTTTAACAGAAATGCACTTTCATGAAAAAAATTCTATTTCTTTTTCACTATAAATATCTCGATTATTTTTTTCCTAAAAAAAGACCAAAACTATGAAAAAAAAAAAAAAAGAAATCCAATTGCAAACTTTTCTAAAATTCAAAAATTTTAATTTATCCAAAAAAAAACTTTCTTAAAAAGTCAATCCAAACAAGCACTTAATTTGTTGCAACAAAAAGCCCTCGCTTGGGTTTCATCCACCTCCTCCTTTTGGGTACATTTGAAGGCTGAAAATGGAATAGTCGAACAAGGAAATATCTTTTCATCTTTAATTTGCAACAACACATATAAATGATAATGGAAATAGAATCAACATAAAATGAAAAGCCACAGCATCTAGAGGCACAATGCTTTAAAATTGTTCCCAAGTTCCAGATTCTGCTACCCAAAGGGTTAATGTCACAAGGCTCGAGACTTCATAAATATCTCCTTTTTTGGTTCCCAGCAACTACAACCACTTCACCCTACAAAGATTCTAGTTGGTGCAAGACGGTATATCTCTCAACACTTCCAACACTTGTTCGTGTTGGAGACGATAAATAAATTTAATTATACACTCTCCAAAAACTTAGACAAAATGCTGCACATCCAGTTACTACCATCTGCTCAATCATGTAAGCTGCATGTTAAGCATCCGGGGTCTGGGGGGGGCAAAATCTGTTGAACGACAAACCGATGCTCTAAATAATGGCTAACAGAAAAGAATAAGGATTAAGAGACAAATGGATACAACAATAAAAATGGCATTTACAATTACCAGTGATGTGAAAACAGTAGTACACTCTAGAGACGCGTAAGGTTTGTCATTCAGAAACTTCTGAAAGATTTTGGACTGAGAAATTGAAGTGAAATCTTCTCTGAGAAATGCTATCTCCACTTGCTTACATAAACAAGTTTGTTTCTTGGGAGTGTACAAGTTAAACGACAGGTTACACATCAACTTCACCGACTTCTCAAGTGGTGCTTCTGTCTTCCAGCAAAGAGTGTCTCTCGAGGATTGCAACTGTCTCCTCCTTGGCACTAAAAGTTAAAAAGGAAAGCAATCAGAATTACATATTACACAGGTGCCATAATAAATCTTTAAGGTCTAACACAAAATTGTGACAAATCTTTAAGGTCCAGGGGAGAGAGTGTTTGCAACATAATAGGATCAACAAACCGCTCTCTCCCAAAGAAGAAAAAAGGAAAAAAAAAAACATGGTGGTAAGAAAAACATCAAACAGTAATAGTTAAGAATCATCATATTTAAGGTCAATCTGGTTACAGAAGGAACCATTTAAGTGGTAATATTTTCTGTGAGAGTCAACCCTAGAAATTTCCAGAGTTATAACAGAATCATATAAACAATATGCATGCAACATGGCCATGTTTTTCTTGTTTTTTCCCTTTCTGACTGAGATATATAATCCAAGAGTTTCAGCAAAATTAGCTTGCACTTTAAGTACAGGATCAGGCAGATGAACATCAGGACCGTACGTCAAACCTCAATTGGTCCATGAAACTTCCAGCATTCTAGTAAAGACATCAGATGCACATAACAAGCACCACAAGGTAGCATATCGAATACCTCTAGTGCCATTTAAACATCCACTATTAGAATAAAATAACCATTAAAATAGTATATCAAAAATCATAAATCATGTCATATTAAGATGATTATGAAATGATTAAGCATATACCACGATTTTAAATGATTATGAAATGATCAAGCACATACCATGATTTTCCACAACAATATCTTTTATACTTGAGATGATTATGACATGATTGTGATGCCTTCTATTATATTCGTTCATATATTCCTCCACCAGCCCTTCCAACTCCAAGCTTTCACAAAATAATGATAGCACAGCATCTATGTAACTCTGATGCGAGTAATTTTAAAGATTACCTGCCAGGTCGAAGAATCTTGTACTTCCCAATCTTAGTTAGATCCACAACAGTTGATCCTGCACGCCCTGACGGTAGAACACCACCATCATAGATATATGCACAATGCTCCCAGAGGTTCTCGAAATCTCCGATATCAACGCTGCTAGGCTGCCCACTGAGGTTTGCACTAGTAAGGGCCAAGGCGCTTCCAGAACCACGAGCAACTACCCTAATAAAATTACAGTCAGGCACTCGAACTCCTATGCTGTCCAATCCAGGGTTCAAAGACTTCTCAAGGATACTTGATTCCCCTGCATGATATCACAATTAAATCATTTCTATCACATAAAGGTGCCCGAGTAATATTAAAATTAGTTGGTTTCGAGCCAAGAATTGAAACAATGCGATGTCTGCAAATGGTGAGAGTGAGCAACTACCCTCAATAGTCACATGCGACACTTTCTGCAATTAAAAAAAATAGAGAATTGCGGCATATCACCATATCAGATGCTACATGAGACACTTGAAGAGGAAAACTTTAACCGGCTTTCAGTTTAAGTAACAAAGTTCCAATGCATAATCTTTTTTTTATCCTTTTAACATAAACCTTCAATATAGCAAACCAAATTCGTGGACTACTAACCTCGCCTTAGCACCACGGTTACAGGCCCAGGAAGGAGACTCTCAAGCAACCCAAGAGGCAAATGGGCAGTGTCAGCAAAGCATTTTATGTCTTCAGCATCCCCAACACAGATTGCAAGAGGACTTGTGTGTTTACGACCTTTGATCTCATAAATCCTATTAACTGCTTCTGCAGAACTGCAGCACCCACCAACTAAAGTGAGCCAAGGGTTCACAAAATATATAAAATACAATAGGCCTAACCTAGTAAAATAAAATTACACAAGGGAGCAGCAATTTGAAACGAAAAACAGGAAAATTCTGCATTCTCTTGTTTATATAAAGAACTCAAATTCAAAAACAAGAGTTCTAACACTACCATCAGATATCTAAGAGTTATGTATCATCTTCATACATAGTATGTACATAAGACTATTACAAGAATGGAAGCATAATAAATCCCCAAGACAACAGTATCTTGTTCATTCAGTTATGGCAAGGATTCTATGTCATTTTGTTAGGCAAAATTTATATGATGGGGTTGAATTACAACTAATTGACATGGTAAATTCAGATATATACATTAGCAAGAAAGGGTAAAACAAACACTTCATCAGCAATTTTGAGACATATTATTGAAGGAGTTCCTTCATGAGACTAATAACTATAGATATAAATGACAATAAAATTCTAAATATTATTTCAAAGTTCCTCCACGAGAGAGAGTAAATATCAACAGGAATCAATCGACATAAAGCATTTGAATGAGTCAAAACACCATGCTTAAGAGCAGAGAACAAACTCAAGTGTCATGGTCTCTTTTCAAGGTCTTATTTCCCAAGAAAGTCAACTTTTCCTTGTAAGTTTTAGTTTATATATACAGAAAAATGTGTCAATGGAGCACATCACATAGTAAAGAGATTTTGCAGTTTACTACACATTTTTCAACCAAGTGCAAACTATTTGGTCATCAATGAGCATTCATTTTTAAGATCTTCAAATCTGTTTCGACATGTAGAATAGCTTAAATGAGCAACCTCGTTTAGTCTTTCATCTCTTTGAGAATAAATTCAAAATTTCAAGATAAATTGAATCAATTATTAGCATGATAAATTAGAGCATCATGCTAGTCAAGATTTTTGAAGGTATAGACAGTTAGGCGAGTTAGAATTTGTGAAATTTGATTACTGTAGTTGGAACTGCAGAGTCCCTTTCACTAATATTTTCCAATTAAAAGTGATTAATTTTCTTGTTTTGCATATGAGGGACAAAAGCTTATAATGATTAAAGCAAGTTATGAACAAATATTCAAGATGTCTAACGTAGTATCAACTTAAAACTTAAATGTATCAACTTAAACTTTGGATTTCAAAAGAACTGCACTTCAACAGCGAAAAATCTAAATCCCAATTCAAAACAGACCATGGCTGTTACAGAAGCCACCCTAAGCATCAGGTTTTCATGTCAGTCAATTCCAGAAATCAACTACAAAAGAATAATGCCCTCCAGATAACTAGATTTTTCTGTTAAATTCTAGTCTCTGAACCAACATTTTAGTTCACCATAACCACATAAAACCATAATTTCAAGTGTCCTAACCTAAGCATACTCACAACAAAATCTTGAGGCCACCAACAACACAATCTCCCGCACAAATGTGCACATGCACATAGGCCTCAGCTAAAATGAGATCTTTCTTAAATTTTATCAATACAACAACAAGAACAAGTAGAATAGCTTCTGTATGAAAATGCTTGAAAAGAAGAGCATACCAAGCATCACAAGCGAAGCCATAAAGGGTATCAGTCGGCACAGCTATAACCTTGCCAGCTTTGATTGCATCAACAGCCTGCCCAGCATACTCTTCTCTTGCAGGGCACACCAAACCCATCCTAGTAGTATTTTCAAGGTTCCCATTACATTTTTCGACACTACAAGCCATATTCTTCATACAAGCCCCTCTATATCCACTTCTACTATGCCAAGTATTCAAAAATCCAATGTTTTGCACCCCTGGAAAACACAACAGCATCAAACTTAAGTTGTGTGTCTGTGTATACAACAAGTAGATAAAATGAAGCATAAATAAACTCCAATTTCTTAAATCACATTATATACGAAAATGCACAACATGTGACATGTGGCCGAATCATCAGAAACCCCGAGATCAACAAATCAGAATTCAAAGAGGGATTCTCAGCAGCCAGTGACAGTACAACAGTAATTATTTGTGATCAGCGAGATAAATAGTCAGAATACACATAAATATACTTGGTTTAACAAGATATATATATATATATATAGGCTGGTGCCACGAAATCATTATGTTGTGTGTCTATACATACACATAAATGTGTCTGTGCCAACTTATACTATGCAAGAATTCAAAAATTCAACATTTCTTGCACCCAGAAAAAAATAAATAAATAAAAAATACACAGATACAAGTAATCATATTAAGTTTTACGAGCGTGCATACATAGATAGCTATATGTACATTTATAGTATGCCAGTAATACAAAAATCTGAATTATTTTCGCACCCTTCAAAAAATATACATGCGTACACACACAACATGTGTGTGTGAGTGTGTGTCCAATTCAAGCATGCCAAGAATTCAACATTTTAATATCTTTGAGCACCCAGAAAAATAAACAAAGATATTAGTATTATATTGAATTGTATGTGTGTGTATATGTGTGCGTAAAAGAGGGAGAGGGGACTGACAGTTAGAATAGTGGGATAGAAAGAGAGAGCTGAAGAGAGGAAAATTTCCGCCTACTTTTGAGGAAAGAATGTTGATTTTCATTAGATAATTTTTAAAGAAAAAGAAAAAACAGAAAAAGGAAAAAGCAATGGTGGTCGCGGGTGGGGGGTTTCGCGGGAGCTCTTTCGGGCGCGCCTTCGTTGGGTTTTGGGGGTGAGGTGGGAGAGGGAGGAAGGGCAGTTTTTTATATAAATTTTACGATAAATCCCCATTGTTTTTTCATTTTTTAAAGTATTCTCTATTATTTAAAATAATTTGAATTAGACGTCAATATTTTATAAATATAATTAAATTAGTTTTTATTATTTAAAAATATTCATATTAATTTTTAATGTTTCTCAAAAATAATCAAAGCAGTCCCCATTGTTTTGAAAGAATCATATTAGTCCTTAATATTTGTCAAATTTACTCATATCTGTCCCTATTAAGGTTATACGTGGGACTTGGAGATTCCGAACTGAACCGAAAAATCATCCCAAATAGTACCAAAATAAAAAATCTTGACTTTTCTACAAAAATTGAATTAAACTGAACTGAGAATGTCTTTATGATATGGTTCTAGATCTTGTACGAGAACCGTACTGATAACTGAACTGGACCAAACCGAAATGGTACCGATTTGGACCGAACTAAAAAAACCGAACTTTTAATATTAATAATTATGTATAATCTTTAATATTAATATTATATATGTTAATATTACAATTTTTAAATATTTTATATAATATTTTAGCATTAATATTTTTATTTTATGGTCATAAAAATTTTTAAATTCTTACTGAAAAAGAAAAAAAATTAAAAAAGTACTTTGTATATATAATATATTCACACTTGATTCCAATCTCTAGGCATATTTCACAACTATACTAATGAATTTATATCATATTTCTTTAGATTAAATCTAATCACAATTATCCCAGTTAACTTATATCATATTTATTAGTTACTCAATTAATTTTATAATAATTATCTTAATCATATTAATTTTATATACATGCTAATTATAATTTACGATATAATCTTTGAGTAAATAAGGTGCAACAAGGTTAGATGGGAAGACAAAGTCAATTTTCAAACATTGCAACTAGTAATCCTAAAAATGATATCAACTCTTTGCTAATATATTAATAAATGTATTAGTTAATTTTAATTATATTACCAACTTAATTCCCTACCAACTTAAACTAATAGTATTTAATTGATGTTGGTTACATTACATTTTTTTAGTTTTGATTATATTGCTTACTCTATTTATACAACTTGCTATTTTTAATCTAGAGTTAAATTCAAGTAATCCCTAATGTTAACACCTTTTTCCATTTTAGTCCCTATTATTGTAAATAATTCATACAAGTCCTCAATGTTTACTTATTATAGTCAAATTAGTCCCTGCAGTTAGAGTTAAATTCAAATAAGTCCCTAATGTTTACATATTTTTTAATTTTAATCCCTATTATTTCAAATAATTCATACAAGTCCCCAATGTTTAATTATTATGGTCAGATTAGTTCCTACAATTAGAATGGACATTAGTTTTGACGAAAATATTCCAAATGACCTCAAACATAAAAATAATTGGCAATCTTACCCTTTGCGCTATAAAACGAAATCTGATTATCTATTTCTTTAAGCAAGAATTCCTAGCAAAAAAGAAAAAAAAGCAGTAGGAATTTAACATTTTGGATGATAGTTATTGCATTCTTTGCATATTTGGATTTATTGTGAACTTTTATAAGATACATTAGACATCTGATTGAAATTTTTTAATGAAAATTAGGAACTTTTATTGTCTAAAAATTATTCCATAATGAAATTCACAGTACAAAAGTTCAAGGTATTATAATCAACTAAGAATAAAAAAAAAAAGAAAAGAAAAAAGAATGACAACTTGAGCTTAGGGACTAATTTGATTGGTTTTTGAAAACATTGGAGACTAATTTGCATCAATTTAAACAAGTAAGACTAACTTGAGAAATCATGTCAACTTTGGGAACTGTGCATGTGATTTCCCCTTTTACAAACTTATTCAAATTAGTTCCAATCTTTTTTATTCATTTTTTCTTAAAACAGGGACTAACTCAAATAAGTTTGTAAAACACTAGGGACTAGTATAAATTCTTTTCAAATAATGGGGACTAATTTGACTAATTTTGTGAAACATTGGGAATAATATAATTTTTTTTAAATAATAAGGACTAATTTGACTACATTTGTGAAATATTAAGGACTAATTTGACTACATTTGTGAAATATTAAGGACTAATTTGAACATTTTAAAACAATAAGGACCACTTTGAAAAAATGGAGAAACAATAAGGACCTATTGTGAAATTTACCCTTTAATCTAACTACAAAAAGTTTAACTGATTTTAATTATATTATTTAATTACTAACTTAATTTATTCTAGTTATATGACAAACTAAATAGGGTCTCCCTATTTACGAAAAAAATGAAGAAAATAGATTGGGATTAATTTGAGAAAGTTTATAAAATATTAAGTCAAAACAATAGGGACTAGTTTAACTATCTTTGTGAAACATTGAGGACTAATATAAATGTTTCTAAATAATAGGGACTAATTTGACTATATGTACAATACAGTGAGGATTAATTCAAATATTTTTGTGGAACACTGAAGATTAAATTGATTATTTTAGAACAATAAGGATTAATTTAAGAAAATGAGTAAACAATGGAGACTATTTATGATATTTTTCCTAAATATTTATATTAAATTTCAGAAAAAAGTTAAAATTTTAAGAAAAGTTCAATTTCAATTTATTCTGGAAGCTATAATTTTTAACTTTTCACAAAAAATACTCTTTTTGAAAGAATTTTTAAAAAATATTTTAAGAAAAACTAATCCAAACAAACCCTTAATATTCTACTAATTTTTGCATCTAGACGATTTTGTACCAGTCTTTAAATTGCATTATTTTGATTTGAAAAGTTTTTGAAAATTTAATTTCCTACAGCAAGAATTTTTTAAAGTAACATCAAATATTGTGAGTCCGGCCGATAATATGATACGCTAATATGATACTTTTTTATTTTAAGTATTTATAGTTAGTTTGTAATACACACTATTTAAACAAAATAGGTATCAAATTAGATCCATTAAAATAAAAAAGACATAAGTAGATATTTTATTTTAGCAAGACGTCATTACACCAAAAAAATTAGAATGCTTATTTTGCATTCGTGCTTTACACAAAAACAAATATTATGTTAGATCAAACCCATGAGAATAAAAGAAAAAACATAAATAAATATGTTGTTTGATGAGGTCCCATCACATAAAAAAGTTAAAATGGTGAAGTGAAATCCATAATAGTTTAATTTTGATTAAAAGTCTCTCCTAACAGTCGGCATTCCCTATTTGTGAAATTTGCTTTCATATTACGTGTTACAAATTACAAGATAACTTATATAAAATGATTACAACAACAGAGTTTCAGTTTTTAAAATATATTGTCATCTAATATTTACCGTCTACATGACTTGTACAATCACCATATGACATCTTATTTTCAGATTTATATAAAAAACTAAAAAATATTGAAATACTCATTAAATATTTTACTACTAAACAAAATTACAATAACATAAAGTTAGCAAAATTACAAACTACAACAAAATTAAATCACATTGAACAAGAAAAAGAAAAAATTAGCACATTTCACTATATATGAAATTTAACATAGACCATTGTCAAAACTAATATGCCACACAAAACAATAATAGAAAAATCAATATATATATAAATTTACTGCAAATCATAATCCACACAAACCATAGTCGATACTAAATATGACGTCAACCACAAACCATAGATCACAACAAGTCATCAAAGGTTTTTGTTTGTACCAAAAACAACAAATAAAGCATCCCAATACATGACAAGAAATTAAAATATTTAAAAGAAAGTTAGAAGTCCATAAAATAATAAAATAAAAACCATCCTTAGAAATCAAGTACTCAATATAAAATTAATATATTTTTATGTGTGTGTGTTTTTTCGGATATTCGAATAGTAAAAAAATTATGCTAACTTCTATCTGATAACCGACATATTTATCAGATATCAGATTCATATATGTTTGTATCTAGAATTTTTATGATTTTCCTATATGATCGGATTTGGATATAAATTAGGATTCCGATATAGAACCACTAGAGAAGACTGTACATGGTGGGCTTGGTATTAAAAATCACTAGGTAGGGCCTGGCCGGGGGATGCGACCGGAATTAATTTTTTTGGACAAAATCCTCACTCCAACTGACAGATCACTAAATTTCGTAACTACAAATGCACTGAAGTCTAGTTATGACCACTCATGAACGTCGGAACGTTTTTAAGGGGCATTTTTTACTGTTGGGGGGGGGAGGGGAAGGGCGTTTTTGATTGCTAGGACATTTTTTTGTCTCAAACTTTACTCAACATTTTGAATGTTGTTGCCCACTCTTTCATCTATAAATAGCTGTTTCTTGTGGAGCTCCAAATAGAAATTTTCCATAAGGCTTCTAGGACACTACATACTACATACATAATATCATACAGTAGACTGTTAGTGTACACTTCCAGTGAGAACAGTGCACGAGAACTCAACATCACCAATTTGCATGCTCTTATATTGAAGTGCTAGCAATGGTAAGAAAAATATGCTAGTACCTTTAGCATCTATGTAGGGAACGTAAATCCTTTAAGGATATCGCGTAAGAGAGCCTCAATTTACTGTTTAATTTTCTCTTCTTTTTTTTGTTTCATTCGTCTTGTACTGCTGATTAACAATATTCAGTTTATTTACTGATTTTATGAAATTTCAATATCGTCTTTACAATAAATTTTTCAACATCCTACAATCAAACCACTGAAAAATAATATACTCTTTAACATTCATCCAATATAAAATCTCAATCATTTTTAGCCATAACCTCTCACAGAGTATCATATTAATCATGTTATTTTATCTAGTTTCTCCATTTAATTATACTACAATATGTTAATATAATAAATTAATAAACTAATATCCTCTCTACAAGTTTAAGCTTTTAGATGAGGTGGTAACTTTAACATGGTATCAGAGCCTAGAAGTCAAATGGCACAGGTTCGATCCTTATCGCCACTTATTTAATTAAATTGTTCACGTCCAAACTCTAAACAAATCATGCTGTACGTAAGGGGGCGTGTTAATACAATAAATTGATAAGCTTTTAGATGAGGTGGTAACTCTAACATGGTATCAGAGCCTGGAAGTCAAACGGCACAGGTTCGATCCTTATCACCACCCATTTAATTAAATTGTTCACGTGCAAATTCTAAACAAATCAAGCTGCACGTGAGGGGGCGTGTTAATACAATAAATTAATAAACCAATATCCTCTCTAAACAAATCACGCTGCACCATTTAATTAAATTGTTCACGTGCAAACTCTAAACAAAATATCCTCTCTAAACAAATCATGCTGCACCATTTAATTAAATTGTTTACGTGCAAACTCTAAACAAATCACGCTACACGTGAGGGGGCGTGTTAACACAATAAATTAATAAACCAATATACTCTCTAAACAAATCACGCTGCACGTGAGGGGACGTATTAATACAATAAATTAATAAACCAATATCTTCTTTACAAGTTTAAACTTTTAGATGAAGTGGTAACTCTAACACAATAACTAATATCCTTCATGCACTTTATGTTTTCATTGATGCCACCATAGGCTACTAGTGAGCATAAACACTGTCAACTTCGAAAAATCAAATAAGAAGTAAATTAAGCAATGAATTCAAATCAACCAACGTCACTATTTCTTTGCACACTTAAAAAATGTTTTTCTTTTTAATTTATACAAATTAGACAAATTTCCTGAATTTCCTAGAGCAAGAGTTCTTTCTTTTTCGCTTCAGAAATTGTACTTTCCCCAGATGGAAAACTAATAATATGAACACGTCAATAAAACTTAAATTGTGTTAAGTACAAAAATTTTTTATTTGAAATTATCTATAGGTATTAATGTTTCTAAATTTTCTACTTCAACTTGATGAAACTTCTTTTAACCCTTCGCCTCTTATGGGATTCGAACTCGAGTCATCACTCTTAGAGAATAGTTCAACCACTTGCAGCCCTCACACCCCCCCCCCCCCTGAAGCTAACCAACATGATATAACGGTCAAGTTTGACTTGTTTGATACCCTCTACTTGATTGTTGCATAATTTGGGAACTTTGATGCTGTGCCGTCGAGGCATGACGCTGACTTCTCCATCTCTGCAACTCAATTAGAATAGAATTTCCACTCATTGCAATACCAAATCCCGCAAAAGTTGAGAGGAGAATTGATAAAATTGCTTGAACGCGAATCTGCAAATTAGAGACAACCTTAGATAATTGTATATCATGTTTTGGTTGTTGACAATGCATTTCTTAAGTGCCAAAAAGATATGTAATAACACAAGAGAAATAAACTAAGATAAATCAAAAAAAGGAAAAAAAAAAAAAAAAAAGGAAGGAAACTATGCCTTGACAGAGCCAATTGGGTTCATTATTCCGGAACACCGGAACGCCCCTGACCACAGATCTTTTACTCAAGAAGGATAGACAGGGTGTTACGTCTACAAGAGTAATTATACTAGGTAACTCGGCCTGCCTCCTATGGAGGAAAAAAAGAAAAAGAAACAAAAAAGCTTGAAGCAACCATACAACATAAAGAGTTAAGAATCTTATTTTTGACAACATTGACGGACCGTTAATGAGAAACTTTTACAAAAAGAAGGGTTGGGTTTCAAACTATGTTAAATTATGACAGGAACAATCGCAAGATATGAACAAACGAAATCTATAAAAGGTACAATCTCAACATAGACCAAAAGAAAATTGCTTCCTTACTCAAGAAAGGAAACAAGTAAAACTGAAAAATAAAGAAAGAAATAAAAGAAAAGATAAGACGGAAATTTTAAGAAAAGAGAATGACTGCCTATGATTTTTACTACCATTTTTTTTGTCTAGTTTCACTTAATAGCCGAATCACCAAAAATAAAAGACAAAAAAATTCATAGCAGACTAGAATTCCCATTGCCACCATGTCTAATAGATTTTTTGGACCTTAATGAAAAAAAACACATATCACGTTCATTTGAATCAAGCAAATGGTGAAAGCGACGTCTCATTTAACAAGTAACTTTTTTGGGCTGAATAACAAGTAGAACCTGACACAGGCAAAATTTCTAACTTCTAATAACATTTTGTCCTAGCTAAGTATGATTGAATTTTTATGTAGGCTTAACTAGAAATAGTTCTTACCAAATAGTAGAAAATATGTGCAAAGAGGACGACAAGGGCAAACTGGATTGATGCGTAAACCCAGACATATCTACTCTTCACTGCACAAAACATTAAAGTGGATAAAAGATTATTGAAGAAAATGAACTTCACAAGATATTCTAAGTACAACTTTAGAGTATTCACATAATAAGCAAACATCTACTCGTTTCAATATTTTTCTACTAAATATTATCATTCAACCTGTTGCCAGAAAATGTTTATAAATGCGGTGTTTCAACAATATAGTAGTGAATGAAACCCCACGAAGAGCATCTAAAAAAAATCCAAATTTGTAATTTAAAAAAATTAAAAAAATAACAACCATAAACATAAAAAAGAAAAACTTGTCCTGAGACCTTGCAATTGTATTGGATCTTTTGTTAAAGTAAGTTGTTTCTTTGAGTTTTATTTGCTTTTATAGTACACAAAACACAAGTTATACGTTCAATTTTGCTGATACGACCTCAAGTAACGTACCAATCATGGAAGAGGTCATTGATCCAAGGAGACCAAGTACACAAGAGAATGGTAGTGATATAGCAATTGCACCAGAGCCCATTTTCCCAACCTGCATGTATACCAAAAGACGAATACATAATCTAATCACAAACCTCAAGCTATTCACGAGTTGTTAAATTTACCAGAAGCTGTTCAAGAAAGCAAAAGTATGCAAGCATGCTGACGATGACAAGAATGGGCACACCATGCCAAACCCTGTGTGCATATAAGAGAGAGCTTCAGCCATCCTTAATCAAAAATATTATGCAACAATTTCCCATTCATTCATACTCTACATAGAAATATTATGCTTGATAACAATAATGACATTACAAATAATAAATAATAGTAAAAATAGATATAAATTCATAAGTAATATGTTTGATTATGATGATGATGATGATGATAACAATATAATAATTATAATTATTATTTTTGTTATGGTTATAAATATTATTCAAGATGACTCTTTTTTGTTACCTACCATTATTTTTTCTTACGATAATAGCATGTACATAGTAACAAATAAATATTTCTGTCATTTTATTTAAATCATTGGAATCAATTAACTCATCCCTATCTTCATTCCCAATACATACATGGGACCCATTTCCAAGTCCATTCCATTCTTAACTCATCCTGTTCCTATAAAAATTTATCCCAATATACCAATTGCCAAATATTGTATCTATCATAATATGCAAAAAGACACTAAAATGAAAACTAAAAGTAAAACTATATGATTTTGAACAAATATTAAAATTCTAAGTGATGCAAAATCCCACTTTGACACTTTTTCTTATCCATTATTGTGATACCAAATTCTGCTCTTATATTTTGTTTTTGCCTTCTTCGCTGGCCTATTCGACCAATGAGTGTCATACGCCACCAAGATCTTTAAAATTCATAGGTTTCCACTCCTTATATCCATGTCCAAGGCCCTTGGATGAATTATTGTTTAGTGATATACACAAAGAAGAGTATACATAATATTATTTACAGGGAAATATATTTCACAATACTTTGTAAATATAAAAGCTCCCAAAAAACAAATGCAATGGTAGAAATCTTTTTATGAAAAAAATAATGATATAGTAGTTATAGTTTAGTTGTCGTGAAAAGTGATTTGTATGGTTATCGAATTACAATAATCCATATGATAGATTATGACTTCTCAAGACCAATATAAAAGATTCTGGTCACCCCTTAGGGGAGTATTAGAAAATGTTTGTCCACATATAAATCATGGCTTATAGTTCCAAATGGATAAATCAAGCCTCTTAATACCAACATACAAAGTATTGAATTGCTCTGTCTAACATTTAATCATGAGGGGAGTCTTAGAATCTTTCTACATAAAATACAGTCTTTTATGATTAAAAAACGCAAAATAAGAAAGTAGATATTGTCAATTTACCATCTAAAAATTAATATTACCAAACAATTATTTGTTGTAGCCACTTAAATAAAAATCTCGAATTAATCCGTGGCAATGTACTAACTTTTCCCAGAGTAAAATAAATATTACATAACTACTTACCTGTATCTGTTTATTTCCATATGTAAGACCCTAGTTGCTTGGGAATCTCGAACTTGATTGCTTTGCACACGCAAAAGCGTGACGGGTAGATTTTGAACTTCTTGCTTGCAAACATCACACATCTTGTTTCCTTTGATACTAAACCATTTCACAGCACACTCCTTATGAGCCAAAGCAAGTTCACCTTTACAACTACATTCCATCTTGAGTGTCTCCCCACCCTCACATAATTCAACCATGCAAATTCTACAAACGGCCTCTTCTTCTGGTATATCTTCACTATCAAGTTCACTGCTTACTGTACATAAAACAAGTATTAATTATCAATTTAATATAACTAGAAAAATAGTATATCAAGAAACAACATAAAGTTCCAAAATTACCACCATCTTCTCCCGCTGTACTTATATTTGATGATATGGAGTCTCCATCTTTCGGTCGAGGAGTTGCAGGAATCACACGGATAAAAGAATCCATTTTTCTTATAGTTTTGTTGTTGTTGTTGTTGTTGATATGAGGAACAGAAAGTGATCGGGATATTCGCCGCTCTCCTTTTATCTACTTATTGAAGTGCAACAATTTTTTAAATAACTTCTGTATATCAAATGAATGTGATAAAGACCAACTAATAATTGTATCAAACTTGAAAGCTCAAACACTACATACATATAATGAGACTTGAACCTAGACTACAGAAATTAAGTGATTGTTTATACAAATTCAGTACCCACAGGAATAAATGAAAGATAGAGTTAATACTAGTGCACAGATTGTTTTCACGAAAAGCAAAAAAGATGAAGAGAAAAGGAAACTTGAAAAAATAGAAAAGGAAGAATATGAAAGCAGAAAGAACACAACTAGACTCATTTTAAGAGGAAAATTCGTTTCAGTTTCATGCCTTGTAAAGTGCCATTTTGCTTTAACTCACTGATTTTCCCAATGGTGAAGAATTGCTGAAGTTCCATCATAAGAACCAGTTAGTTAATATGAGGAGTGGCCCAAGTTCTTATAAGGTGGTCTTATACTATATGATTTTTCCATGTGGGAGGAATGTTTATTCCAACACCTAAATTGAGTATCCCTTGAATATTTATAAAATGAAATGTGAAAATGCCCAATTACCTAATTTTGACATAATCTGCAGGGTTAATTTACAAATAGTATACATTATTTTACTATTTTGTTCAATTAGTCTTTGTTACTGCTTTAGAGAGGCTCAATGGTAGCTAGTTGAGATCATTGCTCTACTTACATGTAGTTAATGTATGCCTTTTAAGCTACTTCTCTTTGTTCTAGAATCAATTTGTTAAAGATGATGGAATGGCTTGTTCTCTAGCATCTGCTGCTACAAAAGCATAAGAACTTATTTTATTCTTCAAGGTTTATATTTTAACTTTTCCTAATAGCAAGGAGTTGCCATGACTAAATAGGAATTACCAGTAAGCTGTAGAACAAATTTGATGGTGGCATCGCGGAAGGAAGAACGAAAGAAAAGTAAGAGAAGAGAATGATATCTGTAACACTTACCTCCGATGTCAGAGAGCTGTTTAAGCTTCCACTCTGTATGGACTCCATTGGATTTGCAGCCGTTACAGGGAGAGACGAAGTCCTCTTCATACGAGGAGTGAACACTTTTGTGAGTGACCATGTCCTTGGCATGGATGAATTCTCTTGTGATGTTGTAGCTGAGGAAGCCGAATTCGGGTTGTTCACAGCTTTTTCGATATCAAAACTTAAACTCCGGCATTTGAAGCTTAATTTCGGAAGGATATTCTTGATGGATGGTGATCTGCCTTTACATGAAGAGGGACCAGAAGACTCATTCTTTCTTGCATTAGAAGGGCTAGGAGTCAAGATGAAGTTTACTCTTTTAGGGGTGGGAATCGGAGTAGAGGGTGCTATCGTTTGAACAGGTTCTGGCTGGGAGACCTCTGATGGGCTTGTAGGGATCTCCAAGGACAGCTTAGGTTTTCTCCAAGTTTTAACATGCTCTGTTTCTTCCTTAGAGTCAGACATATGTTCCAACTGAAAAGTGAGAAAATACTATTTAGTGTGCCAATAAAAAATGCAAAATAAACATGTCTGTTTATAATCACAAGGTCCATTTTATTTTCAGCAAACAATCAATGGCACATTTCAACCCACAAAATTTTTACACAAATATGAATCCTCTCCAATGACCTGCAATATGTTAGTTTAGTTTTCTAGTGCTGTTCTATTTTTCTATTTTACTCTGCATCAACTGTTTCGATAACACTGAAGGTCCTGACCAAGATCAGAAACCATGTAAAACATGTCAACTGTCCGTGGGTGTGGCACTCACATATGGTGGATTCCACAAACCCTCCTCTCAGTCTCACTGCCATAGCCGGCCTGAAGTATTGTCTTGAACTTGTTTACTCTGTGTTGGATAATCACATGCTTGATGGAACAAGGATACAAGATTTATCTGTCGATATCCTTGTCGACAACAACATTGTAAAAGCAAGTTTCACACAAATGCCGAAGATTGGACATTCCTGAAGGCAATCAACAAGCAGTAGCACAGGAAAACACATCCTGTGTATCAATTTTCTGAGATCTAACTTATATAAAACGTGATTCCAAGTTGGAATAAATTTAAAAATGCTCGAGTCAACAACATTCAAGTTTCAACTTTATCAATAGCATGAGCCAGACACTTAATCATTAGTTATCAATATTTAAATCATGCATTACCATTCTGCACTAACAACAGTTATTTCAATCTGCCTTTGAGCTACCATTCCTCTTGGAGCTATTCAGTTTTTTTTTCTGATATATACATCTATATATCACCACTTACTTCACACAATAGAAGTCTTGCCATATATGTTGTTTGATATCACAATACAAATTCTTATGACACAAAACACGGATGATATAAAATATTAATCATAAGGCTGGCAGAAAAATAAAACCACTTGAATCTAAGTTTAGATGGCTGAAAAGGGAGCTGTGTAATTATTACAACATCTGTAGTTGTATCCTTGTACTATAAACTATTTACGCCAAAATTGATAAAAAGACAAAAACATAACAAGACAACATTAAAAAAAGGAAAAAACATAACATCTAACAAGTTGTACTTTGTGAGCTATTTTATCAAAAATTACTAATGACAAACATAACAAGACAAGATTAAAAAAAAAAAATCTTCTGTATATAAAAAGAAAATTTCAGTACTTTCTAACATTGAGAACAGTAAAAAACTACCTCAGGAACTGGAACAACAACTTCTTGCACTTGTTTTTCACATGCACCACCATCATCTTCCTCACTTCTAGACCTTTTATTCTGCTCATGAGCCAAATCCATCATAACCAATTAAACTTTAACAAGAGAATATTCAGAAATGGAAAGAAAAAGAGAGAGAGAGAAAGGGAAGTGTTGAGCTGTGAAGTGGTGATGATAATCTCTAAAGCCTTGAGATGGGTGGGTGGCTAGTCTACAACAAGAAATGAATGGAGTTTATTGAATACTGTTAAAGTTGGTTAGTATGATATTTTGCCATTAATGGCAAATTAAAGGATCAGGTCATGTGAAGTGGACACATAAGCAGTGAAGTGCGGGCTGTCTTTACTTCCACTACTACGCAACTGCTCCAGGGGCAAGAGGCTATCTTATATGCTGCATTATACATGCATAAATGTATATATGTGTATCGTTTTGAGTAATTGCCTGTTAGGTACGATGAAATGATTTAGAAATGAATAATTATTTAAGATAGAAAAAAATTTAAGGTAGAATAACTATGAAATACTTTTTTTTTCTTAGTTTGGTTAAAATTATAAAAAAGTTAAAATGAAAAGACTATTTTATTTGATATATTTGGTAAAATTATTTTAAAACAAAATTAAAATAGTATAAAAATCAATTCAATTAACCAAAATACACTTTTTTCTTTAGATTGTCGTAAATTTAGACTTATACAGGATAATTATTTTTATACAATATTAACATAAATTAAAATATTCTTTGTCTTTTGATCAATGATAAAATATAGCATTATTTGTTCAATCATTTTTTTCTTTTTATCACCATATTTTAATTTATTTGCTTTTCTAACATAATTGAGAAAAAAGTTAATCATTCAATAAAACTACACTTTTTTGGGTAAAAAGTGTTAAAAATGAAAAAAAAAGTGTATTTTTCATTTTTTACTTTTTGTTTTGTAATTTTTAATTTTTAATTTTTTATCTATTTAATAACGATTTAAGATTTGTGAGTGTAAATGGGGAATAATATTTTTTTTTTGTTTTATTTTATTTTTTATGATTCCAACTTAAGTTAGAATACTCATTCCTTGAGTTAGGTTAAGGAATGGGTTTTCTTACTTTTTCCTGGAAACGCCATTCCATGGGAATAGGCTTTCCGACTTCAAATAGTTTACCAAACAAAAGAAAGGAAATGAGAAGCTGGAATGACGATTCAATTCCAGACTATTCCTATATACCAAATGTACCATAAGTGTTAATTAGAATAATTAAATAAATTAATATATTCTCTATAAGTCTAAGTTTTTAGATGAGATAATAACTCTAATTTGGCATTAAAGTTAAAAAGTCAAACAGTGCAGGTTCGAAACACAATGTCACCCATTTAAAAATATTAAATTATTTACGTGCAAATTCTAAATAAATCATGTTTTATGTGAGAGACGTGTTAAGTACAATAAATAAATAAATAAATAAATAAATATCTTCTTTATAAATTTAAACTTTTATATGAGATGATAACTCTAACTGTTAGGTTATCACAAGTTACATTAAATTCCAGACTAATTTCTATTAGGTAAGGACTTTACTAACAAGTGTTTTGAATTTGTATTCTCCTCTGTACAGGCGCCAAAGCAATAATATCACGATAATTCCACTTATGACTTACAAGTAAGAGGGTGTTTGCTGTGGTTATTTGAGGGTTTATATTTTTATTTTAAGGGCTTATAAGAATTTAAAGAAGCACTCAAAAATTCCTTCTAAATTTGGTAGGTTTATGTGCCAGAGACACTTTACTTTTTTGATAATGTGTTAAGGAGCCTATTTACCTAGCAGTCTTTTAAAACCTTGGTTAGACAATGTTAAGATATTGTATTGCGTCATTATTTGGGCTTATTGCAATTTTTGGGTAGTTATTTTATGGATTAACTTTCGAAATTTTTGAGAGCTCAACTTGAGAAAGAAAAAAATAAAGTAGTTAGAGGTACACCATTTTGTAAGACGTGATCCTCTTAACTTATGAAAAGTGATTAATTCTTGTTCTGTATCCTATTTAACTCAACAAAAAGAAAAGTGCATCAAGGATGCAATACTTTTCCTCTTCTATAAAATGAAAATTTTATCATATTTATTATCAATTTTTTCATGTACATAATGAGATGGTACATTAAAATAATGACATGATACATTACGACGTTTTCTTTTATTTATTATTTCTTATTAGTGAATGATCATTTCTTCCTATTATATTGTTTATGGAGTTAGTCAATTGATTGATCCTTTTTTCCACGTGTAATGCACCATACTTGCATGAAAAATGTCCTTTCACTAAGCTTTTGCCTTGTACTAATTAGACTCTAGCTGATATTTGACCAAAAAAAGGGGGAAAAAAAAAAGACTAGCTGGAATGAGTTCACATCACACCATTTTGTTGAATCTATTGATATATATATATATCTCTTAACCATGAAGCAAAGCACAAAGTAGGAGGTCCAATTTGAGGCAAATAATAAGTATTGCCAACAACGTTCTTGAAGAGATAATATCAAGAAGATATTTATACTTGTCACACCCGCATTTGATTGATATTTTTTACCATGTTTAAAAGCATCGAGTTGGAGATTATAGTAGTTTAATGAGCGATTGAAATTTTTTTTTTTAAATTAATGCCTTAAATTCGAATCTCATGAAAGATGGAGATTGAATTGTGAGTGCAAGTTAAAAAAAACACTGACTTACATTAGATTCAATTGTTTATTCATCTAAGATTAAACCTATGTACTTATTTTTTAAAAATAAATATTAAACTATAAAAGAGATCGATTAGGCATAATTTTACTTTCTCAAAAAGAAAAGTATAATATCATAATAATGATTTTCTCGATTAGGAAGACCAGGCCAGAAGAACTATTTCCTGAACCTGTTACACTGGTGTTCTCATTCGAAACTAGAACATGGTATGAAGAAAATCATTTTGTTGATATGGAAGGAAAGAAGAGATGGCCCAAATTTTTGGGATATATAATATTTTACATGGGGAATGTTCCATTCAAAAAGTATTAAATCAATCATATATATTATACCCAAAAAAGATCATATCGTATAGAAGTTTAAAATTTGAAGAATTGATTGGAGCCACTACTTTTGCTTTCCACAAAAGATTGATAGCGACTCAGTATGTCACGTAAAGGTATGCTATTTATTAAAAGTCTAGTTTCAAAACCAAATGGTCTTAGTTATTTTTGTCTAATGCATGTATAATCGCGTTGGTAATAATCAATCATATCACTTTAGTAAAACTTTTCAAAGTAAAGAATAAGAATAGTATTAGTTGGTAATGAAGAAAAGGATAAAATTTTTTTTCATAATTTGCTTAATTAGCTATTTATCTCCTTTATAAAAATGTAATTCATAACTTTCTTATGTTTTTCAAAAGGTGATATGCTTGTTGATTTTTTTTGTTATTTTCTTTACTTCGTTAACATAACTATTGCAAAGACCTTCATATGACGAGAGATGTAGCTAATTAGAAAAATTATAGGGGATTAAATAGCTAATTATTT
Organism: Cordia subcordata; assembly: GCA_028554755.1. NCBI lineage: Eukaryota > Viridiplantae > Streptophyta > Magnoliopsida > Boraginales > Cordiaceae > Cordia > Cordia subcordata. The sequence continues at coordinate 4,375,941 of JAPTOF010000007.1, forward strand.
GCAAATGTGGTAAGAACTTTCATCCAAATTTATAACCTTTTGTCCGAATATATTCCTATGTTTTCACATAGTGAGCATGTGATACACATTCCGTTAATTGGATGAAAAATATAGCGGAAAGAGGATATGTGCAACCTTATAAAAATTACCAAAAAAAATATTAAATAAATTCTTAAAGACATAGAATAAGTAATAACTAATTGGACAACTATGAAAAGGAGAGGTAAATTTATATTTTACCCCCCCCCCTCTCGAAAGAATTAGAAAACAAAATAAAGAATCTGATCACCAAATTTCTTATATTTTTATAATGTTTAATTGCCCAATAATTCTAATGGTCCCATATGTTACCTTCGGAAATTGCAGCGAAGATGATGATAATAGCAAAAGCAACAATATTTGTAAGAGTAAATAATTGTCTATTTCAATAAGTTGTGAATTTCATTATCATTAAACAAGATTTTGAACTAATCAATCAATTCATACCCAATTGTAAAACAATGGATTAAATTATGTGATAGTGAGACTCGTTTAATTTTCATGACGGTAAACCTTATTTCCAAAATATTACTTATTCTAATCATCAAAATTTCAAAATAAAGTAGACAAGTCAATTTTGGAACAACTACACTTGCCTTAGCGGTGGGCAATTATTTTGAATAACAAAGAATAGCTTTTCTTCAAAAGCACAGGAATTGTCTGTGTCTCGTTAAAGATATATGTGAACGCTCGTGCTGGTAAAAGTAGAGGCGTATCGAAGCTTTGCTTTCATTTTGTAGCAAATAAAAAACAAGATAGAGCAAAAGGATGAGAAAAGAACAATGTGGAATATAACCTAGGAAATTTGAATTTAAGTTTCGTAGGTTCTACTTATTTAATCAAATCAGACTTGGCAGTTGCGAATTTTTCTTATTTAAGTATATGAACGTAATATATTTATATGTCAAATATCAACAAATGATGAATGGAAAATTATGGGTAGTTTTTGGATTTCCTACGATGAGCGCAAGTGGCTTTGCCGAACGAAGTTGTAGTTGACTGGTTTCGTGTGACATTCTCACGAGAATATCAATTCTGGAAAGAAGAGGAAATTGCTATCCTCCCACATGAAATAAAGAGCCTAGCGATTGCGAATCTTTACTGGTTATGATGCTGGATGATATACTGGCCATAACGCTTAGGAATCAATGCTAGACGATTATGGGTGTAATGTTAACCACGTTTTGGTGTTATATTGGTGACAAGTCCTATTCTCTAGTCTCTTTTTAAGATTCAGATCCAAGTTATTATTCTAACTCTAAAAGAAGTAGAGCTTGACCACCTGAACTATTCCTTGAACCCCTCATTGACAACATACATTCAACTCAAGATGGCAAGTGGGTCGAGCTATCCTAGCGCAACTTGAACCAACTCGTTGTAGGACTAGCCCAACCCAACCCGATTGCTACAGTATCAAGCTTGGGTTGAGCTATGCCCATGTATTTGTATGGGAGAACTTTCATTATATACCTGCAGGTACACGGTGTAAGGTGCATTTGGATAAACAAATTGTGGTCCTAAACAACGATACCTGACAAACAAATGTGTGATGCTGGACAAATAACATCGAACAAACAACAGTTGTGTGGTATTGGACAAACAGTCACTAAACAAATAATTGTGAGGTATTGAATAAACAATTGTAAGGTACTAGATAACAGACAGGTACACATTACAAGGTGTACCTGTAGGTGCAAGATATAACTTGCATTTGTATGGGCAGGGCTCTAGGGGTTTCATAACCTATATTGTAACAGTTGCCATAATTTTATGAAGTTTAGTGGGCTTTAATAACCAATTATATTGGGAAGTCCTAAAGGCCTCGTAACTATTGGGTTAGTGGGTTATTTAGTGAACTATTTATTTAAGGAAACTGTTACAAAGGCTCTACAGTTTCACGTTCTTTTTTCCTTTTCTGCTTATATTAGCTGAACTAGACAGTAAAAAGAAAAGTTAAGATTGGCAGATTGATAGCTTAAGTAGTGATCTTTAAAGTAAGAGGTAAGTTTGAAATTGTATTCAACATCTATAATATGGTACAGTAATAGAGATTTAGACATGAGACAAATCTTATTAGAATCAAGAAATAACTTGTTTGGGTTATTGTGAATATCCTAGGATTGTAAGCAGTGATTGATTGAGTACGTTTGTAACTTTTGCTTTGGTAACCTTCTTCAGAGGTAAGTAGGAACTTGTTCTTGAAATTTTCCTAAAATAATTATTTTGTAAAATCTTGATTCTTGATTTTAGTTTTGATAGAAACTAATCTCTTATTTATAGTTTTACTGATTAGTTTTATTATGCAAAATAATGTCCAAAAGAAAACTCCGTTGAGACTTTCACAATCGAATTCAAAACCATGAGAGCGTTGTTTGTTTCTCTTGCTCACAAGTCAGTGCGTGAATGTTATTTCCATGGTCATGCTCAGATAATAATTGTTTATTTTAGTTTTGAAACCAACAATCTCGTGAGTTCAGTATCTTCCAAAAGACAAGCTTGGTGACATATATATATAAATTAAACTCAAACGAGTTCAAAGAAGGGTACCACATCAGTATCCATCTATTTGCCAAGTTATCATAAATTTTATTTTTAATATTATTACATTATTATAAATCTATATATTATAGTGTTTAATTACATTTATGCACAATCTATATATTTCTTTTTAATGAGTTTAAAGTAATAAAATCCAAAAAAACTCATTAATTTAATTAAATTATGCATCTTATCCTAATTAAAAAAATAAAAATAAGAATAAAAAAGCACTAGAATTAATTTTTATAGATATTTAGAAATAATAAAAAACTACAGGAAAACCTAAAAAAAATAAAAAAATCACATCTATAAATATTTTAAAAAAAACTAAAAAACACATAGAACCTAAATAAGTCCTTGTAAAGAATGGGGTATAAAAACATTAGTTTTTTCTTAAAAATAAAAATTGTCATTACATATATATGTGTGTGGATTTTAACATAGCTTTGGTTTCAAGCACTAGTTTAGTTTCCCTTTTCCATATATATAAATATACATACAGGACTTCAGCAAGCTCTTTCATGGGCTTTGATCATTAGTTTGATGTTTTCTTTACAAAAATTAATTATCTCATACTTCGTCTGAAGCAACTTCTTTGCATCACCATGCTAGCAAAGAGAGAAAAATTACTTTTCTTTTTTTTCTTTTCCAATGTGAAGCCAGAAAACGTTGCTAACCTATAATCTATTTTCTGTACTTACATGTTATGAACCTATATTTTATTTTCTATCGAAGTATTTAGAAACGTATTTACAATTTAGAAATATCTTGGAAGGTCAGTTATTTGTTCTAGGCTGTGTTTTCATATAGCAAATATTAAGTTTATTGTGACCCTTGTATCGGTGGGAATTGTACACCATCTTTGTTATCTTTTCGTGTGGCGCACCATTATTTTGAGGATATCCTACTCACCTTTGGTGGTTGAGCGGAATGAACCACTTTTTATATTATTTTGCCACAACACAGCTTATTGAAGGTTTTAATATTGGTTTTAGCTTCAGATGTGGAATTTTGACTTTAGCCTCTGTTTTGAACAAAGTTAATATGATTATTTTGTTTTGGCTATTGTAATTTCTGTCAACTAATTATTTTTAGTTTTTCAAGGTTAAGAAAAAATATATTTTTCTTCGTGAAGCTTCCCATTTATTGACTTAAATACTCATTCTTTCTATTTGACTTTCATTATTTTGCAGACAACGAAGATTGGGATGGTTGTAGGGTAGAGGCACCTAATAGCCATGTGAGAATAAAGAATGTATAAGTTCTAGCCTAAGTCTAGCTTAGGAGTACTAGACTCTACTTTTAATTTATGTTTTAAGTTTCAGTAATTGGTGTAATGTTCAGTTGAATTTGGAGACTTTGAAGTTCAAAATTTACTTTGAGAATTTTGTTTTATTGTGGTTAGATGCTCTGGTTTTATTTCTTGTGGTTAAAATGTAATTTTTAGATCTTGTGACTTTAAGGTAAATGACTATTTTAGAGACAAGTTAGTTATGTTCTCAAAATTCATGATAGCAAATTTTGGGGGCGTGACAGGTTGGTATCAAAGCCTAGGTTTTGATCTACTGAGACTGGGTATGGGTAGCAAAGTATATTTAAGTGTGAAGGGTATTAATTGTGTACTTATTCGAATTAGTTCCATCTTTTTTTTTTTTTTTTTATCTTATTGGATATAATGCTTACTTGTAGAAAAGTATGGAAAATCCTAATCATAACACCGTCGATGGAGTGAACACCATCCATGAAGTTCCACCAACCCTAATACCAGCTAATAACGCTACAGCAGTACAATCTCAGCCAAACGTAGCTGTGATACAAATGGATGATTTGGCAGCAGCTCTCCTACAACAAATTAGAGCTGGGCTTAGCCAAGGGCAAGTTAAGAAAGGTGTGCCTAAGGAGCAAAGGGATGATGAACATGTGGCTTTGGAGAAATTTCTCGAAATGCAACCTCCGAGGTTTAAAGGAGGTGCTAATCTGCAAGAAGCTACTGAATGGCTGTGCACAGTAGAGGAGATTCTTGTTGTTCTCAACTACACTGATGAGAATCGTGTACGTTTTGGAGCTCATTTACTGCGTGGTAACACCAAGGGTTGGTGGTTCATCAAGAGAGATCAACTCGAGGGACAAGTTACTTGGACACGATTTAAATAATTGTTTGAGGCTGAATTTTACCGTCAATCTTACTAAGATCAGAAGGTGGCGGCATTCACTACTTTAAAACAACTAGATATGACTATGAGAGAGTACGCAAAGCGTTTCATTGAGCTTTCCGGTTTTGCCCCTACACTCGTGGCTGACGAATATGCAAGGGCTATAAAATTTGAACTTGGTCTTCGTGCTAGTATCCGAGATGTGGTAGCACTTTTTCACCACCGAACATATAATGAGGTTCTAGACACAGCTATAGTTACTGAGGAAAGGTTGAAAAATGTGAGTTAGCGTCCACATCAACCCAATCCGAATTAGCGAAAGGATAACATGAGTAGTAACCAATGCAATTCTGGAAGCCCTGCTAAGAAGCCTTTCAGTTGGACTTCGACTAATAAAGGGGTACTTAAGTGTAATACTTGTGGTGGATCCCATGTGACTAAGGCTTGCAGAAGGACTACGGGAGCTTGTTTTCGTTGTGGAAGTCTTGAACACCGTATTTGTGACTACCCTTTGATGCAAGGGCAACAACAAAATGAATAGAAGAATGCCCCACAAAGTGCTGGAAATCCTGGATAGTGAAATAATGGGGGAAGGCCACCAAATCGTGCTAGGTTATATGCTATTAATCAAGGGGAGGCTCATGCTCCTGAGGATGTGGCGGCAGGTATTATTCTGGTCAACAACTCTTATGCACATATTTTATTTAATACCAGCTCCATATATTCCTTTGTGTCTTCGAAATTTGCTACTTTGTATGATTGCAAGCCTAAGATTTTAGGAAATAAGATAATTGTGGAGACCCCAGTAGGGAAGGCTATGATGACTAACCTAGGGAATTGCTCAGTAAAGATCCAGCAAAGGGAATTGTTTGCTGATCTTGTAGTTCTAGACATGAGGCGTTTTGATGTGATTTTAGGTATAGATTGGTTAGCAATTTATCATGGGTAGGCTGATTGCCATGCTAAAAAGGTGATATTTCGCTTACCGAATGAACTAGAATTTGAATTTTTTGGGATGTAATCCAACAGTCTCTTTATAATTTCCACATTGAAAGCTCAAAAAATGCTTAGGAAAGGGTGTATTTTTAGTCTTTATAGTTGCAACTAATACGAGAGAGATGAAGTTGGAGGATATTCCTATAGTGAATGAATTCCCTGATGTCTTCCCTGAGGATATCCTTGAACTTCCACCTCAAAGAGAAATTGATTTTGAGAGAGACTGAACCCATATTTAAGGCACCTTACCTGATGGCACAAGCTTAATTGAAGGAGCTAAAGATACAACTTCAAGAGTTGTTGGACAAAGGACACATCCGTCCTAGTGTATCACCATGGGGTGCACCAGTGTTATCTCATCACCGGCTCTTGTCAACTCCACGTTACCACAAACAGTTAGTTTTTTTAGAGGCTATTTGGATTGAGGGGAATCGGGGGAAAGGTAAGGGAAGGGAAGGTTTTTGGTATCCCATCCCGTATTTGTTTTGAAGGTATTTGGAGGGGGAGTGTGTTGGGAGGAAAAGCAAAATCCCCCCATCTCCTCATTTTTTATCCCTCCAAATTGGGATGATTTGAGGGGAGAGAATTCATCAATTTTGTGTAAGGACAATTATAACCCTAAGCTTTTGTCTTATTAAAATATTGCAACTTGGATACAAAATAAGAAAAAGAGTATATAAGTAAATTTTTTAAAAAAATTATCCTTTCCTCTCATTTCCTTTCCAATCCAAATACAAGATTTTCATAATCCTTTATGTTACTTTTCTCTACAAAAAAACTCTAATCCAAATATGAATTACCCAAAATTTCTCTCTTTTCGTTTATAATCCTTTCCTTTTCTTTTTTTTATTAAATTTTCCCCCTCCAATGCAAACAGACCCTTCATGTCTTGGCGTCTAAGACGACATGAGGCAAAGTATATGCAAATGGTATATCAGGAAAGTCAAGTTCGAGTTCTCTGACACCAATTTGAATAGCAATTCAAATGCTTCTTTTGTCTTTAAGTAAGATAGTATGTGATAGATTTTGTCTCGAGGCAATTGAGAGACCATCGTGCCTTCCGGTTGAAACAGCTCTCTAGCTATACGCGTTAAGAATGTTGCAGGGTTGAGAATCAGGATAAGTGTTTATGAAATATTTGTCGTAAAAATTTGAGGCTAGGGTTTATGACTTGTACCGCTCACAAAAGGTTACATTATATAGGAAATTTTGGGCTTCTATTTCTAATCCACTATGGACTCCTAAATAAAAGCATAAATTAAATGAAAATAATTATTCTGTCAAAAAGTAGTAATATTATTCCTAGTCTACCGTGGACTCGTATATATTCCGATACTATTCTTATTTCTAAGGCTACCATAAATTCGCTTCTCTTTTATGCATGGTTAAAGGTCCTAGATAGATTAATTTGACTTAATTCGAATGCATGTTATAGATATCAGTTTATAGCAAGTTAGAGATCTCACTAGAGGATTATCAGCTAGTTTAGTTTTTTATTTTGGAGAACCAAACTAACTTTTGAAGTATAAAAGTTTATTATGAATAAGAGAAGGTGTTGGTTTTCATCTTAAAACTTGTTTTGAGTCCAAAATCAATGAAATTTGGATTTAACAGAAAGTCAAAATTTTTTACTACTCCTTTTGCAATTTGCAGGAAGGAGATCTAAAATTTCTTTAGACAAAATATCCCCGTTATTTTTTATTAATATTTTTGGATTATAATTATAATTAAGAATAAATAGAATAATAAAATATAATAATTACAAAATAAAAATAAAATTTAAAAATTGAAATTTAACAAAAAAGTTAATAAAATATAATCAGAAATAACTAGTTTGATTTAATAATTAATCATCTTAAATAATTTTAATAATCAATAAAAATATATTTTCTTAATAATTACTAAAAAGTTAATTTGATTAAGTTAAGTGAACAAAAAAATAATCAAAAAATAATAATTCAATTATCACAAAAGAATGCAAAAAAAAAATATATTTTTTAACTAGAAAATCAACCCAAACAAGCTCTTATCGTTAAATCTGTGGACTCCTCGTCGTATACTGTGATCCAAGTCTTCTCAGGCCAATCATAACTACCTACCTGACCTGGAAAATTGGTAGGCTTCACGTTAAAGCCTTTAGGAAAGCTGTAACAAAATAACGACTGTTTACGTATAATAATAATAATGCACACAGTTCACAAGGCTTTTTTAGACTATATTTGGAAAGTATGACCCTGCCCCAAATGCTAAAAGGATAGCTTGCCAAATTTGGAATCATTTTCTTTTTTCTTTTCCTCTGTGTGTGTGTGTGTGTGTGTGTGTGGGTGGGTGGGGGGTATTGTCTTAAGATAGTCCCCACATGGAACCCAACAATCAGTATGGGTTACCATTATCAATCAGAAACTGCCCAGAGCTGTACAGCTTGATAGACCTTTTCTCCCTTCTTCTCTCCTTCAGCAAACTGTCAAAAGATAAAAAGGGTGGTAAACTGTTACCTGCCCCCGGTGTATCGTGGGATCGGGTGCACGAAAAGCGCATATCCCAAGTGTCAAATATCATTTGCTAGTCTAACAACTGGTACATGATACATCTGAATCTAGTAAGATAATACTAAAGATTGCACCAAGCGCGTTACAAAGATCTCACTTGCTCATCTAACAGCTAGTACATGGTACATCTGAATAGAGTAAGATTATATTAAAGATTGAACTGAGTGTGTAGAAAAGAAAGAGCTTACGGTGCAGGTCTATTGAGGAGAATTGGGAGTGACAGATGAGGTGCAAAACTAAAGGGATATAGTTTCAAGAAGTTAGCAATGCAATTGACACAATACAGAAAGGTTTGGAAGAGAAAACAAGAGAAACCAAAAGAACAATAAGGCATTGCATTATTCAGGATTTTGCACTTTTTATTGTATCAGCAACATAATCTGAATCACAAATGGGAATGAAACAAATAGGTTGCAGATTGTACCAGCATGACAGAATTCTAGTTACATACAGATGATCATTATGAGAGCAAAACCAATCCTTTGCAAAGATCAAGGAGCGGTTAAAATAATAACAAATTCTTTTGTCAATCAATTGATCTATAGTGAAATAAACAAAGAGCAAAACATATGGAAAGAGACCTGCTCCACTCGTTGACTATTCTTGCGAAGAGTACCTCAACAACCCATAACTGCACAGTTATAGACAAAGACCCCAGCATGCTCCTTCACACAAATGACCTTCCAATCCAAAGTGCCATTCCTTACCTCCGATTTTGGACACCATGAATTCATGACAATAGCTTCACCTTCTGGGCCTTTTTGACCACCAACAATGAGAAGCTCCTTTCCAAAAGCTTTAAAAGCCAGACCCCAACCGTTTGACAGGTCAGCCCTGACTGGAAGTCTTCCCAATATATTCCATGAGTTCTTTTCCTTATCATACTTCTTCACCATGTTGGTAAGATATTCAACAGCATAAAGTTGATTATCAACAACTGCTACAAGTGGAGGTGCCTGAGCGGCTTTGTTAACATTTGGATACATGCCCTCAATTTTCCTCCACTTCCTCGTCTTTGGATCAAACTCTTCCCCACAAGTCAATGAATCAGTTAGGCTTTTCATTCCTCCGATCACATAAAATTTTCCATCCATGAAAAACCCAGAGCACAATCTGCGGGGAGAGTGCATGTTGGGAAGCATTTCCCATGCACCTGTTGAAGAATCATACAGCTCTGCAGATTTCAAAACATTCCCATTCTTGTCACTTCCTCCTGCAACAATAGCAATAGAACCAAGACTACTAGACCCAAAGAGACAACGAGGACGATTCATTGCTTCACACTTCACCCAGTCAAGATGAACCAAACTATACTTCCAAATAGCAAAATCAAACAGTTCGCGACCAAAAACCAGCAACTCATTCCCCACCGTCAGTGACTCTTTATCAGCATAATTGAAACAGTCATCACATGGAATCTTAGGCAACCGCAACCACTTCTTCCTGAAGGGATCAAATGCCTCCCACCCCCTCGGATCACAAACCATATAAACCCAATGCTCCAGAATACCCAACTGCCTACGCAACTCATACAAATATCCACTTTTAATTAGTATCTTAAACCTTGAATTAAGGCAGGCTAATGAAGCATAATCTGATCTACAAGCCCGAGCAAGACATGTTAGTGCGACATCATCATGTAAACCAGGGAGAAAAGAACCACTCAGGCCATGCCTATGAAGACCACCATCAACTTCTCCCTTTAATCTCATCTCCATTTCTTCTCCTTCCCCAGACAAACAATCATAACTAGACTTCTCCATCTTTTCACAATCCAATATCAACCTTTTCGACTTGTGTGTTTCGATATCCATCTTATCACTTACCACTAAAATTCAATATAGCATCAAAACCGGAAATTTGCTTTGCTAACAAATCATTTTATATAATATAAAACAGGAAAAAAGGTTTAACAATAGATCATTTTACTTGAGACTTCAGTTTCTCATTCATTTTCTCAGTATCCTGCTAAAAAGTTTCCATCTTTCCACACCCTTTTCTCCATTTTATCAATTCTACCCATGAATATAACAACTCAAACACTGAAAACGCCTATAAAATATTTCCATTTTTCTCTCCAAAAGACAAGATAAATTATAAACTTTCTTTTTAATTATCCATCATTGTGTTCAATTTTCTCAAAACCATACCAAACGGAACAAAAGAATCCAATGAAGCTTCAACCTTTTGGCAAAAATTTCCCAATATTCATTATTATTTCATCTAATTTCTCAAAAGAATTACTTGAGAAATTAATATTAAAGAAGCCGAAAACTACAGATGAACACTAAGCACAACACAAGGCATCATTCTATAGAAAATGCAATCTGAATTGGATCCAAACCGGTTTCTGAGAGTAAATCGGATCTCGCCGGAGAAATCGCCGGCGGCCGGAGACTGTACAGTGAAGATGAAAGCAAGAGAGATGCCTCTACTGGTGGCAAAGAAAGAAATGCAAGATTGGGTCCCCGAGATACAATGGCGCCGGAAACGGTGCCGGAGATTGGTCGCCGGCGAGCATCGCCCCAGTTCTTCGATGAATGAGTCAGAAAATGTTTTAGAGAGAGAATTTGTGTTTTCTGAGAGAGAGAGTACGACACAGATATCGAAGCTGAAATTTGTCTATTTTGCACTTCTTGCCCCTTGTTTTTTGGGAAATTATATATTTTCTCAATGCTAAAAGATTCACTTAACAAGATTATTATATTTTTATTTGTCTTTTTCTACGTATATCTATTCAAAATCTTAATAAGTTAGGAGAAAATTTTATACAAAGACACCTTTTTCTTTCTAAATTAATTATCTTGTTTTAGTAATCGGTGTACTAATTTGTTACACTTTTGTATTGTATAACTTACGTTCGTTAATTCTAATTACAAACTTCCATTCACCGATTACTATCTCCATTAATTCATCTACATATCTTTTGCTTTTTTTATATTTGCAAGCCCCTAAAAACTCAAGAAAGTAACTAATAAAATGTCTCCATCAATCTCCCTAATATCAAACTAGAAACTTTGTCTATCAAAACATATGATTGAGTACCCGGGTGGTAGTTGCAAGAATGGTGCCGGCTTGAGTCCTAACAGCCGCAGTGTGGGAGTTCCGCTCTATTAGGGGCTCCTTGTGGGCACTAGGCACTGGGCCCCCCATCTAAGGGGTCGTTGAGTTACTGTGGTTTACCCTTCCACCATCCTATCAGGCAAGGGGTGGGGGCCCTGGGGGCAAGGGTTTGCCTTTTGCAAGAGAAATGGGTTAAAGTATTGTCATTTACATGCTTTGCGAATTAAATATCATTTGTACTTGCACAAAATTGATCACTTTGTAGGCAAAATCAATTCTGTAGAGTCTACTAGTAGGTTGATTAAAGGAAGTTGGTTTAAGGTACGTGACTTTCAAATAAACATGAGTCGTCCTATCTTTTTTGTAACCCAAAAGAAGAAAAAAGAAAAGGAAAAGAATCTTGGTTACGTAAGGAACTAGGGAAAAAAGAAAAAAAGGCTATGACCTTTTTATATGTTAGGCATGAGGAAAAAAGAAGAAGAAGAACAAGAAAATAGATGCCGAATATAGAGCCGAAAAAGTGGTAGATTTCTGTGGCAAGCTAGTATTTGCAAGTTGACTAGTTCACTAGGAAAGAGACTAAATTAAAGAGACTACTTGAACGACACAAATTAGATTGGGGGTTAAGGCGATCTAAAACGAATGTGTGATAAAATATGACATGAATGATTTGTGTTATATAAACTGGTAGTAGAAACCAATATATATGATATGATATGATACAAAAGATTAAGGATATAAAGATTTGAAGCATATAAGCCCCAAAATGAAATAGTTTCAGCAAATTAACTAACATTTGCATATTTTGCATCTTAGTCAAAACATAGATATGTTTTTCTCAAGTATATCACCCTCATCTTTTAGTTTGGCTTTATTAAGTTATAAGTACTTGGTGAATAAACCAACTTCATGATCCTAACCACTAGGTAAGTCAGGACTCTCCACTTAAGGTAAGAAACTAGAATCGAGCTCAGGTCATGAGTCACGCTTAACCCCAATTTTTACTGCTGGATTGTCATTAGGAAAAATAACATGGGATATTTATATTATTCAAAATGGAATATTTTTGTCATTAAAAAATATGTGATTAACAGTTATCTTCCATGTGCAGGTCATAATAGCAAAAGAAAAGGGAATAACAAAAAAAGTACAGGGTATGGGTTGGAAACACAGTGGCCTCGGTTTTATTGGATGGTTGATGTTTCTAAGTACACTTTAAAGACGACAATTGAAGGGCAAATGTGCTTGAAAGGAAGGCAAAAAGTGCAGGGCCATAAAACTGTTAGCTAGCTCGCTTAATCTAAAGTGCACTGTTGACTAACCTTGACATTGCTTAATTGGTTGGTTAATTATGAACTTATATTACTGCTAAGAAGCCATAAAATTGGTTGTGCTAATAGAAATGCATTCATATTTGGAGCGAGATAAGATGGGCGTGACATCCCCTAAGTTGGTTGCTGAATATAATTTTGGATTTGGCTTCTCAAAAAACATTTTTTGACATTTGAACTTCTTTCTTAATAACAAATTTGTTTGAAGTATTATGATATGATGAGTAAATTTTAATAATTATGAACTATTAGTATTCTATTATAATGAGATAATATCAATAATTTAAACTACTCAATTACCCTTGTAATGCCACACATTATGAGATAATCAACACTCTCAAATGAAAAGAAAAAAGATGCCTGGGAATTTCACTTAATTACCCAAGAAAAAAGATTATATGAAACTCAAAGAGTAATAACCTCTTTCCAAATGACTGATATGTTTTATATTTGTTTGGTTAAAAGGCAATTCAAATTAATGAAAGCGGTAACATAAGAGCTTAATACTTTATTTTCTTAAAGAGAATCGACAATGGTTCTCCATTTATCTCTTATGATAATTTGAACTCAAAACTCTTAGATCTTAAGTGAGAAATGTTACTACTGAGTTATACCTTATTGTCTGTAAGAGTTTTATCCTACAAGCAAATTATTCACAAAAATCTTCTTTAGAAGTAAAGGGATACATCGATAACTTATCAATCACTTTTTGCTTGTCAATAGCTAATTGATGTTTCCTATTGACAAGTTGTTTCTTTCTCTTCTATTCCCTCACTCAGTATTAATTATAATAACTTGATCCTATTGGTAGTTAGTCAGTTGTCACTCTGTATCTATTGAGAAGTCAATGACTCAAACAATCACTATTAGTTGCCCATTGTTGCTATCATTGGATAATTAGAATTAGCTGCACTTCAAGAATTTTTCTCCATTTTGACTGTTGGATTGCATCGACTGATAAAGGAGAGTGAATCCTGCATGGATAGGAGTCACTTGCATGTGAAAATTGGGCAAATTCAGAAGTCAAATAAGAGTCTCCTTAGTAGAGTCATCATTGGGAGAGATGCATAAGTAGTCCTCAAGCCAATTATTTCTCCTTGAGCAAATATCCACTTGAAAGCACTTCCAATTGTGGAGAATATTAAAAAAATTACTTTCGGAAATTATTGGGTTAATTTTTGTTGTATTCATTTGACTGCTAATAGGCCATGCGATTGGGTGGTAAAAGAAAAATTTAGGAATTGCTTGCCCTTAGACTAGGAGCCCGTTTGGATTGGCTTTTTTTTAAGGAAAAAACACTTTTTTTTTTGAAAAATTTACATTAAATTTATAATAATTATTTGATTTGACTTTTAAAAAAACTGAAACTTTGAAAAAAAAAACTCAATTACAACTTTTTTGAGAAGTCAGAATTTTCAACTTTTCAAAAAAAATTATTTTTTAAAAGTTGTTAAAAAATACTTTTAAAAAAAATCAATCCAAACAGACCCTAGGTATCAAATGTTCATCTTCTCCTTGAAAATTTGTTAAAAGCTTATTTAGCCCCCACGGGAATGGACTGACCTTGTACGTTGTTCCCAAATGGATAGAAGTTCCATTTCGGCCAAACAAAAGACACCTAATCTTTCCCACATTTTAGGTCAACTCTAACAGTATTCTACTTGAAACTTTACATATGGGGAAAGTGTTGGTACAAATAAAGTTTAATATTTTTCCTATTTGATTATCTAAATATAGGGACTTTAGGAATGAACACTTTATGGGCTTGTTTGGATTGACTTTTTTAAAAAGTACTTTTTTAATAACTTTTGAAAAATAATTTTTTTTAAGTTAAAAATTCTGGCTTCTAAAAAAATCGTATTTAAGTTTTTTTCAAAGTTTCGATTTTTTTAGAAACCAAATCAAATAGTTATTGTAAATTTAGTATAACTTTTTCAGAAAAGAAAAAAGTACTTTTTCTTGAAAAAAAATTAACCCAAACGGACCATATATGTACTATAACAAAATTCATCCCCTATCCAGTTGTTCTCAACAATTAGAAGTTACACCAAAAAAAAAAAAAAAAGGAAACCAAAATTCAAAAATCTAAAAATTCTACAATGATTTGATTCTTGACTGTGATAGATGTGCCATAATTTGCCTACATACACGAACATCATGACACACCCAAATCACAGGCAAAAAGATTAAAAAGAAAAAAAAAATCTATCAAAAATTCAAAACTCACAAAAAAAAAAAGAAACAAAAAAAAAACCCTTTGCTTTATCCTTTTTTTTTCCTACAACTTCAAAGGTATGGTGAGGGGGTCAAAGTGGGTTGTGATATGCTCGGTAAAGCAAAGGGGAAAATTATACAAACATTTGAGGGAAGAGTTCTTTTAGCCTACCATGTCTCTTTTTACCACGTTTCTCTTATACCACTTCCCCACAATTTTTTATCCATTAACCAACTTCCATTTTCACCACTTCCTCCCATTTTGTTATCATTCAGTACTTTTGCTCACCACTTCCTATTTGTTGTCCATTAATACAATACCCTATTTTCATGTTCACCACTTTCCTATTTGTTATCCATTGATCCAATACCTTTTTCACCATGCCCCTCCTATTTGTAACATATATTTGTGGGATCATGCGCTATTACTTAGGTTCATTGTTTTTAAAATTTTAAAATGATTAAAGCAAGATAAACCACCAAAGTAGCAAGAATGTGGCAAATATAACATCCATTATACATATGGGCACTACAATACATAGTATAACAAGAAATAGGATTAAGACCTCAATGATGTCCTCTCTTAATCTTCTCCACTATAATCAAGGTCCTATAGTCTAGATGCACTAGTGTTATGTAGTAGGCAAGCACAATCTTGGAGAAATTAGGCTTAATTGAGGCCTAATTTCTTTGGTTTGTATTTTAGGTGTGTTATGTGAAAATTCCTGCATTCGCTAAAATGAATACTCAAAGATGCTCAGATAGATCTTTTCCAAATCTTAGTATATATAGCGTGTGGAAATCTTAATTTGGTAAGGTCCTTAGGGTGCTCATTGTTTCTAATCATGCCCTCCCTTCCTTTTCTAGAAATGGAATGTTTCTTAATTATGATAAGACCAATTCTAGTATTCTATCTCTTAACACACTAAAATATCTTATCCATGTGGGGCCTGCTTCCATTTAAGATACGTATAAGTTAAATTAGGAAACTTGGCTTTAAAAACCTTTTCCCAATTCTTAACTTAAATCTTAATTGAACAATCTCCCATAAAATTAGCCATCCTTAATTAATTGTACCCAGTAGGAATATAACTACGGGAAGGACCAAATCGCATAATTACTCTTGACACCCAAAATGCCCTCACCGCCCTTAGGTGAAATTAAAGCCATTTTGACCTTTGTCTATTCTACCAAATATCAAAGTCGCACTCTAAGGATAACCTACGACATCGCAAACCAAGTCAAATGACCAAAATGCAACTCAATGTAGAGCCATAATCAAGGCCAGTCATTTTGCTTATACCGTCACCTTGAAGACTACATCTCAACTTTGGAATCTTTAGTCTAATAGAACAATCATCTGCTTGACATGGTTCTTTTGATTTAGGAAGCAATCCATAAGCCAAATGACTAAGATACTTCTAAAGAATAATATCACTAAATCTATAATGATGTTAGATGATCATACGAACAAATCCAAAAGGGCATGGAGTTATACTGTTGCATATGCATGTTCTAGCTAATTAGAATACTGCACCTAGTACACGAGCAAAAAACTTGCTCATGTTAAGATCTCTTCCATGGTACATCAAAATGTTGTACCTTAACTTCGTTAGTTTATCCACACATGATGCAGACTAAGAGCATTTGCCACTCGATAGCTATGAGTATATTGTCCTCTATCTTCGATAATATGTGTTGATGGCAAACATGCTCTAAGGGGGTGAATAGAGCAATTTGGCTTTAATTTGACTTTTGCATGTTGATTGAAAATTCGAAATCCGCACTTGGCGTTGGACGTGTAATATCTAAGTAAAGTAAAAGAAAAATAGCAAAATTAAAGCATGCAGAAGGTTCATAGTGGTTCGACGCCTAGCCTATATCCACTCCTTGATCCTCTCCTCTTGATCAAGAATTTCAACAAACTCCACTAAAACCATGCTTTTCACAAGTAGGCTTGGCAGAATCAACTTACAACTCTTGATTCTACCTAAACCAAGTATTTTTCTTACAAATTGTAGATAATCCAAGGCTAATCTACCTACAAGCAGCTATTCTATAAATATTACAAAGATTTGAAACTATTTTTGCTCAAATATTAAACCTCACAGCTGGTAAAGAAAATATACAACTTTTGATCTTAGGTTTGCCTCTTTGAATATGCAAAAGTTGTTTTTGGCTTTCACAGGTGTTATATATATACATATATGTATATACAAACATGTATACATGTATATAAATACATGCTCTCTTGAAAATATAGCTTTTAGATACATTTAGAGAAGCCTAAAATCAATTTTAAATGTTTAAAGTGGATAAAGTTAGGTGAGTGTACCAAAAATGGCTAGTTTTGGATAAGATTTTTCTGTAACAACACTAGTCCGAGTAAGGTCTAGATCGTTCCAGTTGTATGTATGTCTCTTTTGTTAGGCGGTTACAAATTCTTATTTAGTAGGTTATGGATAACCGGGCACCCTAAGGGCTCACCCTAACGCAACTCCCCACTCACTGTCGGGGGAGACTCGATTATCCAATTGCCGAGACATACCTCTCCCGGCAGAGATCTTAGAATTGTGCTCAATACACACACCAAATTCCAAGCTCCCTTTTTCTCAAAAACTCAAAAATAAGTTTCCAAATCAACCTTTTGAAGCATGAACACTTTGAAAAGCATATGAATACTTTGAAAACATTTAGAGCTTGCACTATAATTCATTTTAGCCTAAAACGACAAGAAGCATATAAGAAGGGCAAACTTACATATGTGAATTCTACACCCATGCCTTTTTGTGTTTTTCATCTCCTTCCTTATGTCACCCCTTCTCTTCAAGTATTCAAGATATTCTACAATTAAGCTTCTTTAACATGAAAAATACAAGTGATGACAAATAATCTTCATGGCAAATAGGATAAAAACATTCTCAAGGACTCAACAAACATATTAGTACACGTGAAGGCACAAATTGAGTTTGGGAATCATCAATCGCAACCAGCCATTGATTTAAATCACTATTCAATTCATTCATACAATCAGCCATTCATTTAAAGAACTATTCAATTTGTTCATTATCCAAAATGATCACCATCTATCACTTTTTATCATATCATCAATACATATGATTACATCATATCATCAATAAAACACACGTGTATACTTCAATTATGCTAAAAATCTCCCCATTTTAGATGATAGTAAACATATATGTGGTTCACGGATAAACATATTTGAATGGAGCATTTAGGGCAATAACTCCCCCGGTCAACATGCATCTCAACAATTAAGTATATAGGATTACCAACTGGCTCAACTCCACCTTAAAACATGCATACATCAAGACAAGTCGTTTTAAGCAATTTCAAAGCATAGTGACTATAAGAGAACATGCTCATTATAAAATTCTTTAAAGAATAATGCTTGTTTGTCAAATGTTCTTCCTATATCTTTCATTAGGCTTGTTTTCATTATTCTTATACTTCATCAAATCGTCTCAACATCAACAACTCATTCAAAACCCAAATTTTTTATATCACTTCATTCATAACACATATCCAAAAATTTATCCAAAACACATCTATACACATACCTTGACTTAAAAAGCAAAACACCACTTCATCCAAAACACATATTCAATACTTCTCCCTTTTTTGGCATCAAAACAAATTTAAGCATAGGAAGTATCATTCACAAGACATATATCAAGGTAACAAAACCATTCATAAAAGGAGCCAAGGCATAGCATCACAAAAGTATAAAACGATTGTATGTTGTCATGCAATATGAAAATGCAAACAAAAATTGGGGATGAAATGCAAAAAAACAAAAAAAAAAAAAAGAAAAATAAAATGGGGATGAAATGCAAAAAAACAAAAAAAAAAAAAGAAAAATTGTCCAAGGTGCATAAAAATAAATATTGTTCAAGCTAAAATGGAAAAAAGACTTTAGGCATTTTAATCATGTAGAAGAGATAGTGGTGAAGGGTGTAGATAGTCCTTTATGCTCTTCACAGTCTCTTCAGGTGATGTTTGACGTTTATCCAAATTCTTAACCAAAAGCTTGACTTCTTTAAGATTATCCCTAATCTTATAGAGTAAATCGATCACATTCACATTCTTTCTTTGACTACTAAAGGACCATTAGAGTTAGCTTCTTGTATAGCTAAATCTTCTAAGGATCTTTTTGTAGCCTCTTCAATATCTCTCTCCTCTCCATCTCTTATTCCTTCTACAACCCTCATCTCTTGCTCTTATTTATTTCTCTCCTTATCCATGGGATTTACTGGTACTCTTCCTTGAAGCATATGTGTAGTGATTCGACATTGAATATGCTTAGGTAATATTTGATTCATATTTTTTGTGATATAATCACCATCACATTTATAGATATTCATGTTCCAGAGTGCATTCAAGCCAAATTCTAAGTGATGAGTTGGAGCAACTCCTCTATCCAAACCATCATCAAGGGCTCCTTGTTCTCTGGGTGGTGGAATCATTTTATCTTTAGATATATAAAAAGAATGACTTCTCCAACAGCTCTATTCATGGTATGGTTGTCAGTGCAATATGGGCTTTTAGTATTGTTTGTCTTCTTTCTTTTTTTCTTGTGGGGTTTCGACATTGTTTATCTTTACTTGTAGAAGACCAGTACCCAATAAGTGCAGGTAAATTCTTTTAAAGTTTTTTTTTTCATTAAAATTTCTTTTTGACCAATAAATAAATAAATAACTACGCCTTTTTACTTTTGAATTTTAATATTTTTTTTACTTCAGATTGAAAAACTTAAATTTAAAAAAAAATCATAAAACCTATTGCTTTTGGATATTTGGATTTTGTTTTTTATGGGTTTAAGTTTTTATTTTTGATTCTTTTAATAAGTTAAATATATTGTGCTAATTTAGACTAAATTCAAAATTAGATTTTTTAAATTAACCTAAATTACAATTATCTAAATTGGAATAACTATTAGATCGTCTCAAATTATATAAAGAATACTTATGAAACAAAAAGAATAAAAGAAAATAAGTTTTTGTAGTGGTTCAAGTCTATTATATTTTTCCCTTCCTAACAAAAATGACATGCTCTCTTTCTTTTTTTATTTGCTTCTCCTTTAGTTACGTCTTTCGACTTTCATCTAAGAGTAGATATTTGTTTGGATTTTTGAATTTTCTAGTTTAAATTTTTTAACTTCACAGAGCCAAAAGAAATATTCAATTAGATATTAGAAACTATAAAACCTAATTAGAATTTAGATATTCGTGTTTGGGGATTCCAAATTCCCCTTTTGCTTTTTCATCTTTGTTTCTTAAACTGTATTGTGGTGATTGAGATTAAATTCAATAATAAATATGAAAAGTTAAATAAAAATAAATTTAAAAAATTTAAATTCATAAATTATAATTTTTTAAATTTAAATAATTGCAAAAACATCCCAAGTTACATTAAAGGGCTCATGAAAATAAAAATAAATAAATAAAAACATCAACTTTTCAAGCAGGCTCATCTGTAAATTTTACCCTTGAAGTTGAAATCCAATGGTATTAGATAAAATCCAAAAGAAAATCTAGGTATTCTCACACATATATCCACCCAACTCCTCTCTTTCCATAATTTCTTTTTTCACTTTCTAATTGATCTCATCCCAAATTTGTCAAAAACAGTAAAAATATATAATTAACATTTTTTAGATTTCAATTTTAAAAAAAAAATTGTAAACATAAATATAATTTATTTGACTCCTTACGAAATTATTGAATCTTTCAACAAATATATATTATATATTATAAACATTGTATTGTAATAGTATTAGGCAATATAATCGTGCATTGCACGACATTACTTTACTTGTGTTTCTCAAACAAGCTAGTCAATGCCATAGCATATGGAAGTGTAGTTCCTTTATGAGATACATGATGCATATGACTTAAGATAATAGCAGACAGATTTACCTGCTTTCTATTATCCAAGTGGTACATAACAAATGCTTATTGGGTTTGAATTGAGTCATCTTTCACAATTCTTGGCACAATATTTGTCTTAATAAAATTAAGAAACACTCTTTTTTGTAGATAATTGACTTCCTTTTGAAAACTCATTATGCTGCCTCACCCCTACTTCTTCCCAAATGTAATTAAGAACTTCTATTTGAAACTCTTATGTGATCCCCTTAGGCCAGCCCTTAGCACTATTGGTTTTGAAATAACTATTGGCAGAGGCAAACCAAAGGTTTCCGCTATTTCTCTTTCAATGATGCGAACAATTCTATTAGACACCTTAGTATAATACCCATCATTGCCTTCGTTGGTGTAATAAATTTGTTAATAAAAGTTACGCACAAGAGATTTATATACCATTTGAGTTCGTGGGCAGAAAAGTAACCAACATTGATACTCTTGCATTCTGATGAACTCAAAATCTTGTAATTCCTCCCGTTGTAAAATTCTTTGAGTTATAATTAACCTTTTTTGGGATGGGAATCTTACATATGTTTGAACCCACACTCTATACACATTAGGTCTAACAGTTTCGAAACAGTCAAAAGTTTTAAAGTTTCTTCCCTTTAAAAGTGTATCTGCAAAATTTTAATCTTATGACAATATTAGTAGGTGATTGTGTTCCCATTCTAGTTAGAAGAGATTCTTCCATTTGGCAGACTCACAAAATAGTCTCTCCTTAAACTATGAATCCCACACGTATTATGACAAGAATCAGTAGCACTTCAGACTGACTGAAGTATTTTTCTTCCCGCGACAGTAACGTCAGCCAAAGATTTTTTTTTTTTTTCCAGTTTACAGGTTTGATGAGACCAGAAAAAAAAGAAAAGAAAAGAAAAAAAAATCTATCAGGTCTGACACTTCCTTCATGGCTGCCACAAGGGTCATATCGACTCCTGCCAAAAGTTGTCAGTCAAATTACTTTTCCCATAACCATGCAACCAGTTAATGAAAATGAAACAAGATGTTATTGGAAAAGGGGAGAATTTAATCCGCTCATAATATTTAATGTTTTTATTTATTTATTTATTTTTTGGTCAAGCATAACATATAATGTTATGAAACAATATTCTATTTTGAATGTGTTTCCAATATATTCTTTATCGTTTCTATTCTTTTGTTTGCCTATTGAATGGTTACACATCTAAATACAAGTTATTAGCAAATGATCACACACATTTTACTCGAGGATAAGAACAAAAAAGAAAACAATAATAATAAGAAGAAAAGAAGAGAATTAAGATGGTGTTGTAGAAATTATAAAGGGAAAAAGGTAAGAAAAATACGAAACTTTAGTAATTCAAAAAAAAAAAAAACCAAAGGGCAAAAGGGAAAAATCCATTCGCTTTCTATCCCCAAACAGGCAATTCATGATCAGCTTCCGAATTCAGTCCTCCTTCTAAGTTAAAAGGCCAAATGCTTCAAAACAAACAATAAAATTTTGATTGTTTTGAATGGTTGATGAGAAATATAAAGAGAGCAACGTGAGTTGATGTAAAGAGAGAGAGAAGAATGAGTTGTTTGAAAAACCCTCTCAAATCGAAGAAATAGAGAGACAAGATACAAGGGTTTGTTTTGGAGCACTGCCTGAACTCTCTTCATAGCCGAAGCCTCAGGCTTGGTGTAGATAAAAGGGAATCCAACTTCAGAGGCAGACAAAAAAATGACCCGTGGTAGCGAAAAATCCCTCGTAACATCATAACTTTATAAAGAGATACAACAACTATAAAATTATCCATGTCATTTCATCACAGCTGTATTAGCCATTGGCAATCGTCAAATCTCGCTTATAATTTCATAATGCTATGTACAAATCTATTGCCCCATGTAGACATGCACAAAGAATGTAATTGCATTTCACTAGACCCTGAGCTAGCAAACACCAGTCAAAGAACAAAATCAATAGTAGAATCTTGTCTTTTGAATGAAAAAGCATAAGCGGAACTAACATAAAAGTTCAGTCTGACCAGTCTGCACAATGGGAAAGGAAAATGGAGATGGTGAAAGAAACACTAGCAGAATGCACAACTGAAATTAGAGCCTCAAATGGAGGTAGATCACACTAACATAACGGGATGAAACTCAGAGAGCAGCAAGTATATTAAGGAATGTCGAAAGGGAAACAATCTTGCCCTGGCTCTTCGCTTGTGTCTAACCCAATAGAAGTCTTTGGAAAATCCCGCCAGTTCTCTACAATTCTAGTCTCCTTCCGTGTGTAACTCTTCTTCGTCTCAGTTTTCGTATGATTACCTCCTTAATCACAGTACAGGATAAGCTACCTATTACTGTACAAAAACAAGTCCAAACTAGTAAAACAGTTTTCTTAATGTATCATGCCAGAGTATCCGAGCCGCTGAGGTGTGATGCTTCTCTCTGTGATCTATTGTGCTTGCACCAACACAGATATTGAGGGATTGGCCCTACTTCTCCGATAACCCAGGGATGCTGTGCAACAGCCTCTAGAGTCATCCTCTGGGATGGATCTGTAAAATGTGAAATTTGAGAGGGGTAAAAGAACGACTAATCAAAAGAAACATGAACTGGTAGACAGACGATGCGTATCAACAGGTCAAATATGAGAAGTACAAAAGAGACCAACCTTTACAAAGAAGCCCCTCAATTAAGTCCTTCAGCAGAGGGTCCAGATTATCAGGGAGGTACAACGGGTTGTTAACTATCTGGCAAAGAGAGTGGACTTTTTAGACAGACAAAGCAGCTAATGACTGAAAGAAGTGCTAAAGGCGAGTGATGAAGTAATAACATCGCCAGTATACGCTAAAAGATTTCCATAGAAAATAAGCCTCTTGACGTACCTTGTCATAAGTATCCTGGAGAGATTCCCCGAGAAATGGGTAATTTCCAAATATCATACAGTATAAGGTCACTCCAACAGCCCATGTGTCAGCAGCTCTGCCACGATATGTTAAACCTTTCAAAGGAAATCCACATGGTAAGATATAGCAGGTAAAAGTCTCTCTTGAGATCTTGATTCTAATAGGAAGAAAAGACGAACCTAAACAGCACTCTGGTGCAGTAAAAACAGGAGTTCCAGGGGAGCGGCGAAGCTCATCATCATCATCCTACAATTACAGTTAGACCAAGGGTGAAGGAGAATCCATATAAACCCTGTTAAAGGTAGTAACAAAGAGATATCAAAAAATTGTCGCAATTATAATGTTCAGTGTCTGATAGAGTGAAATAAACCGGATCTATAGTAGAGATTATATCCTTAAAATTTAACACTTCCCTAAACCGCAAGGGCATATCTTCACTAAATAGAGAAAAAGAGGTTATGGTTTTTGAACAGTAAATGTACACCAAAATCTTTTCTTTTTAAGATCCTAACACCTAAAAGACCAAAAGCCTACTTTGGCAAATCACTTGGCTAACTACTTTAGTAGAAACCTTGTGCTCCAAGAACTTCCCTTCCAAAACTCAGATTGCAATCAGATTCAGATTAACAAAGAATCCTTAGAGAAGCTCACAAACTTCACTGCATTTGCCAAGAACTTGTGCACCATCGTTAAGGGAAGGTCAATGCTGTTGTTAGGCCTTATAGATACTTAATTGTCTGATTGTCCAAAATGGATGTTATGCCCTCAAGATGTCTGTAACAATGTACATATTTTGTGTGTCATCACAGGTCTTGATGGGGTGACTAAAAAGAAGAAGTTATACATCGAGAATACATAAAAACTCTGCTACTATCACATCTGCACTGGTAAGGAAGAAGAATTACTGTTGGCTTTATATTGATATTAGTTAATGTTTTGATGATGCAAATTATGATTGAGATAATATATGTTTGAATTGCCTTGATGCACTGGGAACACGTATCGCATGACAATGGAAGTCTTTCCTATCTTGAATTCTTAAACACACAGCATGTACCCATCAAATAACAACCATGCAGGTTCAATATATAGACAGCATTTCACCTAAATTAGCATATTTAAGCAGCAAACTGACAGACAAGAGCATGAACACAACTTTTAAGGCACATCTAAATCATATTCCCTCATTTTATTGGACAGAAAATCCAACACAAAGCAATAAACATCTACAAGGACTTACTCCTTCCTAAACATCTTTAGTTACCGTACATATCCTTTAAATAGGAACAGCACATAAGCCACTCAAATGCGCCACTCAAATGGTTCACGTGATGTATCCATGAAGGCTCTGTTTACGTTGAGTGATTTTGTATCAGGAGAGAAAGAGAGAGAGAGAGAAATATGCCAAATCATTTGTGCCTATAGTGGAATTATGTCCTTCAACGAGATACTCACAATGAAAGGGATAAATCATAGGAAGAGAGAAGCCCGTTACCTCAAAAACTTGGCTGACACTAAAGTCACCAATCTTCACCGTGCCAGAAGCAGTAACTAGAAGATTATCAGGTTTAATGTCACCATGCACTATTTTCTGTCAAAGTGGATTAATATTAGAAAAGGCAAAATTAAGAAAAAGAAAAGGAAGAAAGAGGATAAATGATGAGCAAATAGACAGAATGCATGACACTTGCCTATGAAGATCAAAAACCAGATAACAGAATCAATTCTCAGGCTATGTTGGCATGTATGCATATTTTTCTTTTTCCACATTAAAACTTGATGCAAGTATTTAATTCTGAGTTCAAAGGAAGACTCAGAAGGAAGCCGAAAGTATTAAAAATATCTACCACAGAAATGTTGGAAAAGGAAACTTCCCTGGAACATTGACAGTAGAAATAATAAAACTAGTTAACATGCCCCAAAAAGCCTACTGGATACCCTTGAGCTCTTTGGTGCTCAATCACACCAAATGCAGACAAGAACTGTACTATTAGGCATATCAGGGAATTCTTCTCAGTAATCAATATTATCCACATATTAGCAAACAGCTTAGTGCATATCACCACTCATATAAAAGTATTCAACGGTATTCTGAGGCCAAAGTCCGCTTTATTGGAACTTACCAATAAAGTAGGCAAGAAAGCCTCACACTTCACACTCATAATACTCCATACACAATAATCAATATCTCTGATCTCTTAAGATCCAAATGACTGAGCAAACAAAAGACAATTGATGTCTCCATGAAAAAGTCAGAAAGACAGCATCAGCAGATATGGCAATTCTCTTACAAAGCAAGATACAGAAACCAACCTCAACCTTGACAAGTCGACAACACGAGATGGAAATTAAACAACAGCTATCAGCAGACAAAGGTTGACCATAATTTAGGGACGTTAGGTTGACCTTAATTTGGGGACGTTATTACTAAATGGAAAATGCGTGGAGGAAGTTCAGAGGTCATACATGAGCATGAAGATACATCAAGCCGGATACTATATTTCGCAGATACTTCCGAGAAGTATTTTTAGCAAGGCCTCCTGGTGGACCACCACCTTCACAGACCCACTTGCCCTCCACATATTCAAGAACTGAACAAATAGGAAGTTCTAGGTTAAGGGCCTACTTTCTTAGTCCTAATGATTCAGGAATTATACACTTGAAAGAAGATCAAAGATCTATGTTCAGATGCAGGAAAGATGGTCTCAATACTTCCAATCAATTATTTCAGACTATTTTATGTTTCTTTCTTTTTTCCTTGTGAGGTAGATGGACTTTTATGTCCTTTTCTTTCTTGGTTTGGGCTATGGGGGAGGGTGGGAGGAAAGAGGGGTGGAGGGAAGGGGAGAGAAAGAGAGAGATAGAGGGGGAGAGGGCGAGAGAGAGAGAGAAAGAGTCAGAAAGCGAGAAGGCAAAAGAATACCCATGTAGAAGTGATCTGTTGTTGGGTCATCAATCACCTCAATGAGATTCACTATATTGGGATGGCTCAACATCTTCATAATCATAACCTGTAACATATAGAGAAACAAAATTATCTTTTAATGAAGATAAGTAAGAACAAATCCAATTATTGTGCTGCACAATTTGAAGACCAATGTGGTAAGAAAGTTTGTAATGCTCTTAAATGGTTCATTTATCAATTAGTGTGAAGGAATCATGAAGCCCAATCATGTTTGCAGGTCTTTAGATGGCACCAGGGGAAAATTTTACTGCTAAAATTACGTATGCAAAGCCACTAAGTTTACGTTTGTTATACTAGAATGGTCTGGAATGGCATGGCGATACCTGATTCTGATTCCTTTTCTTTTCTTTGGTAAAATTAATTGGAGTTGGAAAACCCATTCCCATAGAATGACTTTCTTGGAAAAGACTAGAAAACCCATTCCTTAGCCAAACTAATGATTAAGTATTCCAACTTAAGTTGGAATCAATAAAAAATAAAATAAAATCACAAAAATAATGTATTTCCATCTATCATCTCAAAAATTCTCAATCGTTATTAAAAATATAAAAACATAAAAAATCTAAAAATTTAAAAAGTTAAAAGTTTAAACATTTCAAAAATTAAAAATATGTGTATCTCTTTCATTTGTTACTATATTCTAGTCGGAACATGTGTACTTTTATTGAATGGTTAACATTCTTTGCTCAATTATGTTAAAAGAAGAGTATATAAATTGAAATATGTTGTTAAAATAGAGAATGATAGAATAAGTAGTGCTATGTTTTATTGTCGATCAAAAGACTAGCAAGAGTATTTTAATTTATGCTCGTCTTTTGTAAAATTAAGGGTTAATTCCACTTAATAATCCTAACTTTTACGTGGAATGACATTTATTAACCCTTTATATTTAGTTTTAGCCACTTATTAACCTTTCGTTGAATTATTGTTAAAAAATTAATAGACAAGTTAGTATTATAAATATTTGGACTAAAGTACCCATGCCATTCAAGCCACAATCCCACACTTTTTTTCTATTTTCTTTTTTTGGGATCCAAACACCAAACACCCACCAAAACATAAATGTACTTTAATCAACAAAAGCCTTCATCTTTATCTTCTTCTTTATTGTGCCGTTGTGATCATCGTCAACACAAACAAAAATCTATTTTTTCATCATCACTCACACACACAAAGATTCATACCAAAGAGACACATGCGAACACCCATCAAATCAAATATACACATGGATAGTTACATAAACTGGTAAACCAATACACTTATGTATAAGCATGGGGAGGGAGGGTTGGGTTGTCTTGGGTTCAGGATAGTACGAGGCTTGGGTTCTATAGTGTGTGTATATATGTTTGTGTGTGTTTGTGTTTGTGTTTGTATGTATGTATTTATGTGCGTATGTATGTCTGTATATAGTCATATTCATACAACATATATGAGTTTCTATATGTATATGATTGAGTACAAGTTTATACATATTTATATATACATATATGAGACTTTTTATAACAATGCACGTACAATATCCTGAACTGTATTGGAGTCAAATTAATTAAAGGCTGAGGATTGATTGTAATTTTTTTTAAAGGATAAATCTTTAAAGGTTTGTAACTTTTAAAGACAAATTTCAAAAATGGGCAATTTAGTAACTATATTGCTTTTATCAATAGAGATATAACTTTGTTAGATTTGACCTATGTCAAGGGTTAATAAGTGGTTAAAGCCAAATCTAAGGGTTAGTAAGTGTCACCACATGTAAAAGTTAGGGTTATTAGGTGGAATTAACCTTAAAATTAATTATCACACACAAACTTAAATTTATACCAAATGAAAGATCTAGTGTAATTGGTTAATTAAATTGATTTTGATTTCATTCCATACTTGTTAAAATAATTTTACCAAACGTATAAAATAAAATAAGCATTCCATTCTAACTTTTTATGGTTTTAACCAAACACAAAAAAAGAATAAGTATTCCAAAAGCATTTTGCCTTGAATGACCATTTCTTTCCAAACCATTCCATCGTATCAAACGAGCTACAAAATTCTAATTTATCAAATAATACATATCCTATGACCAAAAAATAAAAAAAGGCAAATAAGTATCCAGAATACCGGAACAGAAAGTACATGACAAAAAAATCCAATGATAATAGTCCAACTTGAAATGCAAAACCAAGGTTACAAATATGCTCCAATTAGTTCCACAACAATGTTAGTTACCAACAGAAATATCACATACCTCACGAAGAACATCAGTCATAGCAGTCTCAGAAGGTGCCACCCGCTGTTTTAATAAATGAGACTTGTGAAAGGCCTGCACTCAAAGTCAAAAGCAATAAAAGTAAGAAGCCATTTCAAACTTTAAAACCTCCTATTAACTAAACAAAAGATTGTATATTTCCTAAAAAGAACTCAAAGGGACGCTGAAACAACATTTATTTAAAATCACATAGGGTAAAAGGCTCACATAGTTGCATTTATGAAGAGCTACATTCTGAACCGCATGGACTCAAAAATAAGAACCAAAAGAAATATGACAACTATCATAAACACGTGCAAGCATGATAGAAGATGCTACCTTAATAGCATAATGTTTCCCGTCAAGGCTGCTACGGTAAAGAACCTGTCATTTTTGGAATTCCGCCAGAGCAGATAATTAATTACATGATACCAAAACAAGGAAGATAACATCACACCAAAGAATTAAGAGCATACCACTTTTCCATAGCTACCAGAGCCTATCTTATGCTCGCGAACATACTCATTGACCATCTTGTTCCCATTTTCATCCTTGAGAAAAAGAAATTACATAAATAAGACATAACTAAAATAAAGAGTAACTGTTATCCATTAGAATCAAACACTTTGTTCCATGCATTTCATAGACAATTTGATCACGTATGTACCATGTCAAATTGCAGTACTCATAGCCAACTTGAGGTGGTAAAAGGGAAGAAAAAGGGAGAATAAAAGCTCCAATAGGCCCCAAAAGTTTTTGCAATATTTATGAGTAATTAGATAAACTTACATCTAAGCTTTCCAGAACAGGATCGGTCCACAAGAAATCAAGATTCACAATAACAAAAGACAAATGCAGCTAATAAGAAATTATTGCAGAACAAAGATGAGAAACTTTTATCTTCTCAACAGCCATCAGAAAAGATATTCTAAAAACAACATACTGCTGTGAAAACTTGCCTTCTGTAAGTTTGTCAATCTTCATAGGGCATATAAGATAGATGACAAGCCAAAGTACTGCTATATATTTTTTGTTATTTATAATTTTACTCAATAAACTCACATATCTATTCATACATATCCCCGCCCACACCCACAAATAAACAGACACACAACCCACCCCACCTCCTGCAGCCATGGCGAGGCCCCACCTACTTTGCTTTGAGCTAAACTTCTCTTTCAACGGTTGAGATCAGAAGTATCCACTCATTGGGCATAATGTTAGAAGGTGAATGCTTTCATACATCAACAAGCAATAGATATTCATGCCAAACTCACAAGAAACCGATATTCAGTAAAAGAACTAATGGTCAAAAAAGATTATCTTTCTAGTACTAACCTCTGAACGTATGAGTTTGTTGGTTTCCTTGACAGGAACTTCTCTGCAAATGAACCCATTTTGAGCTCTGTACATGAGGATCTCTTCTGACCGTTTAACCGGGCTCCGAAATTCGCCATCATCCTCGTCTCCAGTATCAATTACGTAACCATTATCAGTACCTACTTCTTCATCTTCTACCTCTTCATCCACTTCTTCAGTCACATCTTCATCGACATCTTTATTCAACAAAAGTTCCCGTGAAGTATTATTACCCAATCCACTGAGGGGCCTTTTCTTTTGGGACTTCCTCAAAAAGGAAAACCCAAAACAACCACAGCATCCCATTTCTGTCACTTTCTCAACCGGATTCCTTTTCATAAACATTATTAAAACCTAATTTTTCCGACAATATGCAAATATACCAATGTCCGCAAAACCTGAAAATCAAACATTATCCATTGATTCAGTAACCTGTCTAACTAAATTCCAAGTTAGCTAAGGGGGGTCATCAAATTTTCTCCAAAATAAGGCTTACAACTAAAATATAACATATGAAAAACTTCAATAGAAATTTCTGCAGATGATAACCTTGATTGTAATGGCAATAAGTGGAGTGGGCTTCGGGCCCTAATCAGCTATACTATTGTAACGGATGCCATTCAGCAAAATGCAAGAAACAGCTGATCAAGTTAATTCCCCTTTGATCAAACCGCAACATATTAAAAACTCCAGCTTAAAATACCAGTATTCAGGGCACTCAATCCCCTTTCTCCTCAAACGAACACATTCACGATTGTCGATGCTTCAGTTTTTGCCACAATTATAATAAAAAACAGACAAAAAAGAAAAAGAAATTGTTATATACTACAATGAAAATAATATTCAAAAGACTAGAATAAAATAAAGGGAAATTGAGCATACAACGACGGTTAAAATCATTCAAATTTGAATCTTTCTATAAATTAATGACAAATAATGCAATAGTTAATCAAATTAAATCACTATTACTTAAACTAAGCCGCCTGTAAGGGCAAAAAAATTAGCACATGGCAACGGCTAAAATCAATCAAATTGTAATCTTTTTCCATTTTTCTTAACAAAAAGAATGGAATCATCGACCAAATTAAAATGAATATTATTCAAAATTGAAATTTTAGAAGAGATTAATGCAAAAAAGGGGCAAGTGAGCATATAACAACGGCTAATATAAATCAACATTGAACCTCTTTACAAATTAATCAAAAATGATGAATAAACAACCAAATCAAAACAAATATTATTAAGTGAAGCTGATAATAGGGGAGAAAAAGAACCATATAACGACAGCTAAAATAAATATAATTGAATCTTTTTTTCAGAAATCAACGACAAATAATGCAATACTTAAAAATCTAAAATGAATATTACACAACCGAACACATAGAATGCAAATTTCTGGCAATATCTCTAAAAAAATTGATGAAAAATAAGTTTCACCTACTTACCAATTTGGGGAAAAGAGTAGCTCTGGCGTAAATTAGAGAAAAAATAAAAATAAAAAGAGATCTCACTCGAGCTGCAGAATTTGATTACTCTTCAAATTTTGAAAATTTACAGGTTTATTTATTGAGAAATTAAAATAAAAAGGGGAATTTTTATGAGAAATAGGTGAATCGAAAACCCTTTGCAGGTGGGTATGGAGGCAGAGAGAAATCAAAGGAGAGATGTTCGGCGATTTAGATATCAAATGAAATATATAAAATAAATATTGGGGCGATGTTGAACAGTTTTGAGAAAATTTGGGGTAGAAATTGGTAATGTTTGATTTTGTAGGGACGATCTTTAAAAATATACAAAAGAAAGATTTTCCTTCTTTTTTTTTTATCACAACAGAGGACATTTATTAACCATAAGGAGTCAGAAGTCAACGAACCCAGATAGAAACATACACACACAGTTCAGGACATTAAAAAGCCCCACAAGCTTATAAGGGAAAATGTGAAAGAAAATAAAAAAATTATGTCGTTTGAAAGTAGGAAAGAAAAAAGATAAAAAGTAGTTTACGTAGGGTAGAGTTAACTTTTTTATTTTGTTGATAGAGACTTCTTAATTAGTAATGGAGAAATGGTTCTATGTTTAGATTACTTAATTAAAAAAGAAGATGGAAATGAAATAATAATTTTAAGGGCAAGGTTATTAACAACTTCGTAAATACTTTTAAGTAATTAAAGATATGTTTGTGTTTTTCTTTTTTTTTAATTTAATAAAACAAATTAAATATAGGGAACGATTTTTTCTTTAAAGAAGTTTCAATTCCCTCTCTTTATCTAGCCATAAAATAAATCCGGGGATTAGTGAATCTCTCCACTTTTTTCCTTTCTTTGGAAAAGTAAATTCAAAAAAGTTCAGAGAAATTTTGGGGTGGAAAATGATAATTTTGAAGTTATAGGGGACAAAAGGGACAATTTTCCAGTGTGGCACTAGTTGACTGGTGAGCAAATGGTACAAGCTGTCATAGTTCCCTGACAACCCAACAGTCCAACACCCCCCCCCCCCCAAAAAAAAAAAACCAAGAAAACTAGAGCAACAATTGAAGCTGATAAAGAAAAAGAAAATGATTGTGAACGACGAAACCTTTTTTTTTTTTTTTTTTTTTGGGTCAAAGTTAATGAAGATACTTTATTCACCTATAGTTTGGGTGGATTTTCGAAATCCAAGACCAATCTTTGCAAGGTAGAAGACTTTTTTCTCAATAAAGTAAGTTAAAGTCAAGCAAATTACGGTTATATGTTATAATGTAAATCACTGTTATATGTTATACTGTTTAGTGTTATTGTCATATAAAATTTACAGTATATAATAAATACTTATTGAAAATTTAGTAATTTTGGAATGAACAAATTGCACTTATATTTATACATCTCTTTGTAAAAATTAAATTGTAGAAAAGTGATAATTTTGTCATAGATTACAAAGTGAAAAGAATTTATGGAATTAGAAGAGTCGAGAGAATATGAGGGCAGAATATCTAAATTTTATTTTGGATTTTACCTGATCCAATCGAATTGGAATTTTTCATGTGTAAAATTAATCAAATAGAAAAGTTGATTTTTTTACTTTTATAGGTTAATGTAATTTAAGATTAATTTGTAATTGTTTGAATTTAGATCATTGTAATTTAAATGAATTCAAACTTTTTATATTTCTTTTCTGCAACTTTTCATATCTATTTTTAAATATAATTTCAATTAGTACAATGTGATTTAAAAAACAACAAAAATGACAAAAAGAAAAAAAAAATCACAAACTCAAAGGCCCCAAACCCGAATATATAATTTTGGTACAGTTTTATAATTTTTAATACCTAATTAAATAGCTTCCTTTTCTTCTCAAAGTGAAAATTTTAGACCTAAAAATTCAAAAATCCGAACCTATTTCCACTCTTAGGTGAAAGCTATAACTTTTTTCAATCTAGATTAGCACAAAAGAAAACCTATTTACTTTTTAATCTAGTCTAAATTAGCATGATATATTTAACAAATAATATAAAATTGAAAATCATAACTTGAATTTAGAAAACCTGAAACCCAAAATCAATGAAATTCCATTATTTTAAATACTCAATTTAATAGTTTTTTAGCTTTTGAAAATTCAAAAAATTGTACTAAAAAATCCAAACGAGTTTGTATCGTTAACCAGATCGAACCTGAAATGGAAAAAATCAAAAGTTCAAAAGCGAAAAGGCGTGATTAGTAGAGAAATAAAAAAGAGAATGCATATCATTTTAATTGGGAAGGAAAAGCGGAAAAAATACATTAGATGTAAAATTATCCAATTGAATAGTTTTTTTTTTCCCCTTTATATCATTTGCCTCATCCATATCTCTCTACACATGCATAAGCCATCATCTCTTTTATTTAAATTTCTTTCACCTTCATTTATTAGCTCATCCATATTGCTTGAATCCACTTGACTTTTATAAGTCGAAAGGTTTAAATTAACTGGGCCTTCTAAGTTTTGTATAGATATCTACCAAAATATTTTTAGACTTAACTTTACACATATCTATAACATCGAGATCACATCTTAAAAGTACCAACTCATCATCTAAGTTCCTGCTAGGTGTCCTATAATAAAACCCAAAGTCATAGTCATGACCAACATATTTAGTAATTTCATGCAAATGACATAAGTCCATCGTATCAACAAATGATACACTGCTCCTGACATATATCATTCTCCCAATCTTTTTAAATTGTCCACCAGGATGTAGCTTTATAGAAAAATACTTTGGAGCAACAGTATTGCAAATTGTCAACCATTGTCCACTCTTGTTTAGACGGTGGAATGTAAATGCTCAATTGCTTCATTTTAGTTGGGATACAGTTACTCTTTGGATTAAACTTAGGAATGTCCCATGTACTCTCATCACACATGGAGGATTAAGTTATATTGCTAGCACTTTGGGCTACCCATTGCAAATGGATAGACTCATGAAATCTAGAACATTTGTGGGGTTTGCTCGTGTTCACATCAAAATGGATCTCTCTAAGTAATTTTCGGACTACATATATGTGAAATTAAGGAACGAAAAATGGGCAAAGATTGATGTTGAGTAGTGTATGAAAGCCCCTTTTTTGCTCCACTTGCAAAATTATTGGATACTCCCTCTCGACACGCCCTCATGCAATAAATCACAGTGCTCCAAAGTTTGTTTCGCATTTGGAAAAGAAGAAGGATGATGCTTGGAGAAGCTTCAAGACTAAAAAAGTGTGGAGGAAAACTTACAATGTGGATCCCAAGCCTTTTTCAAGTGTTGAGATCCCTCCAAATAAAAATCAAGAAGGAAAAATAGAATATAAGCCCTCAGCCTCACCATCAAATGCTCTTTTGGCAAATAATCGGTTTACTTCTCACCAAACAAATGGTCTAGAAACAAATGATGTTGAAGTGAGTTCTTGTAATGAGAAGAAAGAGGAAGAATTAGTGGGCTGCCACATTGAGGATCAAAATGGTTAGGAGATTGATGCTTGTGTTGTTAGAGATGATATTGAAGGAGATAAAATTGTTAGCCCAGGAGTGGTTACAGCCTAGGGTAATGTTGACCCTTCACTTATTCCCCCTTGAGTTTCTTTTCTTCATTTGTTTGTTCTCTTTCTCTTTCCATTTCTTTCTGTGTTGATTTTGGGATATTTCTCTCATTTTGTATTGCATACCCCTTAAACTTTGTCTTGGTTAATATTGTTGTATTTTTTGGTTTGAAGGGTTTGGATGGTTTGTACCTACTTTCCAGTAATAAAATCTTACTTATTTCAAAAAAAAAAATATGGCATATACCATTCAATTACCACAATTTGACCATGAATGACAAAAACACATTTACTATTCAAATTAGAAAATGTACCTACACACTGGTATGCCATTATATTTGAAATGTTAAATGCAATATATTTGCCAAAAGTCATCGTTATCATGCCAAACCCTATATCCACATTTACCATTCTTTGAACCCACAAAATAAACTGTTAAAGTTTGAGTATAATGTTTACCCTGCAACAATTTTTTAATTGTAAGTGTTTGAGTATAATATTTACCACACTACAATTTTTGAATTGTTAGTCTTTAAGTATAATATTTTTCACAAAGAAGTCACCATGGCATACTAGAATTACCATTCTGAGCAACAACATGAAGATAAAACTTACCTATTGTTCATTGGGGTTAGACTTTGTAGCCATAGATGGTTTTAGGACGAGTCTTTAGAATGAACCACCATTCAAGCCATCAATTTCATGAACCATAAATAATTTTTGCACTGTTAATTTAGTGATTGTGGTGAAAATGAGATTCTAGAATTTTTTAGGGGAAAAAACGCTTAGTAGTTGAGATAGAATGAGGGAATAATCAATGAATAAGAAGAAATAAGGGGTTGGTCCTTTGTTATGCCAAATTTGCCCTTTATTCTATCGTTATTGTCTAACCACAAAATTTTTAGCATCAAAATTTTGGATGAAATACCGTGATAGTATAACACTCTCTCACATTGGTTTTGTGTAAGTTTTGTATTCCATTTCTAATAGCTTAAGTTGGCCATTACTATTATCACAGGCTTAAATATATTAGGCTTAATGTAATAGTAGACCAGTAATTGAGCCTCGGTCATTATAAGTGGTGCAAAAGTAGGCTCTGGGCAGATTTCACATTGAATTTCATGCTACTTGAGGATCTTGGACTATGTTCTATTTGTGTTATAAGGATCCGATTGTAGTTTTGTTTGTATTCTGGAGTGGACTATATTTTGTTGAGACTATGTTCTGTTTATGTTATAGGGATCTGATTGTAGTTTTGTTTGTATTCATTATGTTAGTTCTATTTGTATTCTAAGGTGGACTATGTTCTATTGACACCATGTTCTGTTTGTATTATAAGGACCCGATTGCAGTTCTGTTTATATTCTGGGGCTCTTAAATTGTGGTTCTTTGTTTTGTTTGTGTTATAGGGATCCAATTATAGTTCTGTTTATGTTATGGGGATTCGATTGTAGTTCTATTTGTGTTATGGGAATTCAATTGTATTTCTGTTTGTGTTACAGGGATCCGATTATAGGTCTGTTTGTATTCTAAGGTGGACTATGTTCTGTTGAGATAATGTGTGTGTTCGACAACAGCTTTTCAAGTAGCGTTTAGTGTTTTGACTGATCAAAACACTATTTTGCTAAATTATTGTTGTTCGGTAAACTAGCATTTCAAGCAACTTTTTACGTAACTTTTAGCATTTCAACTAGCGTTTCTCAAAAACTAAAAATTTTAGCATTTCAGGTAGCTTTAGTTTTTCAATTTTTTTTGGCAATTCTACTCTTTTTGCACTTTTTGATTTTTTATTCTTTCTCCAATCTCTGTATATATATTTACCTTTTCTTTCACAAAAATAAATAAGAAATAATATAAAAATTAATTTCAATTTCTATGCAATAATTAACATTACTAAAAGCATAAGTTTTATTTGTACTTTTTTTTACAAAATAATTTTGAATCTATTAAAATTAATTTTTGCAATATTAATATAAATGTTTTATAAAAAAATTAGTTATACTTTAATATTAAAATATGATTATGAAAATAAATGTCTAATTATGAAATATATTATCTTATTCCTATAATAATAATAGTAATTACAATTATCATAATAACAATAATAATAATAACATGATAACAATGTCCTTTTCCGTCATTTAGCATTCATCAGCTAATCTGACAGCTAATTTTACTGAACACATTTTGTTCAATCATTTAGTTAAACAACTATCCACTAACAGCTAAAATACAACAGCTATCATCTATCCCACTAGTTATTAGCTACTCTAACAGCTAAATTTGCTAAACAGACCCTATGTTTTGTTTGTGTTATGGGGATCCAATTGTAGTTCTATTTGTACTTTGGGGTCCTGAATTGTGATTCTATTTATGTTTGACACGACGAAAACAAAACATTGATTTTGTAAAATTTGTATTTTATTTACAATGGCTTGAGATCACTATTATTATCATATATTTAAGCATTTTGGGTAATGTGATAGCACGCTAATAATTGAGTTTGGATTGTAACAAATACGACTAACAGAAGTCTTATAACTAAAGTGAGAGATTAAAATGAGTATTTTAAAAATTGAGATTTAATTATCTCAAAACTAATAATCGAAAGACAAATAGAGGAATAACAATTACCCTTACTTTTGACAAAAAAAAAATATTAGCATAGGTCAACTAGTCAATGACAAATCAAACCTGTGGCGGCGGTGCGCACAACCACCCCAACCCCAGAACAAAAGTTACAAATTGCTAACTGATAAATGTGTAAAAAAAAAAAAAATGGTGGGAGTAATTAGTTAGGTATTAGTAAATGAGAAGGAATAGGTGAGATGGGTTGTAAGTAAATAGAAGGGCAGGCACAAAGTTGTGCCCCCAGGGGCATAGGTGAGTTGGTAAGTGGCCAGGTGATTAGGGTGGAGACACCCTGACAACGCGGGATCGAGTCCGTGTGGCGGCAGTATTCCGCTGAAATATTGCGGGGGCTGTTGCTGGATTTTCACGCCCGTTGGTCCTCTCCCTGGTCGGGCTGCCACTCACGCACATCCCTCGATTTACCTCCCACCTGGTTAAGGGGCCTCTGACCAGGTGAGAAAGGGGTTCTCCTTTGGTTAACCCTTTTGAAAAGTTACAAATTGCAGTGTGCGCTCTGCTGCGTTCTTTAGTGAAGCAAACTTTGACACGTCCCCCGCTACACACAAACAGAAGAGCCTCTTTGGCCACCTTTTAGCCTTCACATATAAAAAAAAAAAACTAATAGCTA
This sequence comes from Cordia subcordata, assembly GCA_028554755.1. NCBI lineage: Eukaryota > Viridiplantae > Streptophyta > Magnoliopsida > Boraginales > Cordiaceae > Cordia > Cordia subcordata. The sequence continues at coordinate 4,414,494 of JAPTOF010000007.1, forward strand.
AAGGTACTCATTTGTGGTAAAGCTTGCGGGTATCATTAGCAGCAGTAATAACAATGGTGGTAGGCGTTCTTGCTCTCCAGGGTTCTTTCAATGAACACATTTCAGGTACCCTTACCACCTTTCCTATTATATATAAAATCCCAAGTATTATTACGTTGATATGTTGGAGGAAATTTTGTGGGTTTGGAGGTAATAGAGGAATTAGCCAAGAATATAAAATGGAATTTATAGAATAATGGGAAAAAGAAGGCATAGTTGGGTTTGGTTTGGATTGATTTAGTTTGTAATTTATGATTTTTTTTTTTTGGGGTGGTGATGGGCCAGCTTTGAGAAGGCTAGGAGTGAAGGGTGTGGAGATAAGGAAGCCAGAACAGCTTCAGAGTGTGAGCTCTCTCATTATCCCTGGTGGAGAGAGCACTACCATGGCTAAGCTTGCTGAGTATCACAACCTGGTAATCACCTCTCTCTCTCTCTCTCTCTCTCTCTCTCTATATATATATATATATATATATATATATATATATACACACACACATCTCATGCCCATACACTTAAACATATAAGATAAATGGTGGAAACTTTTGATGAAAATTGACAAAGGGGGTATATGTATAGAGCAAAGATTGAATTTTTATGCTTATCCTAACGTGCTGGATACAGCAATGTTTGAACTTTTATGCTTACATCGGGGTGGTGAATAGAGTAAAGATTGGATTTTTATGCTTGCGATAAGGAAGTGAATACAGTATTTCTATGCTTACATCGAATTTTTATGCTAACGTCGAGCAATAGTTTTGTCACTGTTTTCTTCTTTTTTTTGGAGATGGAGGATTTTGCTGTCCTTGATGAATTTGGTAGGGTGGAATTTGGATATAGGTATTAGCAGAAGGAAAATAACACTTTTTTCATGGTTGTATTGCAATTATTCATTTATTAGCACCCCAACTGAACCTGAACACGCAAACATAGTTTTCCCATTTTCTTCTCTGAAATAATTCTTGGGAAAGGAGTACAAATGGATTGGGTAAACATTTCCATGTTATAGCAATAGATTCATCTTGCATAATATAGATGTTAGTGGCTATCTTGCTCAGTGGAGCTTTATCTTTGTTTTGTTGCAGTTTCCTGCTCTGCGCGAATTTGTGCAAACGGGGAAGCCAGTTTGGGGGACATGTGCAGGTCTTATCTTCTTGGCAAACAAAGCCACTGGTCTGTATCCATTTCCGTCAATTTGTGCCTTTAGCTTGCCATCTTAACTAGTAAAACATCACTATACTTCTCTTTGTGGAGATCATAATTCTCTTTTTACATGTAGTCCTGTGATGCTTTTCAGAGAAGAGTTGTCATCTGATTATGTCTGCTTTTCTACTCTTTCCAGGGCAAAAAACTGGAGGGCAAGAACTGGTTGGGGGCCTTGACTGTACAGTGCACCGGAACTTCTTTGGAAGTCAGGTAGTTTTAATACCAGTATCAGATTGAGTAAAATATGATATGGACAGGTCTTCAAATGCATCGAAATCCTCATATATTTTTATCTTTTACTTTCTTTTCTTGTAAAACATTCTTACATCTGCAAGCATTTAATCAGTTGATCTAATAAGCTGAGCAGGGCATGCCTGATAGTTGAACACTAAAACACTTGTCCTGGATTCTATGAGGCTGCTTCAGTCAAATTATAGTCTTTATAATGCTTTTTCATTTTTACCTAAAGGAAAGATCCCTTTTTCTTTAAACACTTATGGTGTATAAGTTAAACTTTTTGCAAAGAAAACCTGGCAATTAGGGATAGACATTTCACCAGTTACAATATCATTGTTGCATGTAATCGAAGCTTCTCTCCCTAGCTGACAACATGAGCTTATTATGTTCTGCAACAGCTCCAAAGCTTTGAGACAGAGATCCCAATTCCTGAGATAACAGCTAAAGAAGGAGGTCCTCCAAGTTTTCGAGGTGTGTTCATCCGAGCTCCTGGAATCCTTGAGGTGGGGCCAGACGTTGAAGTGCTGGCAGATATTCCTGTCCCATCCAACAAAAGTAACACCACTGACCGTGCCATTCAGACCCAAGAGGTGTGCCTCCACATTTTACTTTTATTCTATCCCGTTTACGTCTATTCTATCCCTTTGCTGGTTCTATTATGTGTATCTGATATGGACATATTAATTAATTGACTACAAAATGGAGGAGTTTTTATTCCATTCATATTTAAGTATTAATCCATTCTTTCTTTCAACAAGTACTCTTCTTTGTATCTTCTCTAGTTAGATTACAAACTGAAGGACTTTTCCTAGAAGGAAGACTGAATGCACAACTTTGAATGTGTGAGTGTTTCTTTGGGGCCATTAACTGTCTCCAAAAGAAATTGCACAAACTACAATTTGTCTTATGGTTCATTCCATGTTCCAGCGGTTTGATATGGAGTTGAGCCAAGGTTTATTTGGAGAAAAAAAAGAAAAGTAAGCATATACGGAAGGGAAACATGCATATGCCCTAATTGCATACTATGTATGTGAGACATTGCAAAGGGTCATGCTTTGAAGGAAAATTGGTCTCCTCTTCCCCTCCAATTTCTAATTCAATCTACAGAATCCAACTTTTACGAAAGTTGGATTTTCATATTATGGAGTTTGTTGAATTGACAAATTTGCTGCTCACTGCAATTTAGACTTGAGGACTCTTTCATTTGAGCAAGAGGTAAAAAAATATTAGTTATTTTTGAAATTGACTCTTTTCTGCAACGGACCAAAAATGAAGCATGGACACTAATTATGGGACAGCAGGGAAACCTTTTGTAATGAAGGTCTCCTTTTGGACTGCTGATTGCTATGTTAATGATGTCACTTCAGATATAGCTCTATGTTAAGAATTTCTGGGGATGATAACTGCCCTGATTGAAGCACGACTGACATCATAGGTGCATCCGACATGTGACCATGATAACCTTGTTTCTTCATATTATAAGGCTATTTGATAATCTTTAGAAATGATATTGCAATATTAAGTTGCTGCAGAACATACGAGTTTTGAATGCTCAGCACTCTTAACCAATGTTAAATGTATTTTGGCTCTTAGAAGCCTGGGGTTGGAGGGGATAGCCCTGAAGCATCTTACATTCTAATGCTGTTTTCCTCCTTCCTTTTAGTCTAGAGACCTTGACAATAAAGGGCTTTGCTCCTATTGCGAATTGTATAACAATTGATGATTTGCACCTAAAAAATTTTTTTTGGTGCACTTGAAGTACTAATAACCAGGCCATTCTTATTTCTTGTCAAATGTGATGTTTTGTTATTGCGATTTCAGGAGAAAATTGATACCAATTTGACTTTTTATATATTTTGGTGCTTCAGGAGAACAACTCAGTTCGTGAAGAGAAAGTAATCGTTGCAGTGAAGCAGGGAAACCTGCTAGCAACTGCTTTCCACCCAGAACTAACGGCAGATACAAGATGGTATGTCTCTTCTGCAATTGAAATTGATGTTTATTGTGAAACTTTACCTTTAAGTACAACATTTTTTTTATGCAGGCACAGTTTCTTCTTGAAGATGGGAAGTGAGATTGAAGATGGGAGTTCGAGTAGCAGTCCACCATCTGGAGATTTAAGCTTCTATGAACGACCCAAACTTGATCTTCCTATATTTCAATAGCAACACTGCAAGTACGAGAAAGAAATATAAAGTATACGAGGAAAAATATATTCTCTGGCAGCAATTCTTATTATTTTTTTTCACTTGCAGCTTGCATCTAAATGAAATGTTTTTCTAATAATTCTTTATTTCTTTTCACTTACAATTTGCATCTGATTCTAATGTTTTTCATTAGATGATGTACACGAGTATAGGGTGATTGCCTTCTGCTTTACGAATTATCGGTGGTGTGATCTGCTCAAAACTTGGTTTTTGTCCAAAGGGGCAAAATCTAGATGAAACCTATGCTATATGATAGATTTGCCTTCATGGTTTTGGTAAAATTTTCAAAATGGTAGCCATCGCGATGCCGCGTGTAATTGATTTTCCATCTTGTACTTCTGTTTTTGTCATGTGTCGTTGATTTTTGAACCATCATTGTTTTGAAGGTGTGTTGAAGGTTTTATGACAAATCTATTTGGAACTTGGGGAAAATATTGGGGTCGGTGCTAACAAAGTTCAGTTTTTTGACAACGTTACAATATTACAAAAGAAATCTACAAGTAAATCTCTGATCTGTCGTTAGCTGATGGTTTGCCTGTATCTTAAAGCTTCTTGTTTCAATATGGTTTTTCTTTTCGGGTCGAGTTATAGTTATTTCAAAACGGTATGTAATCTACTAAAAAGAAATAAAGATAAAGAAACAGTTAAAAATTCATTTCAGCAAGATGCTGGCTTTTCTCTAATGAATTGCTCCATCTATGTAAAAAAATACTTTTATTTTCAGTTGGCATTAACTAATTACAAAGGTTCAGTTCATTACACCAGTGGGAGACAATTGCTTTTGTTTCTTTTCTGCAGTTAGTGTGTATAGTATCTCAAGTACATGAAGCTTCCACAGCCAAACTCTTTGTAACACCTACACATGGATCACCAAACATATTGATCGATACTCCAAGACTGCAGCTACTTGATCCAAGACATGCCTGCAAGAGTTTAGCCATTGCAAGTGACGAACGACTCGTTAGTATCATACGAACCCATAAGCGAACGGGAAGATTTTTAAAGTACGCGCTACGCAAAAAGAATATGTAATCAAACCTTCTCTACGATGGATAGCGCCTTGGCGCTGCTGCACCGGCCATGGCTAAAACTTCCACATGTTCCACGAGGAGTACCGAAGCTTGCAAACTTGATAGAAGAAATGACCTGAGTGGGCAATGGGCATTCCAGTGACATTGCCGGTTTGGCTTTCTTTCTTGTCTCTCGGTCGGATGTCCACATATCAACCGGAACTGGATGGGACTGGGAAACTCGAGAGCATAGACTTCCTATTTCTCTTGTGGCAAATGACAGCTTTGTTGGATCCCCACCAACTTCCTCAAACAACACCAAGACATTTCCACTTGCTTGTAGCCATGAACGAGGTACATGGTAACTGCAAAGCTGAGATCAGTAGAAAGAATGCTTAAAGAAACCAACATCCGAGTAGAAAAGTAGATCACTTACAACTGCTGAGATGGTTTTCCACAATTCTTGAGACATTTGTGGTCATTATAAGGTCCTTTATAGTTGCACGAGTCAGTGCAACCGCTATTTGGAGCGCTGTAGGTTGGCCAGTAACGCCCAATGCTTTGTCCATTTACCCATGCTTCACCTTTTCCCAAGCCAGTGAAGTCTAGTGCCACAGGAGTATCACCCGCAGGAGCATCAAAAGTAGTCTGAACAACAAATATTGCTTTAAAGTTGTATCGTAGAAGAAGGCAAGGCATATCGGAAGTAAAATGATGAAGAATTAGAATACGAGATAAAAGCTTGGAAGAGTAGTGATCATCGATCAAGTCTCAGAGTCTAAGTTTCTCATTCAAGACGACTTTAGATCCAAAATTGTATGATTCTTAGCAAATAAACAGAGTTTTAGATTAAAGCTTCCACGCATTGGATTCAAAGCTTTCTATAACTCCACTTAGCAATCAATTTCAGTAGGTTGTCAGGAAACTAAGCTACATTTAAGTATTTTTACTCTTATTTAGCTCCAGAGAAGTGAGAAGCAAGATATATCAGTCCATACAAATAAAAAATTTTCTCGATCGCTTGACGATGCATGCCTGTGTCAAGAAGACCAATCTCCTAACATGTTTTCCAAATTCAAAGGGACTAATCCTCTTCTAGTCACCATCAATTTCGAACACAAAGCACAAGGTCACAAAAATTGGTTGTTGACAAGGATCATTCAAGCGAGAAATAAAGATCCTTTAGCTACATAAACCATATGAACCATGATGGGTTGAAGATTACCTTGTACCATATCAATGGTTGCTTTCTGGGCAAAGCAGAACCAGACTTCCACAGTGAGGAAGTTCCACTAGATAAGCCTACCTCTTCCCCTTGCAAACCAACCTACAACCAGAGTCCCAAATTAGGGAGATAAGATTGACGAACAACAAGGATGCAATAATTATTTTCATCGATGAAAGAAAACCTTGCAGGTGAACTAATTTTACAGAAATCTGAAAAGTGAAAAGCTAGCGTTGCTTTCATTGTGTGACACATATGGGAATGAAACATTCCATAAACTATCTCAGAGAAACTTTTTCAAGATATTTTCTTGAGAGAATTTGAATCACCTGAGCCCATGGGTACGTGTATAATGGAAATGACGGAGTATGCCTTCTTAGAACTAGAATTTTCTCCAAGTGAACCTCTGTTATCTTTCTTATTACGAGCAATAAAGAAAAGATGCAAAGTTTTCATTGCCTTACACAGTTTGCTAAATTCTGAAAAGCACCTCTGGCTAAAATTACCAGGCATGTGCTCTTTGTTGATGCCATAATTTGGAAGTGCAAATGATGGTGATCTTTTGAAGAAAACTTCAAAATTGCGGTTCAAGAATAAAGACATTAAAAGAGAAATGGTATAGAATGAGAAAAACAACCTGATATGTCCACTTCTGCGATGATAGATCTAAGGTAGAACCACTCTTTGAATCTTTGAACAGCACAGGACCAGTAACCCCTGCACCCCATGTGTCAAAGTGGGCTCCATAATTCTGAAGTTTAGTAGAGAGGTCGGTATTAGATTACCCTTCTTGGAAAAAATTGATTACCACGATCTACTGAGAGTACTGGAACTATGACTAGTTTCCGACACGACCATTGAAACTATAAGGTGGTAATGTTTGCCACTAAATGCTTTCATAGAAAAGATCTGGAGATCAAACCTGGAGCCCAACAGTCAAACTCAAGAGATCAATTTTGTTTGTTCCAGATATGAGGGTGATAGGAACATCTAGTGTAACTTCACGGTTACTACTGCTGCCGCCTCTAGTACTCCCTGAAAATAGTTAATAGCATGTAGTAATTAATTGAAGCATTACTTGAATAATGAGCAGACTGATTAATAGAGGAAGATGCATATATAAAAACTCTCAAAGTTCCATAAGTTATTTCACTTCCCTCAATCAAATAGACCCCAGAATGTCTTTCTTATCATCAGGCTCCATTCAAAAGCGATATTACTTGTTTCTGAACGTGTAAAAGCAACAATACTTGCATCTCAAATTCATTTCCAACTTCAGAATTCTATATTTATGTTCCAGAACCACAACTGCTGGGATTAAAAGATCAGTTTGCTGAGTACCAATTCGAGGTAACCTTCACTCCGTCATTGTCAGGAGCTCGTGTTTGTCATGTAAGATGACGGACGTAAATGTTATTTGCTAAGCTTAATTTTACAAATCAATCCTGCTTGTAAGGATTAAGTTCTGATAACACAATCATTAACTCACTTATTAACTATATAATATTTCCCATCTCTTAATAGCTTTATATGGCTAGTAAATAATTTTTTTTATTCAGTAGAACAACATGTAAGAAGCTTTGACAAAATAACCAAATCAAAAGGATGTCAAAACAACAAAGTATGCAGGAGACGCTGATAAGAAAGTATATCATCAAAGAGAAGGAAATTCCTTGCAACACCATTCATTTCCCATTACCTGCAAGCTTGCTGTTCACAAAAGCATGAAGTGCATGCCCCAGCGATTTCACATGAAGAACAGTTTGAGATCCATCTTGAAGAAAAGGTTCATCACCTTTGATCTCGATACTGAAAAATTAAAAATAAGGATTTTTTCCCTAAAAAAATTGAATTTGTTTGGGGGGTGGAGTGATAAATGGTCTTCAAGAAAGCAACTTCAATTTCAAATCATTGACGTACCTCAAAGAATACCACAGGTAATCACTTCTATCAGCAGTTGTATTTATTTGCTCTAATAGCCCAGGTTTCGTGAATGCATTATCACTTGATATTCCAACACGTTCATTCACCCAACTCCAACCTGAGAATGATGCACCTGAAGTAACTTCATCTTTTGAAGATAGACTAACAAATTTTGGAATGGTAGCCATAGAGCTAATCTGCCACGGATCAATAGTTGATAGTTGATAAGAGAATCTCATGGCAGGAAAAAAAATGTAAATGGATAGCTTCCATCCAAAAAGAAGTTGGCAAAATCTGAAACTATAGGATTGCCAGACAAACCTTTGCAGTATTAAATACTACACTTTTGCAGTCAGGTAATATGCTGACAGACCATGCAGGCAAATTATATGAATGGCCATTGAACTTCACAGTTGCATCAGATTGGGTGTTCACATTGGCAATAAAAGCTGCGCAGGAGCCTGACGCTGTTTTATACACACTTGCCTGAAATAGAATGGTTTACTTTTAGTATCCAAGAGCATATAAAGCAAGATAACTGATTATACAGACCAACAGAGCATGAAAAACTGATTGATTGCATAAACATGAAAAAATGAGTGATCCCATAAGCTAAGAGAATCTTAATGAAGTCAAGAAAGAAACCGTAAGGAGTCCAAAGATTCGGCAGTTATGCTGGCATGGAAAATATCCTCTTAAGACATATAAGGTTGCCCATCCAAGTGATGACACGATATAGTTTTATTTGGTCAGAGACCCTGTAAACTCAACGCAATCAGTAGCTCCAACTGGCCTATGGGCTCTGTGTTGTCCTTATTAATTGTAAATAATAACAGCATAACTTATTTCTGGCATGGAAAAATTATAAGCTATATCAAACTTCGTGTGACGTTGAATATTAGAAAATCCAAAGGAAGTTTGAGAAACTATCATTTTAAAGGTGATCACTTCGCATGTGATAGTAGGCACCAGAAGACAACAGTATTGGATTTCGCTGAAGAAACAACATCAACAAATTTAGTGGAAAATGCAGAAACCAAATGTGTGAAAAATTTTCATGGATGAACTTGTGAATTCAGGAAAAGATACAAGAAAAAGTGGGTGAGAACTAGCATGATGATATTAGGGGCTTGTTTGGATCGACTTTCTTCTGAAAACAAAAAATGGGAAAGCATTTTTTTCCCCCAATAAAAAGCACATCTTTTTTGTAATAAGTATTTGGATTAGATTTCAAAAAAGCTAAAACTTTGAAAAAGGTTCAAACTAAGCTTTTTTCAGAAGTTAGAAATTTTAGCTCCTCAAGAAAGCACTTCTTTTGGAAGTTTTAGAAAAAAGCCAATCTAAACAAGCCTAATGGTGTAATAGTGTTAGATGGGCCACCTTTTGTAGTCATTACTATGAGTTGATTTCAATTTCTAATTAATGTAACAGGTTAGGGATCTAGAGTTATTTGAAGCTCCATCAAGGTTAACTGAATCAGGAACTATAAAAAATTTTCTGTGAGACTCGAACTTCAATCTTTGATTTGCATAAACATGCTGACACTGTGATATAAGGAAAAAGAACGCTAACAAGCAATACGTATATGATGAACAGCTGTGAGTGAGGTTAAATTCTAGTACAAAGATGTTATGTACCTCCAAATTTGAGCCAAGAGAAGAAATTGTTGGATCAGTTGCTACCATTGCCTCTTCACAAAGTTTTATGGCCTTGTGCAAATCTTTCAAATGCCCCCACTTTGGTTGTCTTAGAAGTCCTGCAGTTTAAAAGAAAAGGTTTCCATTTGTTTACATATTCAAACTCAGTACACAAACTAAAAGGCACGGTGAAGACATTCTTCAAACAAGTTTTTTTCCTCGACATTTATAGAAAACTATCATAGTAACTCTACACTTAAGCATGGGTTAAGACATCTCTCTTTACTTAAGAGACTAAATTTTTATGTGTATGATTCCTAGGACCACATATACCCTCAAAGGATTTCTGGTGAAAGACCAGCAAAGTTTGAAGATTGGAAAGAGTGCATTAGTACAGTGATATTAGAACTGCAACGAAAAAACTGACAAATTTAAGCTAATGGTCAAAAGAAGAAAATAACCATATTCATCTAGAGGAGCATCATAATCATAGCTCGTTGCAATGAATGGCCCGCCACTCGTCCGGTCAAAGTTGGTTCCTCCATGATACTGTTACAAAGGAAACATTGATGTAAAAATTCATGTCACTTCCCTTGCAGACAGCAATAATTAAGAGACTGCGTCGAGTGACAATTTGAACTCTTCTTAAAACTTCATATGCGTTACCATATAATAATTTTGGAATGTTCCCCCCCGCTGGAAAAAACGCGCTACAGCAAAAGCAATGTCTTCCGCAGGTCTATAGGGTTTAGCACCACCAAATGAAAGAAACCTGTTATATTCCACAACTAAAAGGTGAAGACATGGAAGCAATAAGTCTTCTGGCAAGCAATTCAAATAACTAATGGGAACAACTTACCATCCAGTCCAATTCTCTGTCCACATTTTCGGCGACTTGGCAGAGTTTGGTGTAAATTGGTCACAGTAAAATCCATTACAAGTGTTAATCTGTGATATTTCAACAGAAAAATAAGGAAACCATCGCTTTCATTGTTGATGAATGCATATTACATAATTATAATTGATATGATATTACGAGGATGATTTTCTTGTTGCTAAGATGCTGTAAAATGAAAAGAAAAAGAACAAACAGGAACAGAAAAAAGTGGTTAAGGAAACTCACCACAGAAGCAGGAGCATCAGCCTGCTGGCACATTACCCATGGTACCCCTGTATCCAGAGAGTTAGCCATCGATGCTGCCCAGTTGACGTAAGGTTTAGCGCCAGCACCATATCCAGATTGAATATTGCCATACTCATTCTCAATCTGTGAGTCAACCAATACCAACTTACTTCATTATCACAGTCCTTGTTTAGGACTTACCGTAGTTAGTGATGGAGATCAACTAAATATACATTATTACGCTATCTGTCAAACAGAATAATCCATTCAAGAGACAAATGAATAAACCTGGGACAAAATAATGGGACCGCCTTGTGATGCATATAACTTCTCCTGCTTCATCATGTCCACTACCTTGGCAGTGAATCGCTGCATTTCTGCCTGCAACAGAAACTCTCAAATAATCCTCATTGACATCCATCAGACCACCTCCATAGTTAAAACAAGAGAACAGAGTGAAAGAGTAAGAACCTTGAATGGCTCATTGTTAGTTCGAAGTTCAATTCCAGATATAAAATGCAACCATAGAGGAAAGCCACTGTTCAAAGACAAAATCCATTTGCACATTAGTGTAAACACAGTTGCACAAATTAAATATTTTCCATTATTTTTATATCAAGAAGATAAACCAAAAAAAAAAAGGAAAAATGACTTTATACCCATAATTCCACTCAGCACACGCATAGGGCCCGATCCTTAGATGAACGTATAATCCTGCATCCGCGACCAATTTGACAAATTTCACCAAATCTTTTCTTCCTTCAAAATCAAACTGCAAGACACACGCCAGCATTATTTCTTTTCCTATTCCCCTTTTTCATTTAATTACTATAAACAAGCCATATTTACGCAATTCCAGAAATTATTATTCCATTACATGATGTTAGCTAATTCTAGACATTTGCTAAGATAATAATTAAACTAAAGATTCCCAGAAGTACAAGAACTTAAGGCCTGTTTGGATTGGCTATTTTAACGGTTTTTTAAAAATAACTTTTTTTGAGGAGTTGAAAATTTTGACTTTTAAAAAAAGTTGTATTTAAGTTTTTTTTACAGTTTAAATTTTTTTAAAAGTCAAATCAAATAATTATTGTAATTTTTTTTAAAAAAAAGTATTTTTCCTTAAAAAAGAAACCAATTCAAATAGGCCCTTAATTTAACATTTAATCACTGAGAAGTAAAACCAAAAGCAGAAATTCCTTTTCTTTGCTTTTAGTGAGGAAACAACAAAAGACAAAGATTGAACTTTGAAGCAAGGAATAAACAAAACAAAGCTCGAAGAAAAACTATACTAAATTAACCAAAATAAAGTGAAGCAAATTTTCTTCTTTAACTACAAATTAGGAAAAAGCAAAAATCACCTGGTTTCGAACTGGTTCATGTAAGTTCCAGAAAACATATGTCTCGATCACATCCAATCCTCCTTCCTTCGATTTCTGTATCAAGTCTGGCCACATCTGTGTCCGACATTTCCACTCACATTACACACGTACATACATATATACATATACACGTATTTTTTTAACAATATATAAATGTCGTATACATGTGTATATATGTATGTATGTATACGAAAATATTACACATGCTAATATACACATACTCATCTAGTATACACATAATTAAAGACACACAGATACTGTATATATACATCAACACAGACACATCTAGTAGTCTAGTACGCAAACATATACACACACACACATAATACACAGAGTGAGGAACAGAGGAAGTACATCGGGAGTGCTGCGAGGATAATGAATGGAACCGGAGATGAGAACTCTGCGCTTGCCGTCGATGATCAAGGCGCGGTGATCGTAGGTCACACTGGCGGCAAATGACGTCACGAAAGAGCAGTAGAAAACAATCATAAAAAGAAAAAGCACTTTTCGTCTCATCACCATCATTATCGTTTCTCCTCAAATTTCACAACTAAAAACTTAACACTCTGCTTTTCTCAACTTTTCATCTATAAATGTAATAAGCTAAGCACTTTACTTAGCTTTTTAAGTCAAGAATGCTTATGCTTAAGCTTATGCTTATAAGCCTTTGTCTTGCTGGTAATTGTTGCTTAATGGCAACAAAATGGAATCAAGAAGTGAAGGTAAAGGCTAATGTGCGCCGGTGACGGACACGCGACCTCTACGGCGGAAGTCGTGTTCACCTGAACGCGTTTTCTAATTTTCTTCTTTCTTATACTAATAAAGCGTTGGAGCCGGGTTGTGGTAGTGAGAAAGTGGGAGCATTGATATCTAATAAAGTGTGGAGTTGGGCTGCATGTTTTTGTTTGTTTCTTTGTTTGTTTTCGTTTGCTTAGAGATAAGAGAGAGCTGTCTAATTTATTTATAGTATATATATATATTTTACCAATATTTACTATTTTAAATTATTTTTACAATAAATATTATTTAGCTTAAAAAGAAATATTTTAAATGTTAAATCTTGAAAATATTAATTTAATACTCTTTTTCTAAATATTGGACGTATCAAAGTGTATCACGTGAAGTTGTTATATACTTTGTTGGGCACATATATATCATGCAACATTCTTTTTTATTATATTATTAAAAGAATATATATACATACATGAATTTACATAACATCCTCACCATATCTTTCCGTCTATACTATACACGTAAGTGTAAATCAAAACCGCACTTTTATTCTTATAATTTGAATATACAAACAAATCACATCAATCAAATAAATAGTAATATCCTCGAAAATATTAATATTTTGTACAAAATGCATTACTAGCTGTATTGTACTTTTTATTTCTTTGATGTGTTGACAACAGTTTTCTCTTCTTCCTTAAATTCTTCATTATTGTACTCCCTTATATTTTCTCTATTTTTAGAAAATAGTTTCCAAGAATTTCACCACAAAGAAATGAGATAAAATGTGATTACAAAAACCAAAAAATTGTAGCCGGAATACCACATATGAAGTATTAAATACTGTGGTTAATAAAATATTAATATAACTTATAAATTAATTAACGCAAAGTATACATTCTATTTCAACTATATAATTTAAAAATATTAAATTTATATAGGCACTCGCACATTACATGAGTTTTATACTAGTAATTATACTTATAGTTTTATTTTGGAATATTGATGATTTCTTTAATGTCTCACTAGGATGCCACATGTTATTTGTTTCTTTAATTTTTTATATTTTATCATTTTAATAATCAATATTGATTTTTAGTTGTTGATAGATCAACAAAAATTTTTCAAAAGACAAATTAATTTGTTGAAAGTTGAAACGATCTTACGCTCTGACTCACTTGTTCTTTTCTAAAAGAACATTACGAGAATTTATAGAATAAGTTTTTAATGTCGTTATTTTAGCCAAAGTAGTTCTTATTGTTTAAAATTTTAAATTAAATCTTAATATTTTATAAATATAATTAAATTAGTCTTCAATATTTTAAAACATGCATATGAGTCCTCAATGTTTTTTTTCCAAATCATTCATATTGGTTTGCAAAATGAGTAAAATAGTAGATTAATTTGAATAAGTTTATGAACTATTAAGAACTAATATGAATGTTTTTAAATATCAAATAAGCTTTTTAATACAATAGGGATTAGTGTAGAAACAAATGAGAATATCATGGACTTTTATGAAATTAACCTAAACATAATTCACGTCAATCGATCGGCATATCCAATCTTGACCCAAAAAAAAAAAAAAAGATCATATATTCAATAAATAGATTATATTTTTTAGAGCCATATTTGTTTATGTGCAATTTTTTTTTATTTTGTATCTTGGGTTTATCTTCATTGATGTACAAGCCCTTTTTTGTAAACTTCTGGTCTATTAATAATATTTCTACTTTGACCCAAAAAAGATAAGAAATTATATTTATTTTACCCTTCACAATATAAAGTTTTTGAGTGTTGGTGATGTAGGCTAATTAATAAGCTTCTTAATCTGGCATGTTTGTCATCTTGGATATAAGAGGTTACAAATTTAATTTTTGATATGTCCAAGTGTTGTATCATTCATGTTTTATCTCCTTTAAATAAAAATAAATAAAGTAAATCAATTTCTTAATATATGAAATATGGGAGTGTAGTTCAATAGTAGAATTTTTTTATTTGAAACTTACTAATTTCGAATTCCAATCACCCTTTATAGAAGAAGGGGAGAAAAAGAAATCTCGTTTTGTGGTAGGTATGGTGATTATTGGGAGTTTATCAAGTGAGTTCTTGTATTGTAGAGGATCTAAACTAATAGTAATGCTCTATCATATAGTATATTAGATTGTTAGACTAACTTAGGAAAGTTTTGTCTCCCGTATAACTCGACTTTAATCTACCTAGAATTAATCAAGTAAAAATCTCTACATTTTTTTTTTTTGGTGAAAGGGGGTGACACCCTTGCAATTTTAATTGAAAATCTCATCATCATAAAGTAATTTGATGCACATTAAATTGTTAGAACAACGAGAATCCTTTATAACTAGACCTATAATTGGTCCTTAGTATTAACTCTACTCGTACAAAGAGATCGCGACTCTTTATTGTGGAACTTGATGAAACAATGTAAATAATGCAACTACTTTGTCAAAGAAGAAATAGAAGTGGTAAAACTTCTCTTTACTAATTCAGGACTAGACTAACAGCTTGGTTGACTTTATTTATTTGAGTGTCTATAAGTTATAAACATATGAATAAAAAAAATAAGTTCTTTTTACTATCTATAAGAAGGGTTTATAAGCACCAAAAATAAATACTACCAAGCTGGTACTAAGGCTAACTCTAACAATTTACTTATTTTTTCTTTTATTTAGGGGTTTTGGTTCTTTCTTTCTTTTAATAAATTAGAGAATTTATATTTCACTTTTACTCTAATAACTTCTCTACTTTCAATAAAACCTTATTTTATGGACTCCATATTTTAGTTTCATTCCAACAGCATCCTTATTTTAAGAAACCCCTAAACTTATGTCAATCTTTTGTTTTTTGTAAAGTTAATTATGTTTAATTTTAATGTTATCTATATATTGTCATTATATATTACTATTTTTTATTAATTAATTATTATTACTTAATAATTTTTATTTTTTTGGTGTTATTAGATTTGAGGGGTTTGTAGAGGGGGTGAGATGAGGGGCTTCCAAATGTAAGGGAAATTAAAAAATAGAAGGGAATTCTTAAATTTTTTGGTTGTGATAAAGGTGTTGTTAGAGCAATTATGCTCCATAAAACCCTTAAATTATAAGACGAGAGTTTGTTTGGGGAGCCTGTTGGAGAAGGCCTAATAGCCCATTTGCCTATGCTTAAAGCCCCTGGGACTTTGCCTTTTTTAGTTTAAAAAAAAAGAAGGTTGCTCTCAATCATTTTTCTTCCTTTATTATAAATACCCAAAAAAAAAAGCCAAACAAGCTTTTATTAAATATTTATAAACAGTTAAAATAAAAATATTCGCCGCTAAATTTTTATGAAAGTTATTTATAAGCACTTAGAACAAACATTTTCAACCATCCTCTAAATTGCTTCATCCAAAGGGCATCATCAACGTGTGAACATATTTGCAGTGGAATATTTAGAATGGAGACGCCGCAGCGTGTGTGTCATTGGGCAGCATGGCGGCTGTCTCCCGCCACCGGGAACCACGAAAGCTACAGCTTATTTGGTATTTGGCCAGGCGGTTCGTCGTTTTGTACTGCGCTTATGCCCTACATTTACGGAGATTGAGCTACCTGCTAAATATTTATGATTAGCATTTTTGTCCTTCTCATCACAAATACATTAATATTTTATAAAATAAATTCCTCCTTTAGTTCTCATCTTTATTGCAAATTTTTTGAATAGGACATTTTGGTCTTTCATCTTAAAAAAAGTTGTTTAGATCTATTCGATAGAATTAGCTATTAAAAAGTAATTAATAACTATTTAGATAGTTAATAGTTGTTTGGGATAGTTGATAACTGTTATATCTTAAGGTTAGTTAATAACTGTTTAGTTAGCTGATTAAACAAAATGGACTCAATAAAATTAGCTGTTAAATTAGTTAATGAATACAAAATGACGTAAAAGTGTATTGATATTATATTGTTGTAGTTGTTGTTTTTGTTCTTATTATTATTATTATTATTATTACTAAAAAAGATAGTTTATTTTATAGTTAAATATTTATTTTTTATAATAATATTTTAATATTCAAATATAGCTAATTTTTTATATTTACAAGATAAGAGACGTGTTTGACAATAAAGATAAGTGATTAATGAAATAATTTATCCTATTTTATATTAATTGGATTTTAATCACAAAACTAAAACATGGGTTCTCGCCCCCAACTCCGACCCGTGCCCTCTGTCGGGGACGTCGATTCAGGCCTTCCATGCCAGCGGGAGTTACTCAACTCTCAATTTTTATAAATATGTTATTAAAATTAATTTACTTAATAAATATATTATTCTTTTTAAAATTTATAAATGACTCTCGATATTCTCATGGTAAAAAGGATACTCTCTTTACGTAAAAAATTTATAAATAATACGGTTGTTATTAATTATTCTTGATAAAAATTCTAGCTCCGTTACTGGTCGTTTAGTTGGCCAAAAATGCAACTACCACTTGACGGGTATGCAAATGGTTTACAACCAGGACAGGGGTTGGATGGAGATAGCGGAGAGAATTTGGGAAACTTTGATAGCTTTAATTTGTTGGTTCGAGAGAGCAAAGCAAGTCAAAAGAGCATACAAAAGCAGCAATCACTTTCTTTTTCACACTACGCATTTTAATCTTTTCAATATGACGATGTGTCTTCCAAAAAAAAGAAAAAATATGATGTGACGGTGAGCAAAATGTACGGGATGTGATAGCTTGTCGAATTATTTAATTCCATAATTTCATTAATCTTAATTTTTGAAACTATTTCTAAACTTACTAACTTCAGTCGTCGAAAATTACGTTAACTTTTTACAAAATATAGGAATACTATTTTTTTTCTCTGAATTATATTACTTGAGATAATTAGGTTCTTAAACTATCACATGTACTTTTTAATCATTAAACTATTAACAATTGAAGAATGTTAGTTTATTTGACGAATTTTGTAAAAAAAATTAATGAAAATTACACGAGAAAAGCACATGATAATGAAATACATGAGAGAGGTTTGTTTTACGTTGTTAGTTTTCGAATAGAAACTATTAACTAGACCGACGTTGTTCAATTGTAAATAGCTCATGAATTAATCAACACACTTTGATAATTTAGAGAACAGATTGATTTAAAAATCATAGTTCAGAGACCAGAACAAAAATTAATCTTAAAATATCTTTTTTTTATTTATATAAGGGAATATAGTTGAGAAAGCCCGACCACCAATACACCTAGTGGAGCTCGATTACTAATAAACAAATTTTGGGTACATAGCACGTCTCTACACCAGTTAAGTCGAGAACACTCACCTTAAAATTGGTGACTGAATTCGAATTTAAATTATGAGTTCTATGGATCTCTAATTCTTATACTTAGGATATCCTTCCATGACAATCCTAAAAGAATTTAAATATGTTTTACGCGTTTGAGCACATCAATATCTAAAAGGGTTTTAGGTTGCCACCTAGCGACCACGCAAATTGTCGGTGTGCATGCTCAACAAAGCGTCTGCATTAATAGTGCGAGCGGTAAACTGATTCCACTGCTATCGTGCCAGCTACCCACTCAATCGCCCACCCACTCTTCATGTCACAAATTTTTTTTTTTTCAATCTGTTTCTTTTTAAATAATTTATATTTGTCTATTTGTATTTGTTTTATTTCGGGTTTCGGAGGACAAGTTAATTAACTTGTGGCATATTGTGTACGATAATTAGACCTAACATTTTGGGGCCACACAGGAACGACGCAAAATATGAAGAGCCACTCATGATCTTATATAGTTGTCTTGAATTTTGATTTTATATATATATATATATATATGAAGAGCCACTCATGATCTTATACAGTTGTCTTGAATTTTGATTTTATATATATATATATATATATTGTGGAAGGAATGTATGTGTATACAATAATGGTTAAAGACTAAGCATCTTCGAAGATTAATTGACCAACTTTTACGTGTTAGGTGAAGTAGTTGGGCATTGATATATAGGAACAAAAAATTTTATTTTGAATATACGTATATATTTCATACAAACTTAATCCTTGACTGGCCCAAAAAATAGATCGAATTTATAATCTGTGTCATACACATTTTATCCCTGACTAACCCAAAAAATAGATTAAAATGCACCATAGTCCATACACCTTGACCATAGGATTTTTTTGTTTTAAAATATATATAATGTAATCCCGCATAAATTCAATTTCATTTGTACATATATGTATATGTATATAGACACAACTTTTCTTGAATCAACAAGAAAAAATTAAGAAGTAAAATAAAAGTACAATTCACTTGATTTCGACTATAGAAAAGTCACTGATAATATAAATAAGAAAAATTCACATAATTTTGGTGATTAATCTTACTTGTCACAAGCACATGTATTTTATATGTTATTGCAACCTCAAGTTAGAAATTTTTATAAATTATTAAGATTTGTTCTTTAATATCAGGGAACATTTTTTTTTTCTTAAGATTGAATTTTAAAGGATTCTTAGAATACTAGGATTTCAGCCTCAATTAAAGCATAAGAAACTTAAGAATTATGAAATGAATTAGTGGAGAAAAGGTTAATAGGACATTATCAATCCGATTTATTTTATATTAGACTATATATACATATACATAAGTGTATATATATTTATATAGAGCCCTTTTGGATTGGCTCTTTTTAACAACTTTTGAAAAATAACTTTTTTTGAGAACCTAAATATTTTGACATTTTAAAAAAAATTGTATTTGAGTTTTTTTTAGAGTTTCAGCTTTTTTGAAAGCCAAATCAAATAGCTATTATAAATTTAATGTAACTTTTAAAAAAATATTTTTTTTCTTAAAAAAACCAATCCAAACATACCCTTATTTATATAGGTATATTATTTGAAGGCCTTGAATGTTGACCTATTGGGTCAATTCTATGAACAAGTTGTGCAACAATAGAATATTGACGCATTAATTATTAGCTTGATGTCCTTATCATACTGCAGGCTTGATTGAATAATTTTCTATGTAAGTTGGTAACACATAAAAGTTGCATGATGACTAGATGAGCTTTCGGCCAAACAACATTATTGGTGCAATGGATAATGTACAAGGCAGTTTCATCATTCAAAAATGCAGGCATCCTTAAGAATGTTTTGCATGTTATGTCTATTTAATTTTTAGCATTCTTCCTAATTATAATTTAATTGGATTTTGAAGATTGCATATCTTCATGATAGTATCTAAAGACAAATGGAGAATTTGGGCGATAACTATATGGCACTTACGAATAGAAAGGCATATCCAAAGTGCAATAGTTATCATGAAAAACAAAAGAAAAATGAATAAGAAATTAAAATTTGAAATAGAGTAAAGAAAAATAGATCTATTTTAATCTCTTTATTTCAACTTTTGTACATTTTACCTTTGTTTTTCAGTTTTTTTTCTTAACAATATTTCGGCTTCTTCAAATTGGTCTAAACTCTAAAGAAAAAGATTTTGTTTATGCAGCTTTCGGAATTTTTTTTTTAAAGCTCAAATGTCTGGTTTTTGGAAAAAAAAAATTCAGAATTTTACTTTTTTTTTTTAAGTCTATCTAAATATTTATTGCTAAAATAAGAGGTAGATAATTTTTTTGGCGAGAAAGCTAATTTAAATAGACCCTTAATGGATTGACTTGAATTAATTGTTGAAAAAAATTAATGATCATTTTAAAATTAAAAACTAAAGAGAATAATTTAGTCATTCCTAAAGAATTTATGTCAATAATAATGTGGAATGTGGTTTTAACATTCAAATGAGGAGGCCATCTTTAAGAACATCGTGCATGTCATCTTTATCATTTTAAGCATTTGTCCGTATACATAATTAGATTGCAAATCTGTGTAGTAGTGAGAAATGACCTAATGGTCTATTTGGGTGACACCTATTTGTGCAGAGTACAATTATGATCGAGTAGACATTTTCATCTGCTCTCTTTTGGTCCACAATGGACCACCTACACGCACTCTATGTTGTGTGGATACAAGGCAATTTTATTTTTTGAAAAAATTAATGTCTCACATTTTTGAAATAAATTTGTATTGCGCGGTCTATAAATTAGTATTGTAGGTATAACTAATGATATACGATAATTCATTTAGGCATATTAATTAAATATTTAAATAATTATTTGTAATACTTATAACACTTGTATCGCTCGTAAGCCATTGAAGATTTAGACACGAAACATGACAAAAATTTTTTCATGGAAAAAGAATGCCTTGTGGTGTAGGAGCTCCCGGCCCAAGGGTCGCCAGAACTTTTCATGGAAATAGAAAGTTTGGTTTTTGATAACAGATAGTTTGGGTCTTACATCCTAAATTCGAGTTATTTTGATGTAAAATATATTATAGGGTTTAATCACTATAACCTCCTTTTCACTTATTTTACTCTGATATGTAGATGATCACTTAATTTTTATTGTGAGCCATGTTATGTAATATGTGTAAGACTCTTGTAACATATTCAAGGTTAATAAAGAAAAGTTCTTTTTCCTTTCATGATATTAAAGCATTGTATTCTAGTTCCATAGTTTATCGCCCACGCTTGTGTTTTTGGTCTTAACGTAAACGTGTTTTCCCATTTTGTGGTCTATTAATCTTTTAAGTTATTTTTATCTAACTTGGTAACTGATAGCTATTTTTATCTAACTTGGTAACTGATAGCTAATAATAATTATACTAAACCAATTGATTAAGTAATTACCATGAGATGAAAAATAGGAACCCATGATAGACGGTTACTCTTTAGTGGTTGATAATCTTGACTCTCTTTTGTCCTCTATAAAAGAATATCGATATTATGTATTCAATTATGCTCTTTTAGTTTTTGCATTATAAAAGTTTTTAGATACCAAAGGAGATTAAGAGAAGAAGGGAATCAAGATTTTTTCTGGTCAAATTCTCTTCACTAACAGCCTTTTGATATACTATGGCTAACAACGATATTAATTTTGATGCCATAAAATTAGATGAAAATTTGAAAAAAGTTTAACTTCAACTTTTACTAGAAACAAAAAATTTTAGCTTCTTAGAAAAATATCTTTAGAAAAAGTCAATCCAACTCAAGTAGGCAATCTCTTTTCTTTCTCCTCCCCCCTCCCCCCCACCCTCCCTTCCTTCTGGTTAGCCAATGACAGCAAATCTACAATGTTGAGTGTTAAAATGTAGTGTTTATACAAATTAGGGTTTTGGGAAAACCCAAAGTTTTCCAATCACCAACCAATTTCTCCAAAATAATGAACCCAAACTCATTTTTTTTTTCTATGATCACTTAAGTAATCAGATTCTCCAACGAGTGAACATCCCTTGCTGAGAGAATGAGATGCAAATGGGCTGAATGATTTTGAAAATGACAATCCCAATTGCAAACCCAAGACTACAAAAGGCTAAAAGCCCAAAAGCCCGAACCTGAATCATATCTTTACTTTAAAATGTTGGGTTTCATAGGGTAGGCCTCATGGTTTTTGGTCCGGAGAATGCAGATCCATAAGTCACAATGCAATTTCTTTGTTGTTGCTTGTAATTGGGTAAATTTCACAATAATTCCTTATTGTTTTTTCATTTTTAAATTAGTTTTTATTATTTTAAAATATTTAAATTAGTCCTTAATATTCTGCAAATATAATCAAATTAGTCCTATTATTTACAAATGTTCAAATTAGTCCTCGATATTTCACAAAAATAATCAAACTAATTCTCATTGTCTAAAAAAAATGTCCTCAATATTTTATAGACTTACTCAAATTGGTCCATTTAAAAAAATGAATAAAAAAGATAGGGATTAATTTGAGTAAGATTGTAAAACATTAAGGGCTAATATAATTTTTTTTTTCAAATAATGGAGATTAATTTCACTATCTTTGTGCAGCTTAAGGACTAATATGAATATTTTTAAATAATAGGGGCTAGGTTAACTATATTTGTAAAATATTGAGCATTAATTTGAACATGTTATGAAACATCAAAGACTGATTTAAGTACTTTAAAACAAAAGAGATTAATACCAAACTTTCTATTTCCATGAAAAACATATTATGGGGTTTACTCACTATAACCTTCTTTGCACTTATTTTACTCCTATATGTAGATGCTCACTTAAATTTTTTCGTGAGCCATGTTATGTAGTATATATAACATTGTTGTAACATATTCAGGGTTAATTCAGAAAAGTTTTTTTTTTTCCTTTTATGATATTACAGCGTTGTATTTTAATTCCGTAGTTTATTGCCAATGCTTGTGTTTTTGGTCTTAAGGGATCACTAGGCCACGAGATAGGGTGCTGCCAGCTAAGGGCGGAATCATAATGGATAATCGGGTATCGATATTCGGGTGGTAAAAAGTTAATCGATCCAATAATGGAAAATTAAATTCTGGCTAGATATTAGATATAATATTACGAGAAAGATGAAGCTAATAATAATAAACAAATGTTGTAGTTGGTCTCCATACTTAGTGGACTAAATCTTTCATTAATAATTGCAAAGCCCACTAATTAGCACTTGGCTTGATAGAAACAAAAGTAGACCACTTACAACTTCTGAGATGGTTTCCACAGTTCCTGAAATTTTTGTCTAAACTATAAGCGTGTACCTAATCTAAATCCCGATCAGCGTGTACCTAATCTAAATCCCGATTGTATTTGTAGGCTTTGATGCGATCTAAACAAGTAGCAAGTAATTTTTATTCTTTTTGGTTAACTAATGACATCAAATGTGTAATTTTGAATGTGAATATGTTGTGTTTATGCCAATTAGGGCTTTGGGAAATCCAAATTTTCCAATCCCTAACCCATTTCTCCAAAATAATTAACATATTTTTTTCCTTTTATTATGATTACTTTCTCTAGCAACTGACCATGCAAATTATACCATGGTATTACACCATTCTCCTATGGAGTATTATGCCCCCTCGTGTTTTTTTTTTTTAAAAAAAGGCAAACAATTTAGAACAAAACACGTTCTCTCTCTCTCTCTCTCTCTCTCTCTCTCCTCTCCTCTCTCTCTCTTCGTTCTTCTCTCCTTACCCCTCTCTTTTTCTCTTTCTTGGTTCACTGGTGACACTACCGGTCATCTACGCCAGATAAAGACTATCATAAAACTTGTCTCTCTTCGTTGATTGTAATAATGTGCATCATGTCCATGAAGACCTTTTAGGTGTCAATCCACCATTAAAGCCCTTGTCGTCTTCTTCCTTATGCCGACAAAGATTTCGGCATCATGTTACCACGTCGCAACCATCAATCTCTTCCTCTCCTTATTGTGATTCTTATGTACCTCTCACACGGTGTTTGGACACTCCAAGCTCAATCTACCATTAAATCCCGCCTTACCTTTAAGTATGTATACATATAGGGTGAACAAATAGTTGTGGGGTAATGAACAAATATTTGATATATATATAAAAGTCAGTGAACAAATAGTTGTGGAGTAGTGAACAAATATTGATGTATTTGTGTATGTCTATGTGTGTAAGAGAGTGGTGAACAAATATATGTAGAATGGTGAACAAATACATGTGCATTAGTGAACAAATAAATGTGTCTGCATTTGTGTGTCTGTGTGTATGAGAGCAATGAACAAATAGTTGTGAGTATAAAAGTCAGTGAACAAATAGTTGTGGGGTAATGAATAAATAGTTGTGGGGTAATGAACAAATATTTGATATATATATATATATATATATATATATAGTGAATAAATAGTTGTAGGGTGGTAAACAAATACATATAGAGTGAGCATAATAATTTTCTTTTTAGTTTAATTGTGTATAAACAGTAGTTCATAAATAATAGTGTGTACTGTTCACGCACAGCAAGAGCACAGGGCTCCGTAGAAGCACTATGCTGAAGAGCTATGATATAAGATCTCACTACCCCCTTGCTAAGAGAATGAGATGCAAAGGGGATATATAGATGCAAGACTACAAAAAGCCCATAAGCCCAAAACTGAAACATGTCTTTAGTTTAAAATGTTGGGTTTCATAGGGTAGGCCTAATGGTTTTTGGTCCGTAGAAAGCACATCCATAAGTCACAATCTAATTCTTTGTTGTTGCTTGTAATTGGTTAATTTGACAGTAAGTCCTTATTATTTTCTCATTTTTTAGAATTAGTTCATATTATTTTAAGATATTTAATTAGTCCTTAATATTTTACAAATATAGTTAAATTAGTTCTATTATTTAAAAACATTTAAATTAGTCCTCAATGTTTCACGAAGATAGTCAAATTAGTTTTCATCATCTAAGAAAAAAGGTGCTTTTACTTTGTCAATAGCTTTGCAAAGTGATTTTCATTCTCTGTACTTTTGCAAGTAAGGCATGTTTGCATTTTCAGTTGCGCCAAGAATTGTTTTTCTACTAAGATATTTTTACTTTATGGCGAATTTTTATTCTTGCTTTATTTTCATTTCCTAATATCTGCATTTCTAGTCTTTGATAGATTAGGAGTTTAGCAGGGAGGGGATTTATCTGACTTAATTTCTAAACTCAGAGTGTGAGTTGAAGTTTTGGGATCAATGTATATCCTTAGGGTTCTGTGTCAGATTCTTGTAATCTTCATCAAATAGATTTCATAACTAAGCCATTTTATAGGGATGCACATAATTTGGTTTAATTTAATTTTAACTTTATATATTTTAAATTAAATTAAATTCAGGTAGTTTATATTTGAAATAAATCAATTAGTTTCTTTTATTATGTACAACAATCAAACCAAACTAACATATCTAAGTTGGTTTCGTTTGGTTTAGTTTTCATTTTTTTTAAAAAATTAAATTTTATCAAAAAGTTCAGAAAAACAAAGAAAATAAAATCACTAAATAATTTCAAGGAAAAGAAATCATTAAAATAATAAATTAACTTTAATTTACCATCCACATTGCAAGTTTAATTAATATAAATATAAAATTAAGAATAAACATTATTCTTAATTTTCTTTCTACAGTTTCTTTTGAAACCCCCACCCCCACCCCCAATGGGATTCGAACTCAAAACTTTACATTTGGAGAAGATAGTTTTAACTACTTTAGCTATTTCTTCATGCGCATATTACTCTTACAAGTTTAACTAATATATAAATAAAATTAGGGATGAATATATTTTAGTTCTGTTTGATTTGGTTTGGTTTAGTTTATGGACTTATTTCAGACCAAACCGAATCAATTAGTTTAAATTTGAAACCAACTAATTGGTTTTTAATTATGTGAGATAACCATAACAACCCAAAATTTTTAGTTGGTTTGGGTTGGTATAGTGAGTTTAACCAACTCATGTCTATCTCTACCAGTTTGTTTGCAAGAAAAAAATTTATTGGAGGAATTTTTTTTTTTTGAAAAAGAGAATATTTTCTGGTGTTTGATCATCATACTAAAAGATCTCTTCTAGTTTTGGTAGTCATATTTAGGAAACATTTTTAATAAGAAATTTTTATAAGAAAGGTGCATTTTGTTTTTACAAAAGTATATTACTTCAATTAAAAATAAATTATTAAAACTAAAATTAAAATGAGAAAAGTTAAAAACCTAAACAATTAAAAACTTAAAAATTTAAAACTAGTTTTTCAAGTTTTACTTCTTAAACATTTAAATATTTAGATTTATTATTTTTATTTTTTTATAATTTTAATTCTTACTTAATTTTAAATTATTTAATTTATTAATTTTAAAATTTTGATTTTTGAATTCTTTAACTTTTAAGGGGGTTAGGGTCGAGGTGCGGCAGGAGGGAAGTGGGGGGGGGTGGAGTAAAAGTGCGTTACTATTCAGAAAATATTTCCTTTTCTTTATCCATAAAAAAACATTTCATCCATATTCAACTAGAGTTTTTCTTTGACCAAAAAATGTTTTCTAATTGATTTATTTTTGTGTATTAGTGACTAAAAATCTGAAAAATATTTTCTTACAAAGAAGCAAAGCCTAAATGGGGTCCAGTTCACTCCTTGGTAAACCTTTTCAGCAATTCTCAGGTTCTTATCAGATTTATAATTGTGTCACATATATTCTTAGACTCAAACTCTTTTTCTTTTTCTTTTTTTTTTAATCCTTTTCTCCACTCCCAACTTAAACACCCGTCCTCTATAATAAAATTTGAATCTAGAATTTTATTTATGTGGGAGATAATTTCAACAACTTGAGCCATCCTCTAAATCCGTTTGTTGGGGAAAAACATGCAAACACAAAGAATACGAGAAGAAATAACGGACACAAGAAATTACGTGGTTCGGCTTTGAAGCCTACGTCCACGGGCAACAGAGAATAATTATATTACTGATCACGAATGCTACAAGGCTAATACTTTGGTTTCTCTCTTACTCCTTAACGTAATGAAGATTGCCACATATTTATAGTGCTAGGGTTTCCTAAACTTATTAAGCAACTAATTAATTATGGGCCACAAAAGGTAATAAGGTAATAAGTGAATAAGGGGCCCAAGAATACGGGCCACATTCAACAAATCTCCACCTTGGCACGTATTCGCTCCAATCAATACGCCATCATTCCTGTAGCCAACTGCCTCTAAGAGTTTAATGCTCCGCACCGCAAATAGCAACCAAGTCCAAACAATGCTTGAACTTGCTGACTGGAACCACCTTAGTCATCATATCTGCTGGATTCTCATGGGTAGAAATCTTCTGCACCGATATGATTCCTTGTGATATAATATCTCTGATAAAATGATATCTGATATCAATGTGTTTAGTTCTCTCATGATACATCTGATTTTTCGTCAGATGGATTGCACTCTGGCTATCACAAAAGACTGTACTTGTATCTTGCTGCAGTCCAAGATCACGAACCAGGCTTTGTAACCATATAACCTCCTTCACAGCTTCTGCAATTGCCATGTACTCCGCTTCAGTAGTCGACAATGCCATAGTAGACTGTAATGTCGCTTTCCAACTGATAGCACATCCAGAGAGAGTAAACACGTAACCCGTCAGAGATATTCTCTTATCAAGGTCACCCGCAAAGTCTGAATCACAATAACCCACCAACCTCGCGCAATCTCCAGTCATCTTGCTAAATAGCAATCCTATATTCGCAGTGCCACGCAAATATCTCATTATCCATTTCACCGCTTCCAGCAGTGTTTTCCTGTGTGATGCCATATACCTGCTCACAACACAAACTGCATGTGAAATATCAGGATGAGTGCACACCATAGCATACATCAAGCTACCAACAGCACTCGAGTATGGAATATGAGACATATGCTCCACCTCCTCATCAGTTTTAGGTGACAAATCTGCAGACAATTTGAAGTGAGCAGCAAGCGGCACACTCACAGGCTTAGCTTTAAGCATCTCGAAACGCTCCAGCACCTTCTCAATATAACTTTGTTGAGACAAGAATAGCTTCCCAGCGTTTCTATATCTGTGAATCTCCATGTCAAGAATCTTCTTCGCTGCTCCAAGATCCTTCATCTCAAACTCATCACCTAGCTGCTTCTTTAATTTGTCGATTGCAAACATGCTTTTAGCAGCAATAAGCATATCATCGACATACAACAGCAAATACACAAACGAACCATCTGGAAGCTTCTTGAGATATACACAGCTGTCATAAGCACTCTTTGTGTATCCAGCACTTACCATGAATGTGTCAAATCTCTTGTACCATTGCCGAGGTGACTGCTTCAACCCATACAAGGATTTCTTCAGTTTGCAAACATGGTTCTCCTTACCATGAACTACATACCTCCTCAGTGACTCATGTAAATTTGCTCTTCAAGATCACCATGCAAAAACGCTGCTTTTACATCTAGCCGCTCAAGCTCTAAGTCATGAAGAGCAACCAAGGCAAGTAAAACCACGATGGAAGTATGCTTCACAACCGAAGAGAACACTTCGTTGAAGTCAACACCCTCCCTTTGTGTATAGCCTTTTGCCACCAACCGTGCCTTGTATCGAGGACCTTCAACCCCTGGAGTACCTTCCTTTTTCTTGTAAACCCATTTGCAACCGACAACTCGCTGTCCCTTAGGCAATTCAACAAGCTCCCATGTTTGATTCTTATGAAGAGACTCAATCTCCTTACTCATAGCACCCACCCACTGAGCAGAACCTTTCCCAGATATGGCCTCTTTGTATGAATTCGGCTCATGTCCTTCAATTGTTTCGGCAACAGTCAAAGCATAAGCAACAAGATCAGCGTATCCATACCTTTGAGGCTCTCTAATCATCTCCTTTCTCGCCCGATGGCAATGTTTGTATACATTGTTCAGGCATATTTTGATCATGTGCCTTAGTTGGTTGAGTCGGCTGAATTTGACTACTACTATTGCTAGATGGAACATTTGGTACATCAGAAAATACCTCCACCTGCTCTTTGACACCGTGGTCTAAATCAGCTATCGCTTTCTCCTTTTCTTGGTCTAATAAAGCAGACTCATTGAACGTAACATCCCTACTGATGAGGAAACCTGGAGACTTTGGATCTGTGCACCACAACCTGTAACCTTTCCTCTCGGACGCATAGCCTAGAAAATGCATTTCTTTGCCCTCGGCTCCAACTTGCCATCCTTCACGTGAGCGTATGCAGGGCAACCGAACACCCTCAATTGAGAGTAGTCAGCAGGCTTACCAGGCCATAACTCAAAAGGAGTTTTCAATTCAATAGCTTTAGATGGAGACCTATTCACCAAGTAGCATGCCGTATTGACGGCTTCAGCCCAAAAGTCTTGACTCAAACCAGATTGGGAGAGCATACAACGAGCTCTCTCCACCAGAGTTCTATTCATGCGTTCTGCAACTCCATTCTGTTGTGGTGTCCCTACACATGTGCGGTGTCTCACAATGCCATGTTTCTTGCAGAACTCATCAAACTCTTTGTTGCAATATTCCAACCCATTGTCAGTCCTAAGACGCTTAATTTGTTTACGATGCGCTTCTCAATCAACGTCTTCCACTCGACAAATGTTGGAAACGCCTCATCTTTAGTTTTTAAGAAGTATACCCACACCATCCGAGAGTATGCATCAATGAAAGTGATGTAATACCTGGCACCTTTCTTGGAAGGAACTTTATTAGGACCCCAAAGATCGAATGAATATAATCAAGTGTGCCTTTGGTGTTCTCCCCGCCTCTCATCGAACTTCACCTTGGTTTGCTTTCCAAAGACACAATGCTCGCAGAATTCAAGCTTTTCAGTTCTTTGTCCACAAAGCAAATCCCTCTTGCTCAGCTCGGTTAGTCCCCTCTCGCTCATATGGCCTAACCTTTTGTGCCATAACTGCGTAGTGTCATTATCACTCTCCTCGAATGTAACAGCTGCAACACCTGTAACTGTACTACCTTGAAGGGTATATAGGCCGCCAATCAAGTTCCCTTTCAAGAGCATAATTGCACCTTTGGTCACCTTTAAGACACCATTCTCACTTCGGAATTTGTATCCATGAGAATCCAAACACCCAAGAGAAATCAAGTTTTTCTTCAGCTCCGGTACATGCCAACACTCGAGAGATCTTGTAATACCATCAAACATCTTGATATTTATGATGCCCATTCCTCCACCTTTAACGAAAGATCATTGCCTAGAAAGACTTTCCTTCTCTTTTGGAATAAGAAGAGAACCGATCGCCTAGGACATATATGGAACGTTGCACTAGTATCAAGAATCCATTGATTTTGCCACTGTGATCCACTCATAGTCAAAACTTCCCCAGTACTACTCGAGTTATCTCCATCACTGTCAGCACTCTCCACCACATTAGCTGAATTCTCCACCTTTTTCTTTCCTTTTCTCAGTCTTGGACATTCTTTCTTAATGTGACCCTTTTCGCCACACTCGAAACAGCGTAGCTTCCTTGCTCTTGATTTTGACCTTGACTTGCTTTTCTTTCTATCCAAAGATCCACCTCTATTCTCCGATCTCCCTCTACTCACTAAACCTTCCCCATGAACTTCTTCCCTATATCCCTAATATGTGTTTGAAGATCCTTCGATTTTAATGAAGTAATCACATCTTCAAAAGTAATTTTATCCCTCCCGTACAACATAGTGTCCACAAAGTTCATATATGAAGGCGATAAGGAGCATAATACGATCATAGCTTGATCTTCGTCATCAATTTTAACACCCACATCCTTCAAAGCAATAAAACAAGAGGTAAACTCATCAAGGTGTTGTTTTAGTGAGGTACCTTCTTTCATTCTAAGATGATACAATCGCTTCTTCAAGTAGAGGTGATTAGTGAGAGATTTAGATGCATACAATTCCACCAAAGTATTCCAAGCCTCAATCATTGCCTTCTCAAGAATCTCCAAAGAATACTTCATTTGTCACGGACATATGTATTGCACTCAAGGCTTTCGCTTCGAGTTCTTCTCTCGTTACTGGTTCTATCTTTTCCGGGATCACTCATTCAATGACTATCCAAAGTCCTTGCATTGTCATAAATGCATTAAATCGATCCTCCAAAGATCAAACTCGCTCTCCGCCAAACTTCTCGATTTCAAACTTTCCACTGGAAGACATCTTCGCTTGCTCAAAACTCACACTTCGGGATGGAATTTGGCTCAATGGATCGCAAAAACGGATTCAGCACGTCGAAAAACCTTAAGAACACCTGGTCAACTTTGGTCAACAGGTCAAAGTCAAACCTGTTGGTCAAAGTCAACACCGTCCCTAAACACGTACTTCGGAGCAGAATCTGGAAAAACAGAGCCCAAAAACGGACTCAGCACGTCGAAAAACGTGGGGTAAGGCTTTGGTCAAACTCGGTCAACCCTTGGTCAACGGTCAAAGTCAACCTCGGTCAAACCCTGGTCAACGCCGGTCAAAGGTCAAAACAGTTTTTTTTTTTTTTGTTTCAAGACTAAATCTAAGCCCAAATAAAAATTTCTTTTTTATTCTTTTGGCCTAAACTAGGCCCAAACCCAAAAAAGAAATTTATTATTTTTCTGGCCTAGAATCCAAGCCCAACAAAAAATTAATTAACCCAAGACCCAAGGCCTAGCCAAAATTGGACAAGGCCACTACCCAGGCCCGATCCAAATAAACCCAAAGACCCAAAGCCTACAAACCCTAAACTTGCTTTACAAACTTGAACCAATTTCCAAAAATAATACCGAATACCAAAAACCAACATCAAGAGCATGCGAACTCTATCTTCTTCGCTTGTTCTTCAAACCCAAACACGAACCAGGACCCGCCGACGCAAGCTTCCACTCCAACCACCAACGCTCAACGTAGACAGCACCGGAGCACTCCTCGCCGAACAAAGACCTTTGTTTAGTTAGGCACCGTTTGGATTTGAGAAATTTTGGTTTTACAGTGAGTTTTGATTTTTTCTTTTTCCCTCAAGCAGCGGAATATATCTAAGCTCTGATACCAGTTTGTTGGGGAAAAACATGCAAACACGAAGAATACGAAAAGAAATAACGGACACAAGAAATTACGTGGTTCGGCTTTGAAGCCTACGTCCACGGACAACAGAGAATAATTATATTACTGATCACGAATGCTACAAGGCTAATACTTTGGTTTCTCTCTTACTACTTAACGTAATGAAGATTGCCACATATTTATAGTGCTAGGATTTCCTAAACTTATTAAGTAACTAATTAATTATGGGCCACAAAAGGTAATAAGGTAATAAGTGAATAAGGGGCCCAAGAATACGGGCCACATTCAACACCGTTCTTAGACTCGAACTTAACATGACTCATTGTCGGAAATCTGGTATAATAGACGCTTTAGCACAAGCAATTGGAGGTGGTTTAGATCAATCTTTTCCTTGAGTGGTAGCTAGGTATAATCAAGAAAATGACCTAATAACAAAAATGTTTTATAGTAATTGGCCATGGCGTAGTCTCATCATCCTTGCCTTAACATTTTTATTTTTTTTTTTTATTTTTTTTTTTTCTTTTGATGGTCAAAATCATCCTTGCCTTTCTTGATGGTTAAGAAGTGAAATCAGGGCGTGGTATGAGGTCGAGCATCGCTAGCTCGTGACAGCTTCGAATCGGCTCCCAAGTCACGTTTCAAAAACGGTTGTCGCATTATGACATTAGACGTGAAATGGTAAAGAAACCATTGGAAAGGCTTTGACTGATGCCTGGGTTAATTCTGTTTGTGGACTGTAAATTGTCCCACTGAATTGGGTGGACCATGACCTAGAACCTGTTTGGCTTGATTTATTTTATAGTTTATAAGTTCCTACAAGAAAGTATTCCCAACTTGTTTGGCTAAGCTTATTTGGGGATTGTAAGTTGCCAGTAGTAAAAAGCATGTGAGGGGTACTTTTTTTTGTAACTTATAAGTTATAAAATAAGCAGAGCCAAATAGGCTTTCCCTCGCATGTTTTTTAATATTTGCCGTTTATAAGTTCCAAATAAACTTAGTCAAACAGCCTGCTAATAGTGGGGCAACTTGTTTCCGTGGTTTAAATCTTGTCTAAAATTGTTGGGGGGGGGGGTTTGGAAAGTTTTTTTTGGTCGAAAAATTATTAAACAAGCGCGTGTTATTATTTAAATTTATAATGCTTTTAATTTACTTTTTTCGTATTAGATTTCTTACTAACATGAGACTTTAATTTACAATCACGTCTATTTGCCACTTGATTTTCCTCATATGACAATCATTATGGACTCATGCTAGCTCTATATATTGTTCTATTAGACTAATTAACTCTAATAGGCTTGCAAGTTAAGAGAAATCTTCTCCTTCCTCGTATCACATAATCAATCATAGGAAATTCACCATTTAAATCTCGGAGGAAACATGGCTGGAAGATGGAGGCCTGACCCCTATAAATAGTGGGAGAAATAAGGAGTCAAGACATAATCACATTCTCACTCTTGTTACACGAGTAGCCTTTGACCCTCTTTAGTATTACATTGTTTCACACTTAGGCATACATACCGTGAGGTGAATTGCAGGCCAATTGGATGGCTAATTTTGGTTTGTCTCCGCCCCTTGGAGTCCATCATCTAAGTGAGCGGCTAGATCAGTTGAAATCTTTGCTTGAGATGATTTGAGGGGTGTATCTTCTGAAAGATTTATTTTTATTTAATTTGGCTTTGTCTCCCTTATAAAAAAAGAACTATCAACTTTTCGAAAGGGAACAATTTTACTTATAAATACCGTCTTGAGATCCACAAAATTCACAAGTGAAACTAGTCTTGTAATTAAATATAAAAACAACTGCTTTAGATGTCAAATTTACAGTCACAAAATAGAAAATTCAAGAGATTATGAAAGTTGCAAGTACCATTACAATACTCATTAAAGGAAAGGAAAAGATTATGCTCACAATCCTCAACCTTGGCCAAAATATCAACTGCAATTATTTACTGCCCACGTACAAGGAACTGGGAGGGGAAGAATATATCGTCCACTTGCTCATAAACATATTGATGCCTTCATTTGACTACAATCTTCATCATTTCACAAAAGCTTGTTTCTTAAGTTTATGGCAAACAAATTATAGTTCCTGAACTGTACACTGTCAAGTGAAAGCAAAGTAATCATTCAGGCAGGACTTTTCTTTTCTTTTTTCTTTCTTTGAGATATGATCCCTAATTAACTTTGATATTTTTATAATAAAGTCTCTTGTTAATAAAACGCGGCAATTTAATTTTTTATTTTTATAATTTGTGATACTATTAGTTCTTAATTAAAAAAAGTCAAGAAAATAAAGGCATTACGACTAATAATAGTGTCATAAATTATAAAAATAAAAGACTGGTAGTATCACAAATGCAAAAGATTAGGGATTATTAGTGTTACACATGGTAAAGATGATGATTAAAAAATATTATTTTCTTAATGTTTTTGGATGAACTGAAGACTAAAATTAGTACCACTAATTATAAAATAAGAGACTGAATCCTCGCGATTTAAAGATAATGGATTTGCGGACCCTCCCCCCCCCCCCCCCCCCTCATAACTCAATTGAGGTCAGTCTAATATCTACATCTTTTCCTGTCCTTCCAAGCAAACTATCGTCAGATGAAATAGCACCTCATGCTTAAATTGGTTCCTTTAACTAATAATGCAACCTTTTACCAACCCTACATTTCACAACATAAACTAAATTGCATTTCAAACTTCAAAAATAGCACCTTTCCACCTAACATAACTCCCTCTTCTTCCCCATAAAAACCCTCTATTCCCCTCCTGCTAACATATCAAACTACACTTCCTCAACCTTTTCCTTCAAGCATATCATTCTTGCATAGAACACTATCTCTGAATTTTCCAACAAAAAAGAACCACAAAAAACATGATCATCAACCGATCTCTTTTCTCTCTCCCAATCTCCATACTTCTCCTGCAATGGTGTACGATGACTTTAGCTCAACCTGCAACATCTCCAGCCCCTGCTGGCCCAACCAACATAACGCAAATCCTCGAGAAAGCGGGCCAATTCACCACGCTGATCAGGCTGATGAAGATCACCCAAGTGGGTGATCAGATCAACACACAGCTCAACAATTCCAACCAGGGCATGACAGTGTTTGCACCTACGGACAACGCGTTTTCCAGCCTCAAAGCAGGCACACTCAACTCAGTATCCGATCAAGAAAAGGTTCAGCTTTTGCAGTTTCATATTCTACCCAATTTTCTCTCCACGTCGCAGTTTCAGACTGTGAGCAACCCGTTGAGAACTCAGGCTGGCAATAGCAACCCTGGGCAGTTTCCGTTGAATGTCACCACATCAGGAAACCAAGTGAATGTTTCGAGTGGGATTACTGATGCCACTGTGGGTAACACTATCTACACTGATAATCAGCTCGCTGTTTATCAGGTTGACAAAGTGCTTCTTCCTTTGGCCATCTTTGCTCCCCCGGCGCCGGCCCCGGCCCCGGTGGCAGTAAAGCCGGGGAAGAAGGTGCCTGTCGCGGATAGCCCCGCCTCAGGCGCTGACAATGCTCCGACGGATGCTTCCGGTGGAGTTGGCCTCGCCGTGCATGGGGTGTTGTCATTGTTTGGGGTTGCTTTTCTTGGAGTATTTTGGTTGTGAGAGCAAATGGTAAGGGAATGCAACCACATTTGAACGTGCTAAAATGGTCCCTTTTTTTTTTTTTTTTTTTGGGAGGCTACTATGATTATGTTGAATTCAATTTATTGATTTTGTATTTTTTTTCCCCTTTTTCGAGCTCGTATTTCTTGAGATTTTGTAATATTTTGTACGCTACGCTATGTTAATTGTCAATAAGATTTGTCTGTAATATGAAATGAAATGGTTGCTTTTCTAGACGGTTGATGTGATTTAGTAGCCACGTTCACCACTAGAAATAATCCTGTTCTCAATTTGGAATCCTAACGTCTGGGACAGGTTTAAGGCCCCGGAAACAATTAAAAATAGTTTTTTTTAAAGTAATTTTTAGTATTTTAATTAAATTAAAACATTATGTAATATCTCTACATTTTAAATATGAATTTAAATAATATAAAAATTAATTTTAAATTTTATTCACTGGTAGTCCCCAGCCAAAATTTATTAAAAACGTATAAATTTTATTAGTTCATTTTTTTTTATTTTTTTGACAAAAAGATGAATAGATTAAAAAAATATTTTTATTGTATTGATGCAAATAATTTATCAAAAATTATTTTTCAATATTTTTTAATCAAAAACTATTATATAAATGTACATTTAATTGTGAAATAATTTATTTTATTTCAAAAATTAAAATAATCTTCATAATAATAATAATATTGTGATATCTTAATGTAAATTTACATTTTCAACCAATTCAATAACTAATTTTATTGAACATCATATATATATATATTTAATTATCTAACTAAACTATCATATGCTGATAGTTTCAAGATAATTGTTATCAACTACCCAAATAGCTGAGTTAATCAAACAACTATAAGCTTCCAAATAATTAACTGTGTTGAATAAGACCTAAATAAATTTTAAACAAATTAATTGACTCTACAAACCTTAAATCATTTGTCTAATTGTCATCTTTATAATGTCAGCTTGAAGATGGCGTGTTTACATAGAACCTCATGTTTGATATATGTGTTGTGCTTCTTCATTTATATTTCTTGTTGTTTCTTTTAAAGTACCTACCGAAACATGATAAAGTCCTATTCTAAGTATTGAAGAAAAATGCAACTTCACACAAATGTTACACAGAACCGATATAATGTGGGATGGGCATTATACTAACGATGAAGCCTAATCTTGGACCACCCAAACATTTGGCCCTGAATATAGGATCATGGCCCTTTTCTTCTTTCTTTTGTTTGTGTCCAGTCCATTGCATGCGTGTGTTTTAATTAAGGCTTATCTGGCTCTGGGGCATCCAATTCCTCTTCTTTCTTTTATTGTTGATCTCACATTGAGAGCAGCTCCTCCTTGTTTAGGGTCATTAGATGAGAGATCTTCTTTCGACTCCAAGATCGGTCAAGCAGGAAGCCACCCTCGATTCACCTCTGTCTCTATATATAAAAAAAAACCCTCCCTAGAGGAGAGCAGATCTTTATTATAATTAATTTCAAGTAAATCCAATAAATAGTTTCTTGATTTTAAAAAGTCAGCAGTGTAGCACCCATGCGACACACGAGAGATATTCTCTATTTCTACATCTTATTTATCGTTATTATAAAGGTGATGTTAAGATATATAAATATATTTTATCAAATTTAACTTTTAGCAAGTTTCCAACACTAATTACAATTTTTATACTTTTGTAAAATCAACACACTAATCATTGATGAATTGCTATTTAGGTTTGTTGAATATGAGGGCTTTAGAGATTTGATGACCACCACATGTCCTATGTTTAAGCTACCATCAAGAACCACAATCACTAGAGATTGCTATGAGTTGTACATTGATGAAAGATGTAAGGTGAAAAGTCTTTTAAGATTAGGCAGTCAAATGTTTAGCATTGACATAGAAACATGGACATCAAATCAAAAAAATTAATTACATGTGTGTGACTACTCGTTTTTATCACTAATGAGTGGAGATTGGAAGAAAAAAAATCATTAGCTTTGTTCCAATTTCAAGTCACAAGGGTGAGGCAATTGGAAAGGCATTAGAAAAGTGTTTGCTTGATTTGCAAATTGATAATGTGTTTACTATGGCTATAGATAATGCATCCTCTAATGATATTGTAGCTGGTTACATGAGGAGAAAATTGATTTAGTGTGAGAAATCTATTTCTCAAGGTAAATTTTTGTATATGAGATGCATTGCACATATTATTTAGGTTTTTGTTTATGATGGTTTGAAAGAAATGAATGATTATGTTAATAGAGTTTAGGCAGCCATTAGATATATGAGACAATCACCAGCCAAATTGGAAAGGTTTAAGGATTGTGTTAGCATGAAAAAGATTGAATGTAAAAAGTTATGGTGTTTGGATATTCCCACTAAGTGGAATTCTACCTATTTAATGTTAGATACTACTTTAAATTTTATAATAGCATTTGAAAGATTTGAGAAACAAGATTCAATGTTTAAAGTAGAGCTTGAAAGTGGTGAAGATAAAGGAGTACCAAATTAGATGGATTGGGATAATTTGAAGAGATTAGTACTATTGTTAAAGCATTTTTATGACTTCACTGTCAAGGTTTCAGGCTCTTTGTATGTGACTTCAAACAATTTCTTTCATGAAATTAATTCAATTTATTGTCTTTTAAACAAGTGGATTGATGAAAATGATTTTCTATTAAGTTCTATGGCTCAAAGGATGAAAAGCAAATATGACAAGTATTGGGGTAGCATAGGGAAGATGAAGTCACTGATTTACATTTCTCTTGCTATAGATCCTCGATATAAGATGGCGTATGTTGACTTTCTGCTTTGTGAGATGTATGATTATGTGAAGAGTGTAGAAATGTCTATGAAAGTTAATGAGGAATTGAATGCTTTGTTTGAGAAGTATAATAGAATTTATGCTCTTTATTCTGCTCAATCAAATGGTGGTGGCTTTATTGTGTCAGGTTGTAGTTTAAATGTTACAGATATGAGGGCACTTATGAAGTCCAAGTTTAAAAAACATAGATCAGAGTTAAGTGTTGGCGAGTTTAAATTTGAGTTGGACAAGTACTTGGGTGAGGATATTGAGGAACAAAGTGAAAACTTTGACATTTTGGCATGGTGGAAAGTTAATAGCCCTTTCTTTTGTATCCTCTTGCGCTTAGCACGTGATGTGTTGGCAGTTCCTGTTTCAACTATGGCCTCTGAATCAGCATATTCTACAGGTGGACGTGTATAGGTAGTTGATAATTTCAAGAATTCTTTAACTCCTAGAATCATTCAATCCTTGATTTGTACACAAGATTTGCTTCATTTAGAAAGTTGAGTTATAGCTGAAGGAGACATACATGGACTTGATAAGCTTGAAGAAGTTACTAATATCTCAATTTTATATCTCTTTATACTTATAATTTCTTTTTATTATTTTGTTAATTGAATATATAACTTACTAGTTTTTCATTTATTAGATATATCAAAGTTAGCATTGGAGCCAACAAACATAATGACTAAGACTTGATGGTTCATGGATATGGAGTCATAGAGATGCATAAAGACTGAGAAGTGAAGATATGAATAGCTATATATTAAAACATGTTTTATGTTTATGCTTTTGACTTTTTATTTATCTTATGGTTGACTGATTATAAAACTATGGTTTATGTATTTTATTTTTGTGTTGTGGTTGAAACTTTGAATTATGTGAATTCTAATGGATTTATATGTATTTTATTTGTGTATTTTAGTTTGAATTATGAATTGCATACAGATATGTTGGTGTTGGTGTCATTGGATAAGATGTGTTGGTGTTAGTGGATAAAGAGTTCATTGGATGTTAATACAAATGCTTCTTCTAGTTGAGTGTTATGAATGGATACAGATGTGTTGGTGACTTGGTTTTGGTGTCAGTAGATCAATGAAACTCTTTATTTGTGTTAAATATGCTTCTTCTACATCTAGACATTGTCGACACAATTTGCCAGTTTTTATTATGTTGCATTTATCCTAACTTTATATTAGCAGTAAAAATGTAAGCGAAATTAGTTTTCAGCTCTTTATAAAAAATTTCGAAGATTCTTCAATTCTCGTTTGTTTTTCCCAATTCCCCATTTTTACAAATAGTGTTCACCATTGGTGAATTGAGGTGGGGAACGGAACAATATCCTTTCCCCAAAAATTATTTTGGGAAAAAAAATGTTGATTGGGCAGGGATTCACCAATGAACACCCTATTTGCACTGGCTTTATCCTCAACAGAATTAGAGCGAATGTAAGACATTTTGCATGCTTTCAGGCTCTCAATCTTTCAAAACCCCCTATAGGGTGTGGCTCTTAAGGCACGCTCATAAGGCATACCAAATACAAGCTGCAAAATCCTCTATTTATAGCAGAGAAATCCTTGTTCCCCAAAATTTTTGCTACACTATTTAGGTAGTCTAGAATTTGGTAACTTTATTAATTACCCTCCACATATTTCTTAATTTGTATGGTTTGGACTTTGAGCCATAACCCAACAAATTTCTCCCTTGGTGAAAAGTCTAAAGCTTCTTTGCTGCAACTAGAACCTCTTCGCAATGTTCATGATAGAGCCCTCACTCGACAGTAATCTTCACGACAACGATTACCGACACATTCTAGAAGGTTCGCGAAATCATCATCGACATCTCTCTCGATGTTGTTTAACCTCGACCTTTCAAGGTTGTCTACGTCCTCCTTCGTCACTAGACATCTCAGACATGGTATTCTTTCCAACAGTAACACTCCCTAACAATTGCTTGGCCAGGACTTTGATCGTTCAACTACGTGGGCTTCGTGTGACTCTTCCTTCTAATCGAACCTTTTTCAGCTAGTCTACTCATCCAAAGTTCTTCCTATAAAAGTTTGATCACTAGTTGGCTAAATGTGTTTACTCGCTCAATGCTTTAAAACCTTCGCATAATTCTATCACAACTCCATTGTTTAACCAAAATTCAATGTTTACCCATGGTACATTAAAAATTTGGCACAACAGACCTCAAAAACGAACTTAAGACGTTGAAATTACGTAAGAACAACCTCGATCAACACAGTCAGCACTCAATCAAAGTCAAACTTGGCTGTCAAACTTGCTCGGCCGCAAACACATATCTTGGGTTAGAATTTCACAAAAACATAGCTCATATTTGGATACGGCACATCCAAAAACATTATGAATATCCCGGTCAACTTATTCCACTTCTTGATCTAATAGTCAAAAACTCCAAGTCTCACCATAGAACACAACACCGCAAAGCGCCGTATCCAAAACCAAGTCATCTTCTTCATTGACTTGGCCAAATTTGTCACCTAAAAACCCACGCGACCTGACCCATTTCTCGCTATCAATCCAGCTGTCGAATCAACGATCAGATTTCACATCACGTTCTCCATATGCGATCTTCACGTGTCTTCTAATCGTTGATCAGCACCGCAGTCGCCGTCCACCATTACCACGCCGTGCCACCTTTTTCAGTCTCAAGCTAGCGGCGATTACGACCATCTCACACTACGAGACCACCACGAAAATGATCTTTGCTCTCCAAGAAAAGTAATGGTACCTTCCATGCACAATGAAGTTGCTCCAAACGCCATGGCCATCAACCTCCATAGCCATATTTCTCATGTCGCCGGCAACTCTAGCGGCCACCAATCACTGCGGCGCTAGTACCAAACTTTTCCTCTCATTGTAATGGTTCTAACAATACCTCTCATGCATGTTTTGGTTGCTCTGATCAAGATTTGCCATTCAAACACCTTATAACTTTTGAGCTTTTACTAGTATCTTTTCCGGACACAAAACAATGCAAAAAATTTTGAATGAACTCCTGTAGTTTCAATGAGTTCAACCAACAAACTATGAAGATGGTCTGAGGGGTTCGTCAAGTGATGAAGTCCAATGGGAAGCCGCATTCCAGAATTAGTAAACCAATCGACACGAATGTAGTGTTTTTAAGTTTTGAGAAGTCGTATTACCCCACGAGTTTGTTTTTTTTTTTTTCCTTTTCTTTTTTATGCTTAAGGTGAGCGTTTCTTTATTTTTTTCATCTTCTACTTAGGCGGGATGCTTGTTATACCCCATATTTGCTTTTTTCCTTTTTTAATATTTTACTTATTTTCTGAACAAATGATCTCAAATTTTTTAATCAAAAAATTCAAGAAAATAAATTAATTTCTTAACTTTTTACTTTTCATTTTAAATCTCATAGATATTTATATGAAAGAAATCTATCTTCAGCATTAATGAATTCTTTTAATTCCAAAATTCACTCACCTTATAATTATTTAAATCATACAAAATTCAAAATAAATAGAATATATAACACTCGTAGTAACACACTAGTTAAAATGAGTTTTTTAATGACACGAAAATTATCATTGGACAATGCAATGGGCAAAGTATTGATGGGAGACGTTCATCAATTCCAAACTGTGAAGCCTAAGCTTGGACCAGCCCAACAATTCGCCCAGAACAATATGTATAAGCCCGTCTTGTATTTTTTTTTTTTCTAATTGTTTTCATGTAAATCCAATAAATAATTCCTTGATTTTATAAAAATAACATTTTCATAGGAGTATTTATATCATGCCTTTTTCTCCTTGAACAATTGATTGATGCCCTCTGATCTTTTTCTTTTTTCAAATTTTTACGCTAATTCACATCTCTTTTCTTAGTTTAAGAAATGGACGAAAAGAAATTCCAAAGGACTACCAAGATATTAAATTAAGAAGTGGAAGGACCAAAATTTATTAACTCGAAAGTTTTGCTAGTAAAACGTTTGCAAGTAAAATATGCTCGAGTGACTCAAAATATATAACGTTCTTACATTTTCAAGTCATATTGGCTAAATCCTTGTGGGGTTGGGAGCGACGAAGAGAAAGCTCTTTCAAAGTACGATTTTCACATTCGAGATGAACAACGAACTAAGCTGAGTTACAATTTAAATATTTGATTGCGCTATAAGGAAATATATTCCGACATGCCTTGTCTTCTTGCTTGATTTCTTTCCAAAGTTATGGATGTTAAGAGATCTTTTTAGTTTCATAACATGAATAACATCTGGCAGAATGGCCTCTCTGGCTTCATATATCAATTTATCCGAGTCCCCATCATTCCTGTTGTCCACCATGGGATGCAAGGAAATTTCTTTGTTCCTTCCTACACCATTCAAAAATTTAAATTATTTATCCATGCATGCCCATCATATGCTAATATATATATGTGAAAAATGAACCATACACTTTGAAGGGCCCCAATTGGCAATCTCGGATTCTTCTTGACTGGATGATATTTGTTAGAGCATCAACCACTTTTTATCTAAATTAGTTTAATAAGGCCAGTCAGATAATTATTAGGTTTTGGGAAGCTTCTTAATTTAATTAGTACGTACCTTCAATTCATTACTTTAGTAAAGACATTCCAAATGAGCAATTTGAGGTGTAGCAATGTTTAATTTAGGACGAAATTGAAGAACGAATGTTCTTTTCAATTTATGGAGGTGCCATGTGTTTAGTTACATTGCTAACACATTGGGCATTCCTTTGCAGATTGATGCTAATACTCTTTCTAGTTCATATCTTGGTTTTGCTCACATTTTTTTTGAGACGAATATTGAAAAGGGCTTCCCTGACTATATTTCTCGTGATCGAGGAACAAAGGAAGTGATGTTGTTGAAATCCTAACTGAGTACTCAGCTCAACGATGCTCTCAATGCAATTTCCTTGATTATACTACACGCAATTGTCCTAAGAATGCTCCGGTGATGCATCTCATGTCGACCCATGAACCCAGTTTGGCTCCTCACAAGGTTTCCTCTTCTTGGAATGATGACAAGAGAAATGTTTTTACAGGCTAATGCTAGCTTGGCTCCGGCCTCTACCTCCACCTCAAACTACTAAAGAATCTAAGGGCCTTAGTTATAACATATTTGATTTACCCAATGATATATGTGAAGAGAGTGAGAATGTAGAATTTGCTGGTTGATAAGGACGATAATTCAACGGGAAAGTATCAGGCGCCAGCATAGCTATTCAAAATATCTTCGAGGATCATATATAGTAGTTGTAGCTTTGTATAACTGCTAACTGCTTGAGCCACTTCCACATCTTTGCCAATTGGTAACTTCCCATAACTTGATGGCCTTTTTAATTGCTTGTACCTTTGCCAACTGATTCGAT
Organism: Cordia subcordata; assembly: GCA_028554755.1. Lineage (NCBI taxonomy): Eukaryota > Viridiplantae > Streptophyta > Magnoliopsida > Boraginales > Cordiaceae > Cordia > Cordia subcordata. Next base: position 4,458,398 of record JAPTOF010000007.1, read on the forward strand.
TCAAACATTCGAGCTGCCTTTGGAATGTCAAATGATATATTGGAACCTACTTGTGCCTCGGATCATGGTGCTCAACCTTTGAACCCTTTGAGTCCTCTGAACCCAAGAACTTGTTTCTTAACCCGGATTAAGTCACGTCACATACTTGATCTCATACTCAATCACACCACGTCATCTTCTGTTTGACATGTATGATGTTACCTCAACTAATTTTGCTTAAGTCTCCTATTCATATTTTGTGCCATGTAATTATTTATTTTTTATGGTAATAGAGAGCTTAGGTCTTATCTAAAAAGCTCACGGGGGAAAATAGAACTACTACTACAACTACTACTACCACTACCACTACCTACTATTATTATTATTATTATTATTATTATTATTATTACTCCTCGTCCTCGTCCTCGTTGTCCTCCTCATCCTCACTACTACTACTACTACTACTACTACTATTATTATTTACTTTTTATCTAAAAGAAATTAAAAATTGATAATTCAAGGATGTATTTGTCAAAAATTGATTTCGGGACTTTTGCATCTTACTTTGAAGTATCTTACAAGTATAAACGTTAAGGTTGTTATTTTATTTAGCTAATTGTTCCGAGGACTTCAAAGAATAATTGAACTCTGTGCTCTCGTGATCCCCAGCTCAACTTAAAGGTCTTTTAAAATCTGCATGTCTGTACATTCAACTATACAAAAAGACCTAATGCAGTCAAACGCCAAATTTTAATAAGGTGAAAGGAGAAATAGACGGGGAAAAATATTGTCTTTCGAATTTTCAAAGTTCAGCTGCAGAAAGGAATTGTACGTCATCACATATTTGCCTTTTCGATCCTGAATATAGATAATTCAGTGCACAATATATATATATATATATATATATATATATGTGTGTGTGTGTGTGTGTGTGTGTGTGTGTGTGTGTGGAAACTAATAAATTTAGATCAAGTGTAATATAATCACATATTATACTGATTATATTATTAGTTGGTCTCATCGCTGTGATTTATTATTTACACATGATAGAGGGTCTACTCCTAATTTGGATATGAACAACTACCTCAGCAAATGCGCAAAACCAAATATTTTCTTGATTAGATTCATAAGAGCTTCCTAATTAAGATAAAAACGAAGCTAAACTCTAGTGGGTTTACCACACACACGTACCCAAAAAACTCTCGTAATGCACGATTCTCAAAAAAGAATCGACAAAAAACTTTAATGTCTTTGAATGTTAAAACCTCTGAAAATTCAAGAAAGGCAGTACTAGAAAGTCTAGTGAAAGAGTTGTAACTTTAAGATGGTTGCCACATTGTTGGCAAAACCTCTCAATTATTGTTCCTTCTGATTATAACTAAGAAAAAAAGGAGAATTGTTGGAATGAGGTCAAGCAGCAGCTGCTTATCGTCCGTGCATGAAACAAAGCATCACTATTTGAAGAACCCCCTCCAAAGTGCACTGTAGCAGCAATGATTCAATAAGCCAATGCAATAATCACAGACTGATGAAAAAACAGTGGACCATCAAAACACTTGTAAAAAAAGTGGTAGAAAATCTTTCTTTCTGCATGCAGTAATACCAACAGAGCTGCCTTTGTTAATAGCCTCTCCAGTTCGCTTTTTGTCAAGTCTCTTCCAACACGGACCCCCCCCCCCCCCAACACTTCTGACAATTCACAAGATCTCTTTACACTTCTCTCGCTCTCTCTCTTGCATTTGATCTTTCCCGCTCTTGTGGATTTGGCCCCATCTCATTGCAGTAAATTTTTTAAGCATTTAATTTGCAGTAAATAATTTGAAGTGAAGCTTTCATAACCCTTCAATGGCTTCCACTAAACTGGTTTGAGCCCATGGCTGAACCCATCGAGTGCAAACTTGGCTATCTCGTTCTGCTGGAAAAAGGGTTTGCTTCCATTGCCACCAACGCCAAGAAAATCTCTTGTTAGACCCCCTTCGGCTTCGCTTTCGGTTGGTTTATTTTGGTTGGCATTGACATTTCCTGGCACCATCATCAAAGGGTCTGCATTTCTTGCGTTGCCTACAGATGATGAATTCGAGTTCATGTCGCCACCGAAGGGTAGCCCAACTCCATGGTCGATTGTTAAGGTCGAGCCAGATGTAGTTGCCATGAAGGGTTGTTTTTCAAAGTTTTGGAGCTCATTTCTTTGGTTCAATGGATTGAAACTACCAAGATTTGAAATAGATGAGCTCATAAGCCCAAAGCCAGTAGCGCCAAAAAGAGTCGAGTTGCTGCTCCTTGTTGATCCCATCTGTGCTGCCTTCTGCAGCAGTGCAGTTGCTGACATGTGAGTTTGCGTTGTCGTCTCTTGCTGATTTTGGTTACTATGATACATTGAGCTTATGGCCTCCGACAAACTTGCTTTGTTTTCTTCTTCCTCTTTCAACACCCGTGGCATTACCGATGACGATGATGACGCGTTGCCAGCGGAGAAATATGCTTCCTGGCCGCCTCTATTGAACCACTGGCTCTGCGAAGACAAGCCCAGCATATTCGTCGATGCCATTTGCATCAATTCAGGCAAGTTTGATGAGCCTGAACCTAAGAAAGCATTAGAATTGCTTGAGTTTCCAAGAGGGTTTAAATGTGAATTGGCATTGTCTAACCACAGTGGAAGCCTTGGCTTTTGGCCCTCCAAATTGAGCTGCCCTGATGGGTCTAAACCAGAAAAATCAGGCCTAAAAACACTACCAAATTGGGGGTTTCCAGCTGATTGCAGCCCACCAATCCCCCCATTGATCAAATCATTTCTGAAGTTGAGATTTGCAGTTGGGCCTGAGTTGAACCTTGAGCTTTCTTCAGCTAGAGCATCACAGAAGGCTCTGTGGGTGATAAAGCTGTCTTTTCTGTTTGATAATATATAATAGAAAACAAAAACCCAACTCAACTGCATTAAATATCATCATTTAATATGTCGATGCATTAAATTCACATGCAAATTTATGAAAGAACGATTACATACTTGGCGTTAACTACTACTTCATCAAACTAATCATGGAACACTATATTACTTGATATATATATATATATATATACGCAATAAATTTTGAAGTACAAATTTAGTACCTGGAGAAGAGAGTGCCACAATCACATTTATACTCTCTGGTACCACAAATCTTACTATGAGCTTTCCAATCTGACTGGACAGCATATTTCTTGGAACACTTCTCACACTTCCACTTCTTCTCACCATGCTTTCTGCTGTAGTGCTTCTTGATGCCTGTTAGGTCACCAAGAGCTCTTGAAGGGTCATGGTGTACACAGGACTTTTCAGGGCATATGTACACCTTCTTCTTCACTTCCTTGTTGGTTCTCTGCTTAAGCTTCCATGGCAGATTGTGACCTCTTCTGTGCAACTGCAAGTTCTGATCTCTCTGGAAACCCTTGTTGCAGATTTCGCAAAGGAATCGGTTTGTTGCCATCAGAGACTTGGGTGATAGAGCTATCACTTCTGCATCTGGATCTGTTGAATATACACAACATCTTACATAATGATATTCCAGGAGAAATGCCCAACAAAAAAAAAAAAAAACCCAAAAAAAAGGGAAAATGAAGAGAATCTAATGAAACTTGCCTGGTTGGCCTGGCATGTTTCTCTTCCTCTTAGCTGGAGCTGAATTAGGGTTAGGGTTGGGATTGCTATTAGGATCTTGAATGAACCCTCTATTGGAGGAAGAGGGCAGTGCAGAAAGTCCATCATCAGACATCATCTTGTGAGCTTAATCAATGGCAACCAAGAAAAAAACACAGTAGAAGCTAAAAGAGGAGAGAACAAATACGGGAAAAAAGTATGTAATAAGTGCTTATGTATAATTGAGTGTATATGTATGTATGCACGCAAGCACCAACCAAACAAATTAAGCTGCAGGGAAAACAACAGATTTGCTTAATATAGCTAAACACACAGATATTTATATAGAAGTTTTTGCTGAAAACAAAGTTGAAACCACCAACAAAACGTGCTTATTTTCAGTATAAAATCGTTTGTTTTTTGCCGTTTCTAAAATTCTTTTCAGAAATCTTCCTCAAAAGCTTTCTTTGCATTCAAGACCATTCAGCACAAAATACCACATCACATAAATGCTAGTAGTTGAAGAAAGAATCTCTCTCTCTCTCTCTCTCTCTCTCTCTCTCTCTCTCTCTCTCTGATACACACATAGAATTCCTTATCTTATACGGCTTCTTTCTAAAGTCGGTCAGCCGTAGACTCTGGTGGACCACTGTCTTTCGCCTTGTCTGTATGCCAAGCACATACCCTCCTCACTTTTTAAGTACTACTTGTGAGTTACTGTGCGAGTAAAATTGTCTGCATATTCACAGTGTAAAGGAATGAATAAAAGGGAGGAAATAGGAAGTAATTTAAGTAGTTGAAATTATTCTTCTGTAAATGATGGTTTAGGTACAAATTCAATAAGGCACGAGGGTTAGGTTTAGAGTGAAGAGAAAATAAATAAATAAGAAGGGGCAACATCTCGGATAATAGTGTTTATATATGTAATAGTTTTTTTTTTTTTTAATTTTTTCTAACTAAACCCACCTCTAACCCGACTCATAGTCTTGCATGTGGTTCGAAACCAATCCATCACTTCCGTAGTAGATAGTTTTAACCATTTCATCTACCTCTAATAACCCTCTCTATGCATTGAGTGTCCACTAAAAGACCCTCTATATGTAATGAGTTTCCACTAAAAGGAAATACATATGTGAATTTAAGTTTTGATTTTCTTTAGCTCTCAATTTGATTTTAATTTCTTTTTTGAGTTGAATCCATGGTACATAATAGCTTTAAAGGAGAACAAGTACTATGTGATATGAATTACTGAATTGTATCTTAAAATTAATTGGTGTCAAACCAGAAAAAAAAAATGATAATAGTGAAATTAGAGTTGATGATTGTTGATGGTTCCATAGTAAAGCTCTAAGTTACTACGAGTAGTTCTATCTTAAAATCAATGTAACCCGAAACTAAACTGGAGTTGGACTAATACGATACGTTAAGAATTGGTTTCCATTTCAAACTCGTCTTAAAATTAATCGTGTCAAAAAAAATAATATAATGTCTTATATAATAAATTTAAAAATTTTCATGAGGGGGAAGAATTACTATTATGTTACACCAACACAACTGGCGTAAGTTAAATTGTTGCTCGAGTACATTTCTATGGGAGTACTTGTGCTACTTTTCATTGCTTATACTATGCCTAAAGTTATGGAATCTTTACACTGTTCTCAAAAGTAAAAATGTCATATATAGGGAACATAACGTTTTACAAGTATAAATTAACTTAAAAGCTAAAAGCTCGAATCAACCTTAGATCTCATCAAAAAAGATTTAACTGAGAAAAGTGCATAGGCTTTACAGCCGTCCATAGTATAAAAATGATTATGCTATAATTGTTTTTGGACCATTGGTGTGAGGAGAGAGTGATATATAAAGAGTATGATGCTTCATACGGTGCCTTCACGTGAAATCATGAAAATTGGGGATTGGATTGAGTGGAAGATTAGGTGGGTGTGGCGTGGACCCGCGAACTTCATTGTCATGCAGAGGTTTACACACACACACACACACACACACATATATATATATATATGTATATATGTTCTCACAGGGAAAGATTTCTAGATTTAAGATTACTCGGGTCATTATTTATATTGAACAATTAACATTTTTAAATAAAGCCTCGACAAAACATATTACTAAATTTGGGTCTTGGCCCAATTTCTCGCGTCGTCCACACGTAACCCATTTATGATTGTGTTAACTCGTTTCAGTTTGCTTTCGTTCTTATTGCGAGATTCCTGATTTAGCTCGTGTAGGGTAGATTGCTGCTCTTGATTTTTGGTTATCAGTTCTTGTTTTGCCATCCCAGGTTTAGTTCGTTTGAGCTCGGTCTCAGGATTCTTGATTTAGCTCGTTTGAGCTCAATCTCGAAATTCTTGGTTTAGCTCATTTGAGCTCAATTGTGAGATCCTTGATTTTGTTCGTTTGATCTCGATCCCTATTTTTGGTTCTTGGTTTAGTTTTTTTCGTGATATTTTTAGTTTTAGCTAGTTTGAACTCAATTTTATTTTATGTCGCGAGTCATATGTGAAGAAAATGTTGTCAAGAGTTAGACACGAGAAATGATTAAATATATATTTTTACATAAAAAAATCTTAAAATTTAAACCACCTTATGAGGTTTTGAATAAGTTTTATGTATATAGGTATGTATATATTGTGCACTGCACACACCCGAACATGATGATAGGCAATGACAGGAGATGGCTGCTACCCAAAAGGGATGACTGGCACTGCTAGATATGTCGAGTAGCCCACGGGACACACAAGAACAATATAGACACGTTTCTCTAGAAATTCCCTCTACTTATTGAACATTGGGTGTTGGGTACACATATTGGATTTTAGATAATCATTATTCTCAAATTGGAAAAGAAAATTAAATCATGATATAATTAGATCTTGTGAATAACTTGCCAAGATTATGTTTCACATCAAAAGATCAGGAAAAAATTTGCATGGGAATAGTTGTTTGATATGATTGATCTTGAATGAGTGAGGAGTTGTGGGCTACACTTGTTGGCCCCACATGTTTCTAATTGAGTTTGTTTGGGAGGCTAACCCCAAAGGTCAAATACAACACATTAATTAATCGGCCATCTAATTGATGTCGTAGAGTTTGTTTGACCGACAGTTTAGATGCCCCAAAATGATTTTTGAGTGATTAAAAGTTAAAACTCGTTTATTTGGTCTATTTTTTTTTAAAAAATTATATAATAACCAAAGCTAAAGAAAATTAAAAAAATTAAAAGCAACTTTGGAAAATGTTTTTGAGAAATTATTTTTACATCGTATTAGAAATTATTTATTTTTATTTTTTTCATTAAGAATAATACATCATATTTTTTAAAATCCAATGTTGTTTTACAAAAATATAAGGCCAAACAATCAATAATTTTTATTAAATAATACTTTTATTTAAAACTTTATTACTAAAAACTCTACAGTTTACTAGTTAAAATCTAACAATTTGCATAAAAAGAGCCATAGAGGTCCTTTCTTTTTATATATACCAAAAAGCTCCCCTATAAAAATGTTTACATTAAATTCACTCTAAAATTATAAATCTCAACTCGTACTATAGTAATCATTTTATATTTATAATGAAAACATAAATTTAAATTTAAAACTTTTAATCACAAGACGTCACTCTCCGTTAATTCAGATCGACCCTCTCGGGGCCTTAGAGATTTATTCATACGTTAGATGGTGGGCTGTTTAATTAGAGTTTGCTGATAAAAGAATCTTTTGAGCTGAGTCGTTCACCAGGGCTCTTCCAGGTATATATATATATATATATATATATATATATATATAGCTGTGCTTTTTTCTTGGATAGGTGAGCCATATCATATCCTGCTAACATGCGTTATTTCTGCAGAATTTCCTCTGTCAGCATCCAAATTTTGTATGTGTGTGTTTTTTGTTTCCAGTTGCCACTATGGCAACAACCTAGCATATTTTTCCTTTTTGTTGTCCACTTTCCGCCTTGAATTGTAAAAGCACTAAAAGATCGGCTTATGAAGCTTCCTTTTCCTTTATATTTTGCTTATTGCTTTTTGTTGTGATGCAATGGAAGCTGCAATTCTGTTGATGTTAAGCCGTACTTGGAATGGAAGGAAGTTTCTCCCAAAAAGTTTCAAACAATCAGTATCCTGATAATCTATTTCACAATCTTGTATGCTTGCTCTTGCAAATGTCCCTGTCGAACCCCCATCCTCTATTTAATAGACAAGTCGCTATCAAACCCTCTATTCTCCATTTAGGGATTCCGAATAGTTGAAATATTCACTCCAACAAACTTCCTATTCCATCCCTCAAATTCTACAATCCCTACCCATTTCTTTTTCTCCCTCACATGTAAGAAGAAGCAAGTAATAACATATCCATGCATATATTAGAAAAAATATAAGTATCATAAACATTAAAATAATATGATTAACTAAACTAGAGATATAAAAATAAAAGTCCCTTGAAAAAGAAAAGTTATTAGAGTGAAATTGAAATAAAGAGTCCCTAAATAAAGGTTTGAATATTCAAGATCTCCTAATTAATGCTTATTCTAACATTGGAACAAATATCTTAATTAATTATTTCAATTTCAAATTTCAAATAATGGAAAGAAAACTGAAGTCTTAGATTTTTTGAGTGAAATAAATGATTAAGATATAGTGTTAGAATGTTAAAATAAAATCTTAGTTAAAAAACCAAAACCCTTACGCTATGTTTGGATTGAGGTGGAAAATTTAATAAAGGAGAATAAAAGATTATAAAAGAAAGGAGAAGAGATAGATAATCTATGTTTGAATTGGGGTATTTTTTTAAGGAAAAGAAACATAAAAAATTATGAGTATTTTGTATTTGGATTAAGAAGGAAATGAAAAAAAAAAAGATAAATTTTATATGTAAAATCTTGAAAGTAAAGGATTTGAAGAATCCATTCCCATCATTTTACCCCAATTTGGAGGATTGAAAATAAAAGATTTGAGGGGATGAACCTTATTCCCTCTTTATCTCTCCCCTCCATCTACTCTCATAACAAACAATTGATTAATTGTTTTAATCCTTTCATTACCATTTCCCTCCCCCTATTTCCCTCAATCCAACCAGATTGTTAGGGAAAATAAAATAAGTAGGCTGTTGGAGTTGTCTAGCTTAAGGCTCATTTGAATTGTTTTTCTTTTTCAACGAAGTTTGCTTTTTATATAACTATTGGACTCAATTTTTTGGCTTATGAAAGCCTAAAAATTTATGCTTTTTTTAATTGAGTTTTAATCTTTTATTTTAAAGTCAATTATAAGACTTATTACAAAAAAAAATGTTTTTTTTCCCCATTAAAAAGGGTGCTTCTTTATGAAAAAAAAGGCAGTCCCTTAATATATGCTAAGAATGAATCACTGACATTTCATATTAAACTAATTAATTAGTTAATACGAGAAGTAGTCCAGGGCCTTGTATAGTAAATTTCAAGATGATGATTTTTCAGTATATGTGGCAGTTTGGTTTCAAATTTGACATGTATTCATCATTTTGGAATTTGGAGGATGTCAACCTTTGCATTTCAAATGATAAAAGTAAAATCCAATAGTTAGTATTTGTGAACTATTTACGACATTATGATAAATTATATATGAATTACTCACAACTATTAGATCTCGCTTATGAAATTATAATATTAGGAACAACTTTCAGTACTAGAAAGAACTGATAATGAAATTTTGGAGTATATGAAGGTCCAGGGTCTGATTTTCTGGAGGCCAAACAGAAATTGGCAGCACCTCTATGGTGTAGTTTCAGAGGTTTGGCCTTATTAATCTTTGATCAAGTAACGAGGTGTCACAAACTTCTGATAACTTTGCGTCCGTGAACATAGCTAGCCCGAGTTAGTTTGCTTGTAAGAAGACAGCGATGCGCACAGCTGAATGAGAAATCAACAGTTTCTAGTTGACAGATCATTTTCAACCAAGAGGTCTCGAGATCAATTATCATGGTATGTATTATCTGGTTATAAAAACTAGTAACCAATTAATATTTACCTCATGTACACTTCTTTCTTGAATGGTAACAAGCATTTTGGTGGGCCTTTCAAGGGTTGGTTGAAGTGGTCAGATACACAGTAATTATTATACGTAAAGGTCTTAGATTTAAATTTAAATTTTCTATCGTATACTTTTTTAATTGTTGATTATATTGACTTAAAAGATGTGTTGAAACACGCTGTTGCACAAGTAAATTTAAAATATAGTGAACTCGATCTAACTTTACCTACTTGAATTTCTCGATCGTGATCAAAATAAAAATGAAAAATATATATGAGAAGTGCACATGTAATCTTATTTACCTGTTCTTCTCAACGTAGCATATATTAAATCAAACACAAGGTACTTTAATTTAATCACTTGCTCTTTAAATTAAATGCAAGATGGTATATTTGACTCAACCACTTTTGTCTTAAAGCATTCGGAGCTTAGCATATTTAAACGACATGGACGCTTTCTTAATTCCCCTCGATCTCCGAAGAATGAAGACATACCTGCACATTTACCTACTCAAAGTCCTTAAGGCTTCTTAATTCTCCAAAGATAGTGACATATATTATATTTATAGTTTATTATATAATTAATCTATAATTTTTAATTAACATATTGAACAATAGTTAATTAATTATCATACTGCATTAATAATGTAGGTAAGAACAATTAATTAAATGATTTTGATTCAGAAAGGCACGGTATCCCTCATATCCCTGCAAATTACAGAATTTCCTATGTGATATGTTAAAAAATTGCTTTGTTTATTCCTTGATGTCTTTATTTAATTTCTCGGTTTTTGTTTCTTTTTTTTTTTGGGTCAGAATTTGTCAGGTTTGGAAATGATAATTTTCACAAGCAATATCCATATATTTTTGCCCCTCTTTTTATAAACTTTGGAAATACAGTTATTTTCGAAGAGAAAAGAGAAAGTTAAAAACAGACCTAAACTGAGAATAGAGACACATAATTTAGAGTCAATCTTGAAAAGGGTAAATGGACTCTACCAATAACTATATTGGATGGTCAAAACAGAATGTTATGCTCTAATCCAAAATTAAACATCTTTAATTCATTTGACATATCTATATCCTATTTCTTATTTTTGCCATTTTACAATATCAGACATGTAGCAGTTATATATTTTGAATGACTATAATTTGAATGATTTTTCCTTTATTAGAGGACAGTTCAGAAAGTGACCTTTCATTTTTTTCATGTTTATTAGGATTGGAACATGTGAAATCATTGCAACTATATTAGGAAAATTGACGTTTTATTTTAAAACTAAATAGAACTAAGAGAAAAAAATCTTATACGGTGAACTAAGGAGTTTATAATCTTTTATATAAATGAAGTATATATTGTTACACTTACTTAGGTGTGAACTAGTTTGAAGAAATGGTTTTTCAAATAATTGAGGAATCGCAAATAATTGGGAAACAACATTAATGAAGTTAGGTCACACATGAATGGACGTATGATGAACAAGATTAAGCCGAAAGCCTAATTCTGTGATTATGTTAGTAATCATGTGTTCCATCGAAAACGAATTGGTGCTATCATTTCAAAAATCATGAAGCACTCTAAGTTCTTACACGATGGACCTAAACATTGTGTATTTTAATGTGGGGAAAAGATATATTCCAATACTCTCTTCACGTGTGTGACTAAAGAAAAACAAAGAACTAACTTGGAGAGAAAGCGAGACACAGACAAACATATAGGTCACACGTAGATGATAGAAAATAAATAAGATTAGACTAAGACCTAATCTTGATAACACATTAAGAATTATGAGATTGCATTCTAAACTAATCGATTTTAGGAGTAGCCCAAACTAATATGGTGGACTTTATTATAATTCTTTTTCGTGTGAAATAAAGGTATATTTCAGCAGCAACATGTCGAACATCACTAATTGTCGAGAAAAAGACAAAGGCTCCTGTATTTATTCCCCCCTATGTGGGCTTTACCCGAACCCGATCGGGAACCCGATACAGCACTTGATATTCGAATAAGATTTTGGGTAGCTTTCTCTATTCAAAACCCGACATGAACATTCTTCCCCCCTTTTTTGAAAACAATAATTATACTCTGTAAAGTTATAAGCCATCATACTAACCTAATGTGTAAATAATTAAAATCGGAACCAAACCCTTTCTCCTCTTCTTCAAACAACATTACGGAAAAAAGAGGGCTTTGGTGGCCCAAAAATCAATGAAAATGTAGAAAATTAGTTATTAAAATGAAGTTGTGATTTCATTGGTAAAACATGACCACGTCATTAATTTCAATAGTTGCTGATTTAAGTAGGTCATAGAACAGTGACCAAAATTTCAATCGCAACATCTTGTAATTTTATCATCAATTTTAACCTTCCAAACAATAATACTAAGTCACAAACTAGTCAAAACAATCAATGCCCGGCATGTCGGTCACTATTTTAATGACCGGCATTTCGGTCATTGATTAGTTTAAGGCAATCATTTTTCACCTTATCCAATGATCGAATGTTTCAGTCACTAATTCCGTGACATTTATTTGGTAATATATTGAGATATTCAATGATCGTTTAGTAATCGAACTTCTGTCACTAATATCTTGATCAGTGACCAAAATTGCGGTCAGTAATTGAGATAATAGTGGTCGAATAATTTCGGTAACTAATTGAGGTTAGGTTATAGATTATTAATATATTTAAAGACCAAATAATTTTGGTCACTAATTGAGATATTATTGGCTGAATAATATTGATCACTAATTGAGATTGAGTTATTAATAGAAATATTTAGTGATTGAAAATCAGTTACTAACTGAGATATTAGTGACTGAAATTTTTTAGTCACTAATTAATGACCAACAATTTCGGACACTAATATCTTGGTTTGTGACTAACATTCAGTTACTAATTGAAATATTAATAATCGATTATTATTGGTCATCATATTGAGAATGGATTACTAATTGGTATATTTTGGTCACAAAATAAGTGACTAATAATAATTATTCACCAATATCTCAATTTGTGACTAACTAAACCTTTCCCATCTCTACCATCTCTTTCTCTCTCACAAACCGTTCCCATTATTTGCCATTGTTTGATTTCCTTCATTGTTTTGCCCCGACCTTGGCCAGCGGCATTTACCTTTCATTAACGTTCTTCATTCCTTGTCATTGTTTTTCCTCTTGCTTGTTTTAACTTGTCTATTAGGGTTCTAATATGGTATTCTACCCCAAACCTATTCCGTCGGATGTATCTTCTCCATATCTGGAATAACGACACTATATTTTGATTGCTTGGCTGTCTTTTGGTTATTTTGCAAGTGTTGATCTTTATTCTCTCAACTTGGTATCCCATTCTCTAAGTTACATGTTTAGCCAATCATCTCCTTTGGTTGATTTGTCTCCACCATGACTAGTGGTTTTGTCTTTCCAAAAGACGTTTTACGAGTGTTTTAGGGTTCGGCTCTACTAGATCTGTGCCCAATCGTCTGTTGTTCAAGTTGTGAGCCTTCTTCTCACCTTTCGATGTGCCAGTGTTTTACCATTTGCGTAATTTTCTGGAGGATGTCAAGTGGGTGTATGCCATGTTTTGTAAAATAGTTATGTGAGTTTTTTGGGTGTATAGGTCGAATTTAGAGATGCATATTACACAACAGGTTTTGTTGTTGGTCAATGATGGTGTCCTCTAAAATAGTCTCCAAAGGTCATGTTATGGTCTTCTTGTTGTAATGATTATGTACTTTTTGACCAGATTTATCTGGTCTTGAGTATGTATTTTTTTAGTGATGAAAGTTTATTTATGAGAAAAAAATTGTGACTAACTTAGACATTTAGTGACTAAAATTTTAGTCGCTACTTCGGTATCCATATTATTTTGGATTATTATTAGAGGCTAAAATTTTGGTCACTAATCAATTACAAAATATTAATAACATTTATTGCTGTTTCTAAAATCTTTTTGATGTATTATATAAAATAATGGCATAAAAAAATAAAACTTAAATTCATGAACAATAAATATAAATAAAAAAGTTTAACTCATACCAAAAGATTACCCGTTCACAATTTGTTGTAACAATTAATTAAATTAATAAAAATCATGTCCACTGTATGAGTGTCAATCCATTTCGGCCTAACAAACCTTACAAGGCCTAGGCTGCAAAGTTGGATTATAAAGGCCCAGTAGAAATAGGTTTAAGGTAATTATGGGTGCTAAAGCATTATTTGGGTGTGAAGCAGGCAATCACGCAATTATCAAAGCTAAATCCTTCTATAAGGAGATCTTGGAAAAAACATAATTATTGTCTTGCCATAATCAAGACATGAAAGGAACTATAAAAGGAGGGGGAAACGAGCCATGAAGGACATACAAATACACCAGAAAATACCTACTCCAGCGACTTTATGGAAGAAAGGGTTTAGACCTCAAACCAAAACCCTAATTGTAGAATCACCCCCTATATCCATGTCATGGAAAACGTGTCTTTTATCGACATAATTTGATCTTCATAGCCAAAACATTTTTCAGATGGCTAAGAAGTTGCATATAAGCATCATTAATTGTACTAGAGAGAACATGATAATGTATGTTTAATAACAAGAGGACCTAAGGACCCAATGAGGTGCTAATAGGCCAGAAATTGTCTCCCCTTTGTCATTTACTGCTTGTTTGGATGTAGGGGAAGAGGGGAAAAGAATAGGGATGGGAGGGTTCCTTTGATTTTTTCCTTTGTTTGGTTAGAAGGTATTAGGATAGAGAGGGGAAAAGCAGGATAAGTTTTATCCCTTCAAATTATTTAAAAGTAATCAATTTGAGGTCATTTGGGAGGGAGGGAAGCTCTTTTTGCTTGAAATGATCTTTTTATCTCTTTTGCACATAAAATTTCAAAAGGGAATGAAAGTCTATTTTTGCATAATATTTATCATTTTCTTCCATTTCTTTCTCAATCCAAACAAGAAAAACTCATAATTCTTTATGATCTTGTCCTTTACAAAATTTTTAATCCAAATAAGAATTAATCCTCTCCTTTCTTTTTCTTTATAATCCCGTCCCTTTAGCAAAATGTTTCCCTTAAAATCAAGATGAAAATAATTGGAAAATCAAATTCTAAAAATTTACTAACCAAAACTAAATAGAATTTGTTTGATAATTATTTTTTGTTTAAATAAATGGTTCAATTTATGTTAATACCTGAAATAATTGAATTAGAGAAAGTCATAAATTATTTGGTTATTTGGTCATATAATTGGATCGAATTTCTGAATTTTGTAAACATAACTAACCAAATTGAATTTCCGAATTTGTTAACACAACCAACCGAACTGAATTGTTAAATTTGTACTCATATTTTTCGCTTTTGTAATATATGTTAGAACAATGTCAACTAGATTGGTTATTCAGTTGATAATAAAACTTTTGAAAATTACATGTGTTGGGAGGCAAGCATAATAAACAAAAAAAAAATGCACAGTGGAATGATCAAACCGTTTTATTTTTTGTGTAAACTATGAGGATGTGATAAGTATATCCAACAAAATTGTTCATGCAATCTAAAAATTAAAGCAAAATAGATCAATGCCAAGATTTTTAGTGTGGAAAATCCCTCCAACGTGAAGAGTAAAAACCATATGACTATAGTTCATCTCAAAAACTTCATGATACGCTATTTAAGCACAATTCTAAATAGCTCACAAATGCATGAGTCATGTGTAGTATGGTGTGTGCGAGTACTGGGTCAAATCCATGGGGAGGCTTAACGTGTATGGTGTTTTAAGTTAAGTGTGTCCTAAAGAGCTATGTGTTGAGGTCTTAACTATAATCTTTTTTGTGTTTTTGGTTTGAGGGGAGCTCGGAAAGATAAATCTAAACTACAGGCAAGAAAATAAGAAGGCAGTATGTGTGTGTGATGGGGGAATATAGCAATCTAAGGGGATGTTAACAAGTGAAAATGGGGAGTAGGATGATTTTGGCTTGCAAATAGGTGATTACTATTTCTTGTTAGGGTTACTTGATGGATCAAACTTGGTTGCTGTCGTCGGGTCTCCTAATTAACCTCCTAATTACACCCTAAGCCTCAGGCAAATCCATCCCTAGGTGTCTACCCCTAGAGTCATGGCATATGGTCTTTATGACTTAGGGCCATAGAGCTAGTTAGTTAGGATTCTAGGTAACTTAGATCGATCTAATCATAACGTCTAAACTGTTGGCTGGATTTAAAGCCAAGATCTAGTCCGTCTAAGGTCGATTAACCTATCTTGAAACCCATTAGCTGGATTTAAAGCTAAGGGAAACTCGACCTAGGCTGGCCATTAGTTATGCACCACCGATCATCATCACAATAGCGGGTAATAACGTTTGAGTGCAAAGCAAACACATCTAGGGCATGACATTTGAGAATATCCCGGGGTATTCTACTACTAAGCACATAGACATACTTAGATTATACCAATTTAAGCAATCGCACCCGACATGTAAGTAATAAAAGCTATTTATGCTATGCTATTGAGGATGTTAACACATACATAGACATGTATATAAGCATGCCCATTTCGTGTAATCATCACACAAACATATAGACATGCTAGCATAATGATTTAGAGATAGTTAATAGCATAACAGACTTCAATATATATATGCAACATTATTGAGGCATTTCTACAAACACATAGACATGAATGTAAATTTGCCAATCAATACCCCAAGTACACGTATATATGTATATATATATATATATATATATATATATATATATATATAAATCCATCAAATATCCATAACAATAATGTAATAATCATCTATAATACAAGAGTAAATCACCCTACATAGCTCTAATTAAACATAAATTAACTTAGGATAAAAGAGACAAAAGAGGCTACCCTTTTATCTGAAGCCATATCTTTACAATTCAAGAGCTATGCCCAAATCCTTGTGTTTGATCCTCTTAGAGGCTTGATTTCTAGTGCTAAAATGTGTTTACAAGTATGTGTGAAAGGTGCTTTTAGATGGATTTAGGGTTTAGAAAAATGGGTGTGTGAATTGGGTGTCTTTCTCCCAAAAAGTGACTGAAAAGTGACTTAAAAAGAGCTGAAATCACATAGAGCCGGGGGCCTTAGCCGGTCGATTGGCTTCAAAGAAAGGTCGACAGGCTTCAACTGGGTTCCTCTCTGACCTGGCCGGCCGACCTAGCAGGTCGACCGACCTAGTAGTGAGGTCGACAGGCCGAGTCAGTCTTCTTTCCAAAGTTGCGCTTCGCATACTCGTTTCGCCTCACCCGGTCACTTCCAAAAGCACTTTTCTTCGTTCCTTTGCGTCTAAAATGCCTTCATCTTTGATCCAAATCCCCTTTGCCATCAATCAAGCTCAAATCTTCTCCTCGGATCTCCCCTAAAACAAGCAATAAATGCACACTAGTGTAGCATTTAAGTCTTAACCTCAACTATGACATGTGAAACCTAGTATGAACAAATATGACCTAAATGCTATACTAATACACCATATGAAGCACAAAATGCCTCAAAACAAGTATATACACACAATATATAAACATACAAAATGAACACATCACTTCACTATCAATAAATTGAGGTACAAAAGAGTTCTCCTTCACGTACAACCAGAGCATACAACATCAACCATCAAGAATAATGTATCTTTGAACATTCAACAATAAAATATGTTAAACAAGAGAGATGAAGAAATAGCATCAAAACAAAGGCTTCCAAAACGTGCATAATTAATATATCAAAAAGACTCTAAACACGATCCAACCATCTAGATCAAAGAGCAATGAACATAGAACGTGGACGTAAAATTTCAACTCAATTGGGCAACAAAATCACTATTGTTTGTAAGCTTGATTAAGATTTCTTACACATTTTTCAATTATTTATTTATTTTCTCTCTATTTTTCCCTCTCCTCTTTTAAAAACCAGACCAACATCCTCTTTCTTTGGTTCCTTATGGTCACCATCTTTCTTGACCTGTCTAGGATCATCTTCATCATCCACATTTTGAATATCATTTTAGTCCTCATTTTCAATATGATCTACAATCGGTGCCTTTGGCACTATGCCTATGTCAATCGAATCATCTGAACATGGGAGCAACTCTTTCTCCATTTTATGGATGTCGTAGTTTGTTTGATCTTTGACGAACACAACATTTTTGCTTTTAACAAGCTTCTTATCAAACGAATCATATAACTTGTAACGATATTCATCAAGGCCATATCTAACAAATATAGACTGTCGTATCTTTATATCAAGTTTGGACTCTTCATCTTTTGGAATGTGAACAAATGCCTTGCATCTTAAGACGCGCAAATGATCATAAGAAACATCTTTCCCTGGCCAAAGTTTGTTAGGAGCATCAAACTTTAATAGAATCTAAGTTGAGAGATTTAACATGTGAACAATTGTATGTAAAGCCTTACCCCATAAGAAAGATGGTAAATTTGCATATCAAAGCAAACATCTTAGCCTTTAAATTAAATTTCTATTTATTCCCTCAACCAACCCATTCAATTGGTGTCTTTAGTGGTGTCTCTTGATGTCTAATTCCTTTCTCTCCAAAATATTTTTCAAATGGACCACAATATTCACGTTTATTATAGGTCCAGATGCATTTCAACTTTTTCCCTATTTCTCATTCAACAGAAGCTTGAAACTACTTAAGCACATCCAATACTTGATCTTTGGACTTCAAAGTGTAAGCCCATATTTCCCTTGAATGGTCATTAATAAAAGTCACAAAATAAAGAAAACCACCAAGTGTTTTAATCTTCACTAGACCATATACATTCGAATGCACCAAATCAAGTACATTCTCCTTCTGAGAAGGTAGATGACTTTTGAAAGAAACTCTTTTTTGTTTCCTATAAAGATCATGTTCAATTGAATGTCAGAAACATGTTTCACATCTTTGAGAATTAACTTTTTGCCATTTTGGGTCCTTAAACAAACGTTTCTTGGGCCAACAACCTTGGCTACACCGTCATTCCCCATTCTTACAACACTATAATTACCAGGAGTATAAGAATCAAAGTAATCCTTTGTGAGGAAACATGAATGGAGGCACCACTATGAATCACCCAAAATGTGTCATGACTTGCAAGATCAATGGCATCAATGTCACAAGCAATAAACAAATCTTGAATAGCAATAGCAACTCAATCATTTACATTGTCATCATATTTCCTTCTTTCATTATCTTTTATGATTCTTTTCATTTTGCAATATTCTGCAAAACTTCTTAATGTGATCCAATTTTTCATAGTGATGACATTTAACATATACTTCCTTCTTAACTTGCTTCTACCCTTACTTGTCGAGCCTTTGTTCTTATTTTTTCCCTTATATTTAGTAAGCAAAGCATCAAACTCGAAAGACAAAATTTGTGTCTTTCTTCTAGTTTCCTTGTTCAAAAGTCTACTTTTGGCGAAGTCCAAACTGATTATACCATTTAGAGCTGAGTTTGACAATAAGGATCTAAAAGTCTCCTATGAGTCCGGTAAAGTACCAAGAAGCTACAACTTTTTTATTTCATCATCAAATGTGATCCTAATAGCAGCTAATAGATTGGTGATCCCAAGATATTCATTTACGTGATCAATTATAGGGGATTTATCTCTATACCTCAAACACATAAATTGCTTTATCAAAAATAATTTGTCATTGCCAATGCTTTGGGTATACAATTCTTTAAGCTTTTTCTATAGCTAGTGCACTTTTATCAACACTCCACACAGATTTATTTTTTGGTAGAAAATGTTAAATTAAGTTGAATTTATTTATTTTTAATAGTATATGAAGAATTTAGTCATGAATATTCTGTGCTATGCACAGATATTTTTAAACAATAAATCTTAAATTTACTCAGATTTAATCTTTACAATCACAAATGAAAAGTACTTTAAGGCTTTTAAGCATTAATTGATTAATAATTAAAATTTATAAATTAAAATTAACAATATATTTCCATAATAAGAATGAACCTTTTGAAATTCACAAATGTATATTATTTTTAAAATTAATTATTTGACAATTAAATTTCTAAGATAAAACTAAGAATATATATCCATAATAAATAGTAAGTGAACCTTTTAGAATTCACAAATGAATTATATTGTAAGGATTAATTAATTAATTATTTAATTTTTTGATTAAAACTAATAATTTAGTTATATCCACAAAGATAAAAATAATATAAATAAAATAAAAAATAAATAATCAATTATTATATAAGCTAATAATAAAATATTCATTGGAAGTGCTGATATGATACTCTTATAATGCTTAAAAAAGTATTTTTTAATAGTAAATATTAAATTTACTTAGATTTAATCTTTTAAAACTCACAAATGAATATTGCTTTAAGAATTAATTGATTGAAAATTAAATTTCTAATGGTAATAAAACATATACATAATAGATAAAAAATAAATTTCTTAGAATTAACAAGTGAATTTAATCTTAAGCATTAATTGATTATCCATTTAATGTTTCAATTAAAGCTAATAATGTATATTCATAAGATACGAATAATAAAAAGTAAAATAATAAAAAATAAAATAACTATGCCATGTAAGTGTTGACATGACACTCTCATAATGCTCAAACATGCAACTGTCATAATGTTAAAAAAAAGTATAACTTTAAAATATACTATAGATGGACGTGCATGTTTTATGCCACTTATATGATTATGTGCATTATCATCTAAGCACCGCCTGATAAACCCACGAACATGTGTATGGAACGAATCCCAATCATCATCAGTTTTATTTGAGGGTGGGTTTTTCAGTTCCAAATATAGGTAAATATTACTCTTTAAAGTATAGCAAGTCATCCATTTTCTCTTGCAAAATAGCATAATTTTGCCCATTCAACTTTACCATTCTACTTGTATTAACATCCATTTTTCTACAAAATAACAGTCTAACAACCTGGCTCTGAGGCCACTTTGTTGGAAGGCAAGCACAATTAACAAACAACAAATGCACAACATAATGATCTTTTTTTTCTCTTTTTCTGGTCAAGACAACAGAATGATCTCCCTCCCTCTTTTGTATAAACTATGAGAATGTAATGAGTATATCCAATAAAATTATGCACACAATATGAAAATTCAAGCAAAATAGAACAACAAAATAGAACAACACTAGGATTTTTAACATGAAAAACCCTCCAACATGGAGAGTAAAAACACAAGATCGTGCCACCCCAAAAAACTTCACTATCAACAAATTGAGGTACAAAAGATTTCTTCTCTAGATACAAGCAGAGCATACAACATCAATCATTAATAATAGCATATCCTTAAACATTCAACAATGAAAGATGTTAAACAAGAGAGATGAAGAAATATCACCAAAACAAAGGCTTCTAGAACATGCACAGCTTACACAGCTAGGAGACTCTAAACAACAACCTAGCTGTCTAGATCTAAGGCCAATGAATTTGGAACATGCATATAAAATTTTAGCTTGATCGGGCAATAAATGACCATTCGATTTCAAGATTGATAAAGTATGCAGAAACAATTTTCAATTTTCTTTTCCTTCCATTTCTCTTTAATTTCTCTCTCTTTTTTTTGACACTTTCTCTCCTCTTTTAAAAGCTAGAACCCTATGCTTTCTTTTGTTTTTATTTCTCTTTTTTGTTGTTTGATTTCAAGTCAAACTTTATGTATGCATCCAACACATGTTGATCAACTAACAACATGTGATGTAATTGAAAAACTAAAACTTAAGATTTCACAACAAGATATACTGCAAGCGGTTGTATTTATTTTGATTCCTAATTACATTTAAAATTGTAACAAAAAGTTTTTATTATGCTTGAGTTAAACGTAAAAAATATTAATGTAATAAGGAAATAGTGTTATGCATACAAATGTAGCTCATGTTTACATTTGAGAACAAAACTAATATTAGTTATATCTTGAAATGTAGCTAATATTAGCCATACTTTGAAATGTAGGTAA